>OY728151.1:174983627-175597793 GCA_963277665.1 Viscum album
ATACTGATCTATTATGATCATATGATGAGAGACCCTATTTTATCTTGTCAAATCTTTTTTTTATTAAAGTTTAAGTGAAGTCGTTAGGCTGCCGAATTTTCATAAGAGAAATCTTATTTTTGTCTCACTTCCATGTTTTTCATTTCATATGGTATATCTTTAAAATTTCATTACCATGTTCTTAAATCCCTTATATTCTGTCCCCCTACTGTTTTATGGATCATTTATGAGTGGCTGACCCATGTTCTATCTCTTTTCAATGTTTTCTAAAAACCTTGTAACATAGCCGTTATGCTGTAGAATTTTCGTCTCAAAATGCCTCTCTCTTTTCTCAAAATTATTTTATGTTATAAAGTGAATACTCAAAGTTCTTATTTCTACAAGGGTATTCACATATATATCAAAATTTTCTATTTTAAATTCTGGGATTTACATACATGAAACCCGCTTCTCCTTTCCGTGGGTTTAAAGTGACATAAAGATCATGTCATTAAAGCAGTTTTTAAAACGTTATGATTATGAAATGAAACCCATTTCTTTAATTCTATATGGGTTGTTTATGAAATGATTGATGATGATATATGTGGCTCAGATGATAATAAAGTCAAATTTAAGGGTGCGCCCTGATAGCGCTCCAATGCATTGGGTAAAGACTTAATCTCTAGAGATGACCATTTTAACGACGCCTTGGTGAATAACCTTGGTAATTTTTAACGAAACCTTGGGGATGGACCTTGGTGAAACGAAATGATTGTCAATATTAAATGTTGTAGCCACATCTTCAAGTTATGAAAAATTTTATTTTTATTATGATGTATCTCATGATTGCTTCTCATGCCTTAAAGTTTTTTTCATGTCCTTATTGAAGTATCTCAAGTTCACATATAAAATGTTTCTCTTGTTTCCCTTACTGGGCCTTCTTCTCACCCTTTCTTTTGATGTATGTCCCCAGGTTATGAGATGCAGTAATGAACCTAGGATGAAATTAAGTAGAATCCTTTCAAGTGTTTAAGAAGAATGTTTTATGTTCTTTTCATGTATTATGTTCCTTGTTTTCAAGACACTAAAATTAAAATATCCTCAGTTTTGTGTAATGAAATGAAAGTTATGTTATAAAAAGACGGGATGCTATATAGACGGCGTGTGATTCCGACCCCAGTGTGGCCAGAATTAAATTTTAAGTGTGTTCACACTAGACACACAAAATAAATAGAATAACTTCTAAACAGTTGCTCAGATGAGAAAACTGAGGGCACCGTTGAGTCTGTAACGTGTTGTTTACCCTATGAGGGGTGTAACTTTTACGGGCGCAGCCCTTCTATGAAAAACGCCACCAGGGGCCTCTTCATTATTTATCGGCCTCAAAAATGGACTTTACAACTTTTTAATGGAGGCTCGGATTATAATTCTAAGACCTCTGTCGCGCTCATAACGTGGTTTTTACTATAGGGGTGGTTTAACCCCGACCCCGCTGAAAGTTCGGGCATGGGGTCTATGGGCAGGGGGGTTAAGTGTTTTTCTATTTAAACACCACCCCAACCCTCTAATTCCCCCCTTGCACATATTCTATGAAGGATTCCTCTAAATTAGCTCCTCCCCTCTCCTCCACCACTCTGGTAAGGCGCGACAGCTCCGGGGGACCAATTGTGAAGTTTCGGGCCACTCCCAAAGAGTTTGGAGGTTTTGTTTTTCATTTTGATTTCTGCTTTGTCTTTAAATTAAATTTCCAATGTATAATTGTTGTCAGATAGTCGAGAGAATCCATTGGTTGTGTATATCTTGATTTTATCTTCCCAACAATCCTTTTGGAATGAAATTTCGAGTCCAGGGGCGCACGGGGCGGCCCCGGGATGTTTTTCGGCAGTTTTCCTCTTTACCCGGTAGTTCCAGGGAGCTTCGGTGGGTGACGATGAAGGTGTGGGGTGGATTTAGATGGTAGAGGCATGGTTCCGGAATGGAAGCATGGCGGTGGACCTAGACGGTGCCGCAGGGGATCCAGGCGGCAGCTCCAGGCGGCGGGCAAGCCCGTCGGGGCGCGACGGGAAGGGGTCGCGGCGCGCGACCCCTTGTGGGGACATAGATCCACTGAAGACGGGTCTCCATGTGAGACCATGACCGGCCACGAGGGCCGGTCGGCGCTGTGTGGACCTGGGGTCCACGGCCGGGCTGCGCAGCTGAGCCGCGGACCGACGCTGCGAGCCAGGCCGGTCGGCGTGGGCCGGTCCAGCCCAAGGAGTTCGTCCCCTCGACTTCGGACACCTATCACTTTCACTATGGGTGTTGGATTTTCATTCCATCTATGGAAGTGCAATACTTGGCTTGAGACGAAGCTTTTTAGATGGTCTCAGGTATTTTTAATTCCCGAGACGAGGGCCGGGGCGCGACATACTCGTTAAGTACTACGTCGGGATTCTTCTTTCGGAAGGCGCGGACACATCTGAAGTCCATTTAAGATTCCTTCAGCAGAGTTGTGATATATACATTGAGAATAAGTGGTCTAGGGTGGTTTTAGGCGTTGAAGCTAGAGTTGAGTCTTGGGCCCCACGGGCTGTCTTTTCAGCTATGAGCAGCGTTTTTTACCTTTTTCATCAGACGTCTGTTTGAGGAGAATGAGTAGTTTTTTTGGCATGTTTTTCTATGGCCATCTCAATTGCGTAGTTTGACCGACCTCTTTCAGGACCGAGGTGTGGGTTCCACGAGATGTCATATGGGCGTAAAGTGGCGTTGAGTAACTTTTTCATTGGGTGCCCATTTACAGCGAGTAAGTAGTATATCTCGCGTGTTTTTCCACAAAGATTACAATGGGGTAATCTATTCATACGAGTGGATCCTCTTAAGTGATCTTATTAAATGTGGAAATATGAAAGGGCGTTGGTCGGAGGTCTCTTTGACGCACTCCAACCAAACACACGGTCGTGATGATAGCGACACCCAGTCATGGCGCGGGCAACGCAGAGTTGTCGGAACAGTTCTGGGTTTACCCTCTAGCAGGGCTGGGCAGTGGGTTACCCATCGACTTTAGGGTTTACCCTTTATCGGGGATGGGTAGTGGGTTACCTGACGATATTTTAGGGTTTACCCTCTAGCGGGGTTGGGCAGTGGGTGACCCGACGATCTTTTAGGGTTTACCCTTCATTAGGGCTGGGTAGTGGGTCACCCAGCGACCTTTTAGGGTTTACCCTCTAGTTGGGATGGGCAGTGGGTTACCCGCCGACTTCTTTCAGACTCCGCCCCTTTTGATGAGGCTAGTCAGTGGTTTTTCTCTAAGGTTACCAGAGCAGGATATTTTGGTGGTATGGTTAAGCGATGAGGTGGTTTTGATGTGCGGGACTATTCAGCATCAGTGGTGGACATCCTTTGAACTGTTGGTGACTTTTCTTGGACTGAGCATTGAGATGGAGATCCCGTTATGTTCTTGTTTGGGTTTTTTTTAGCATATTTATATATATTTATTCACCCTACTATATGTACCCACTCTAGGGGTTCGGTTACTCTCCTTCTAGGAGGGGCGAAGACAGATGGGGTATGCCACGGGCTTTCTGTGTCTAGTTCCTCTTGGATGGACGAGTTTAATCACATTCTTCTGTTGGGTTGGGCTGCTTTCTATTTACTGTATTCTTTCACTCTTCCTTGTTCTGTCTGCTACTCACCATTTTGGTGTCTCCTTTGTTGTTCCCTAGAGCTTTCGAGGCATCCTATTGAGTATCCTTATACTCACCCCTGCTTGGGCTTTGCCCGCACTTGGTTTGCCCTTGTAGATGACAAATAGGCACTAGTGCAGAAAACGTTTTTTACGTCACCATTTTTTACGTCGGTTATATAAAACCGACGTCATAATATGTAAAACGAGGTTTTTTACGTCGGTTATTTAATAACCGACGTAAAACCCTGTGTTTAGTACACCTTTAACGTCGGTTATCAAAATAACCGACGTTGTTAATCGCGCGGCTTCGTTTTTTACGCCGGTTATACATTAACCGCCGTAAAAAACAGAAGCGGGGGGCGTTTGTTACGTCGGTTATTGAATAACCGACGTAACAAACGCGGTTTTTGAAGGCCTGTTTACGTTGGTTATAAAATAACCGACGTAAAAAAAGAATCCGCAGATGTTTTTGACGTCGGTTATGGAATAACCGACGTAATAAAACGCGGATTTTGAGCCCTTTATAACGTCGGTTATAGAATAACCGACGTAAAAAAAGAATCGGAGGAAGGTTTTTACGTCGGTTATTGAATAACCGACGTTATAAATGTTTTAAAAAAAATTATAACGTCGGTTATTGAATAACCGACGTGATAACTCATTTAAAAATTTACCCAGACCCGTGGATTGTCATTCGCGAGTTTACCTTCGACAGTCGCGACTCGTCTCTCTCGCGCGTAAACCCGAATCAGCTCGTCCATTTCGTTGGTTTAGATTCGTTTTTCGATCATTGTTTCTCATATTTAATCTCCTGGGATCAATCATCTAAACTCGCAGCACTCAGGTAATCCTCCCACTCGTTCGTTTTTTTTTACGGATAGTATATATATATGTGTTGTGATTTTTTTGTTGAAACTAGCTAAGATTCTTCGATTGAGAACCCTTTTAACTCGTTTTGGCACCATAATCTTATTTATCATCCCTAGATCTATTAGTTCGACTTGCAATATTGACTAATTTTATGATTTCACTAATTTTTCATCGTTTTCTATAAATCCCCGAGAGGGTTGGGTCGTGTCCATTTGGATGGGTTGCCCTTTTACAGTTGTTACTACTTTATTCAGTGATTCCAGGGGGGTGGGAGGGCTATCAAGAGGGTTGGGGGTGTCCAGGGGGGTGTCCAAGGGGGTAGGGTGTGGGGGGTGGTGTCCAGGAGGGGTGGGGGGCTGTCCAGAGGAGTCGGGGGGTGTCCAGGGGGGTTTACAAGGGGGTGGGTGGGTGTGGGGGGCTGTCCAAGGGTGTGGGTGGGTGTTGGGGGTGTCCAGGGGGGTGTCCAAGGGGGTAGGGGGTGGGGGTGGTGTTTAGGAGGGGTGGGGGGCTGTCCAGAGGGTTGGGGGGTGTCCAGGGGGGTGTCCAAGCAGGTCTGGGGTGGGGGGTTGTGTCCAGGAGGGGTGGGGGTGCTTTCTAGAGGGGTCGGGGGCTGTCCAGAGGGGTCGGGGGGTGTCCAGGGTGGTGTCCAAGGGGATGGGTGGGTGTGGGGGGCTGTCCAAGGGGGTGGCGGCCTGTCCAGAGGGGTCGGTGGGGTGTCCAGGGGGGTGTCCAAGGGGTTGGATGGGTGTGGGGGGCTGTCTAAGTGGGTGGCGGCCTCTCCAGAGGGTATTTGGGGTTGTCCGGGTGGGTGGGGGGGCTGTCCAGAGGGTTGGGGGATGTCCAGGGGGGTGTCCAAGGGGGTAGGGGGTGGGGGTGGTGTCCAGGAGGGGCGGGGGGGCTGTCCAGAGGGGTCAGGGGGTGTCCAGGGGGGTTTACAAGGGGGTGGGTGGGTGTGGGGGGCTGTCCAAGGGTGTGGGTGGGTGTTGGGGGGTGTCCAGGGGGGTGTCCAAGGTGGTAGGGGGTGGGGGTGGTGTTTAGGAGGGGTGGGGGGCTGTCCAGAGGGTTGGGGGGTGTCCAGGGGGATGTCCAAGCAGGTCGGGGGTGGGGGGTTGTGTCCAGGAGGGGTGGGGGTGCTTTCTAGAGGGGTCGGGGGCTGTCCAGAGGGGTCGGGGGGTGTCCAGGGTGGTGTCCAAGGGGATGGTTGGGTGTGGGGGGCTGTCCAAGGGGGTGGCAGCTTGTCCAGAGGGGTCGGTGGGGTGTCCAGGGGGGTGTCCAAGGGGTTGGATGGGTGTGGGGGGCTGTCCAAGTGGGTGGCGGCCTCTCCAGAGGGTATTTGGGGTTGTCCGGGTGGGTGGGGGGCTGTCCAGAGGGTTGGGGGATGTCCAGGGGGTGTCCAAGGGGGTAGGGGTGGGGGGTGGTGTCCAGGAGGGGCGGGGGGCTGTCCAGAGATGTCGGGGGGTGTCCAGGGGGGTTTACAAGGGGGTGGGTGGGTGTGGGGGGTTGTCCAAGGGTGTGGGTGGGTGTTGGGGGGTGTCCAGGGGGGTGTCCAGGGGGGTAGGGGGTGGGGGTGGTGTTTAGGAGGGGTGGGGGGCTGTCCAGAGGGAAGGGGGTGTCCAGGGGGGTGTCCAAGCAGGTCGGGGGTGGAGGGTTGTGTCCAGGAGGGGTGGGGGTGCTTTCTAGAGGGGTCGGGGGCTGTCCAGAGGGGTCGGGGGTGTCCAGGGTGGTGTCCAAGGGGATGGGTGGGTGTGGGGGGCTGTCCAAGGGGGTGGCGGCCTGTCCAGAGGGGTCGGTGGGGTGTCCAGGGGGGTGTCCAAGGGGTTGGATGGGTGTGGGGGGCTGTCCAAGTGGGTGGCGGCCTCTCCAGAGGGTATTTGGGGTTGTCCGGGTGGGTGGGGGGGCTGTCCAGAGGGTTGGGGGATGTACAGGGGGGTGTCCAAGGGGGTAGGGGGTGGGGGTGGTGTCCAGGAGGGGCGGGGGGCTGTCCAGAGGGGTCGGGGGTGTCCAGGGGGGTTTACAAGGGGGTGGGTGGGTGTGGGGGGCTGTCCAAGGGTGTGGGTGGGTGTTGGGGGGTGTCCAGGGGGGTGTCCAGGGGGGTAGGGGTGGGGGTGGTGTTTAGGAGGGGTGGGGGGTTGTCCAGAGGGTTGGGGGGTGTCCAAGCAGGTCGGGGGTGGAGGGTTGTGTCCAGGAGGGGTGGGGGTGCTTTCTAGAGGGGTCGGGGGCTGTCCAGAGGGGTCGGGGGGTGTCCAGGGTGGTGTCCAAGGGGATGGGTGGGTGTGGGGGGCTGTCCAAGGGGGTGGCGGCCTGTCCAGAGGGGTCGGTGGGGTGTCCAGGGGGGTGTTCAAGGGGTTGGATGGGTGTGGGGGGCTGTCCAAGTGGGTGGCGGACTCTCCAGAGGGTATTTGGGGTTGTCCGGGTGGGTGGGGGGGCTGTCCAGAGGGTTGGGGGATGTACAGGGGGTGTCCAAGGGGGTAGGGGGTGGGGGGTGGTGTCCAGGAGGGGCGGGGGGCTGTCCAGAGGGGTCGGGGGGTGTCCAGGGGGGGTTATATCTTACTATATTTTGTTTAAAAAATAATATT
Source organism: Viscum album (assembly GCA_963277665.1). Taxonomy (NCBI): domain Eukaryota; kingdom Viridiplantae; phylum Streptophyta; class Magnoliopsida; order Santalales; family Viscaceae; genus Viscum; species Viscum album. The sequence goes on from OY728151.1 coordinate 174,990,717, forward strand.
CAAGCATATTTTTTTAAATACACATCGATTTGTTTTATATTTCAAAAAATTTTACATTCAAATTATGATTTTTTTCATATAAACATATATTTGTCTTATCTAAAAAATATATATATTTTTGCTATTTTTTATAGGTAATAATGAGTCGAAGTTGGATTACGGCACATCGAATGAGCAATGAATATGAGGAAGGTGTTGATGCCTTTTTGGAATTTGCTAAACGAAATGTTCCAAGTAGTGACATTTTTTTCTATCCATGCTTGAAATGTCTGAATATGAAGAAGTTGAAAAGTAGAGAGATAAAAGATCATCTGATTTGTCATGATTTCAATCCGAGTTACAACCCTTGGATTTGGCATGGCGAAACTGGACAGAATGTCACTGATGATAATGAATCGCAAGATGGTAACTCCGATGGAATTGAAGAAATGATTCGTGATATTGTAGCAGAACAAATTGAGATAGAACCGACAGTTGCACGTCTATATGGTGATGCAGAAAAACCATTATATCCTGGTTGTACAGATTTTACGGTTTTGTCGGCGGTGTTAAGATTGATTAACCTGAAGGCGAAACATGTATGGAGTGACAGAAGTTTTACAGAGCTGCTACAATTGATGAAAGACATTCTTCCAAAAGATAACGATCTTCCAGATTCACATTATAAGGCCAAAAAAATATTATGCCCGATGGGATTGGGATACAGGAAAATACATGCCTGTCCGAATGACTGCATTATATATAGGAAGGAATATAAATTTCTGAAAGAGTGTCCTAAATGTGGGACATCACGGTATAAGGTGAAAGAAAAATCACAAGCTGATGTAGAGATTACAAAGCTCCCTTCAAAGGTATTTTGGTATCTTTCTATAATTCCTCGTTTCAAACGTTTATTTGCTAATTCACATGATGCAAAAAGGTTAAGATGGCATGCTGATGAGCGGGTATGTGATGGAAAAATACGTCATCCAGCTGATTGTCCACAATGGAAGAAAATTGATGCCCAGTACCCTACATTTGGAAATGAAATTAGAAATCTGAGACTAGGCTTGTGCACAGATGGAATGAATCCATACCGAACCCTCAGTAGCACACATAGTTCATGGCCTGTTTTATTGGTAATTTACAACCTCTCTCCTGAAGTTTGTATGAAGCGCAAATATGTCATGTTGAGTATCATGATCTCTGGTCCAAAGCAACCCGGCAATGATATTGATGTATACTTGTCACCGCTGATTGATGATTTGAAACTATTATGGGATGATGGTATTAGGGTGTATGATTCTTATAAAATGGAATATTTTCAACTGCATGCAGGGCTTCTATTCACTATAAATGACTTCCCAGCATATGGAAATTTGTCTGGATACAGTGTTAAAGGGCATAAAGCATGTCCAATTTGCGAACAACAGACGTCATATTGTCAATTGCATCATGGGAGGAAAACAGTGTACATGGGTCATCGAAAGTTTTTGCCTATGGATCACCCTTATAGAAGACTAAGAAAGGCATTCAATGGCTCACAAGAATTTGATACTGCTCCAAAACCTTTATCCCCAGATTTGTATTTTGAGAGGGTGAAAAACCTTGATGTGACATTGGGAAAGACACAGAAATCTGGTAATGATAGACATATTTGGAAGAAAAGGTCAATATTTTTTGAGCTACCATATTGGAGGTATCATGAAGTCAAACATAATATTGATGTCATGCACGTGGAGAAGAATATCTGTGATTCTTTGATCGGAACATTGCTAGATATTAAAGGAAAGACAAAAGATGGGTTGAATGCAAGGTTAGACCTACTTTCAATGGGAATACGTTTGGAGTTAGCTCCCACTCCTAAAGGAAGACGAACATTTATTCCCCCGGCTTGTCATACATTATCGAAGAGGGAGAAAAGTAGCTTCTGTCAGTGTCTTCATGATATCAAAGTGCCTCGAGGATATTCTTCAAATGTAAAAAATTTTGTCTCATTGAAAGACTTGAAGTTGATAGGTATGAAATCACATGATTGTCACGTCATGATGCAACAAATTCTACCAGTTGCACTGCGTGGAATATTGCCCATCTGTGTCAGAAAGACTATAATGAGGTTGTGTTATTTTTTCAATTCAATTTGTAACAAGGAGATTGATGTGAATGCTTTGAACATTTTGGAAAAGGATGCAGTTTTTATACTTTGTCATTTGGAAATGTATTTTCCTCCAACTTTTTTTGATATGATGGTGCATTTAATGATTCATCTGGTTCGAGAAATAAAGCTTTGTGGACCTGTATATCTTCGTTGGATGTATCCTTTTGAAAGGTATATGAAAATATTAAAGGGATGTTTTAAAAATCCATATCGACCTGAAGCCTCCATTATTGAAAAGTATATTTCTGAGGAGGTAGCAGAGTTTTGTACGAGCTACTTGGCTACGGCGCAACACATAGGTTTGCCTCCATCTCGCCATGAACGGGTTAATAATGAGGGAAAGGGGATTCGTGTCTTGAAATTCAAATCACTGTCAGCTGAACATATGAAGAAGTTAGAATCATACATCTTGAATAACATAGCTGATGTTCAACCGTATATCACATTGCATATTAATGAGTTGAAACAATGTCATCCAAAGAAGAAAGAAATGTGGATTTTGAATGAGCACAACAAAACGTTTCTGCCATGGTTTAAAAAGACCTTTCTTGGTAGATCAGATGTATCAGAGACATTAAAATGGATAGTGGGTGGTCCATCTTTAAATGTGATAACATGGTCCGCTTATGACATTAATGGCTATACATTTCATACGAAAGCTCAGGACAACAGAAGTGCAGTTCAGAATAGTGGTGTATTGGTGTTTGCAGAAGCAATGCATTTTTCGAGTGCTAAGGACAGAAACCCAATTTCGGCATCAAGTTCATATTATGGAGTGATTGAAGACATATGGGAGGCTGATTACTTTAAAATTAAAGTTCCTGTTTTTAACTGTAAATGGTTTATCGGTAACAACAGTGTCAGACACGATGAATTTGGAATGACACTTGTTAATCTGAATAGATTGGAAGACACAGCTGATTCTTTTATAATGGCAACACATTCCAAACAAATTTTCTATGTAGTAGATCAATCAGATATGCAGTGGGCTGTTGTTTTACAAGGGAAAAAACAATATGTTGGTGAGGATGAATTTGATGAAGATGCTGATTTATGTGAGATCCCTACTTCCATGGAAAGATTAACAGAACATAATGATGAGTATGTTGAAGACATGGTTTGTGCCATAAGGAACGATCACGACGAAGGAATTTGGGAAAACAATCCAACTGTACATTCCTAAAATTACAGGTAACACATGTTTATTTCTTGTTTACATTTATTTTTTTCATATAATGTTAGATATTGTAAATTTTTTACTTATTAAAACATGTATCAAACCAAAATGATAAAACAATAAAAACCGTAAAGAGGAGAAGTCCTGCGCGCACCGGTTGGCCGGTGGTGGATCACCGGTTGGCCGGTGGTCCAGAGCAAAGCTCTGTCTGGTCCACCGGCCGGCCGGTGATGAGCCAGCGGCCGGCCGGTGGTGATCCAGCGGCCGGCCGGTGGTCCAGACAGAGAGGAAGGCTCTCTGTCTGGTCCACCGGTCAGCTGGTGGTGATCCAGCGGCCGGCCGGTGGTCCAGACAGAGCAAGGCTCTGGTCCACCGGCCGGCCGGTGGTGATCCAGCGGCCGGTCGGTGGTCCAGACAGGAAGGCTCTGTCTGGTCCACCGGCCGGCCGGTGGTGAGCCAGCGGCCGGCCGATGGCACCAGGTAGTGGGCAAGTCTACTGCCTGGGTCCTCCGGCTGGCCGGTGAGCTCACACCGGCTGACCGGTGGACTCAGTGAGTCCACTTTTCAGCTTTTTGGGCCAACTCCTTGGCAACCTTTTGCCTGTGTTTACCATGTTTATCATTGTTTAACATGCTTACCATATTACCAATGTTTACTATTATGTAATTTAGTACACTTTTCTATTTTCTGATTAAGTAGTACTACAATATTTGAATTTGTATATTTGTGAACTAATGTTTGTTTTTTTGATTTGAAGGAAAATGACAGATCAATCAGTTGATCAGCCACATGATTCTGGAGATGAGCATATTGGTCATACATCTGGGGAGGAACATTCAAATGCTCCTATTACGAAAAAGAGTTCAAAGGTTGGTAAGCGTGGGTGCACACGTTTACCAAAATTATCACTTGCCCGTACGAAGGAGGAGAGGATAGTCGTGGAGTTTGATGATGATGATCTTCCTAGAGGTCCAAATGCTAAAGATTTTAAGGGTTTTGTAGCAACTCAGGCTAAGAGCAAAGTAAGCATTCTCTATGATGATTGGAGAAGTGTGGATAAGGTGATAATTTCTCAGCTGTGGGAGACCATTTTGGTAACATCTTTTGCTATTGTTTGATTGTTCTTTAAATGTTTCTAGTATATATAATATTTTTAACCTCTTTTTTATCAGATGACATTTGATATTCCTGACACTGGAGGAGTCAGGAAGAAATGCTTATCGTTGGCTACTAGGAGATGGAGGGATTTCAAATCAACCCTCTCATCTGATTTCATTTATGGTCATAGGAGTCGTGAGAATCCATGTCGTATATATCCTTTTATAGATGAAGACACATGGAGACAATTTTTTGAAAGTAGAAGAAAAGAATCATTTTTGGTAAGGGCAATGTAAACTTTTATAAGCTTTCTTATATAAATGATCTTATTATTGTTTTGTTAATGATTACTTATTCTTAATTTACAGCAAACAAGGAAATCTCATCAAGAGATCCAATCTAAAAATGTATACCCTCATAGTCTATCTCGGGGAGGATATGCTTTATTGGAAGAACAAATGATGGCAGAAAAATTTCAACAACTAAGAGCTGAGTCTTCAAGCTCTGGAGAGGTGGCCCCTCCATCCCCTCCATCTAGACATGAGAAATGGAAAAGAGCTCGGAAGGGAAAAAAAGGACAATATCTTTTGGAAGAATCGAGACTCGTAGTTGAGAGGATTGTAAGATATCTATTTTATTTATTTAAGTTTACTATTTTCGTCATATATTTCCAATCATTATAGAAATGTTCAATTAATTATTACAGGACTCTCTTGAGGAGCAGAGTTCACAAGGGACATTTACACCATCTGGGAGGGAAGATATTTTATCTGTGGCATTGGGAAAGCCCGAACATCCTGGCCGTGTAAGAGGATATCTGGCAGGTGTATCGGTAAGAAAAGTGTTGCCACGTTCCTCAACTTCTAACATTGAGAGAGTTTATAAAAAAAATAGAATCCTTGGAGGCTGAAGTCCATAATATTAAGGCGAAAATGGAGGACAAGATTAGAGCATCGGTGCAGTTTATGTTTGCAGACATGCAAAGACAATTTCAGGGTGCAGCTCCCACTCCACCTCTCCCAGTAGCTCCCACTCCCCCACCTCAGCCTGCGGACCCCATTTTTGATCCTCCTCCTCCACCGCAGCTACCTACTTATTGTGAGTTATATGTTGATGATCCTCAACATCATATAGTTGCATATGGGATGGTATATTGTATAGGAGATACAGTTCATCATCAACAGTTAGAGGTAGAGAATCAGAGGGTCACTGTACAGGATATTATAGATAGATCAGCTCGGATACCATTACCTACAGATGAGGTGACGACAGTTGGACATAGTATCGGCCATTTTTTACTTTGGCCATCCAGACTTCTTCGACTCATTACCATAGAGGTATGGATGTTATATCTTTTATTTTATATTTTTATTAATGTTTTATCATTTGGAAACTAATATATTTTTCAATTTATTTTTACAGGAATACTTCAAAGGTAAAGAAATACTGTATAGACAACAACAAATACAGATAGCTATGACATCAGATGCAGATACTAGCAGTCTTGACAAATTGTCAAGATATTCAAATTTGTTGTTGGATCATTATGACTTTACAATGGAAGCTCATGTCTGTGGACGTGAACTAAGTGTGGGGATTATGAAAACTGATATCATGGAGTTTGTCACTGGAGATAAGTTGGGCATCAACGTGGTGCAAATTTTTATCATGTAAGTCTTAACTCCTTTTCCTTGCGTTATATTTATTAAAAATGTATACTTATGTCTGCTTTGTATTAGGTATCTATATAAAATTTGTGAGAGGAATGAGCTGACAGATGTATAAGGATTCATGGACTCACAATTGATTTCCCCTGAAGCATGTGCATTGGATGAGGAACAAAGAATGCTTTATATTGCTGATAGATTTGAAAAGAATGTAATCACACAGTGTTGGATGATGACTTTTTGTGAGAGGTATGAAACACATCCCTCTCAAAGAGTTAATTATCTTTTAACATAAAAAACCACTAACGTTAAATTTCCTTTTATCAGGGATCATTGGATGTTAGGGGTTTTTTGCCCTAGGGAGAAAACACTTTATTGGATATGCTCTCTCCATGATGATGTGCGAGAAAGTTTTAAGAATATATTAGAAACGTAAGTTTCAATTTCACAATAGTTTTATATATTATAATGAATTTTAAATTTACCCCATTCGTATTATTTTCTAACAGGGCATGGGTCCACTTTCGAAAAAGCGCAAAGAAAAGGAATTTCAAGATCAAATATGTACATGCGAAGGTAAATATCCATTTATAATTTGTACATTTTGATTTATTACATAAAAATAATATATTGAATTTACACTCATTCAAACAGAAATGTCATGAGCAACAAGGCATCATCGAATGCGGATATTACATGTTAAGATTTATGTATGAAATAATAACAACTGGGACAGTTCTGAGTTTTGACCTGGTAAGATTTCCTCTTTCTCATAATATTTCAATTTGATTTATTCATTATACACGTTGACTACTATCCTTTTCCTTTGTAGCTTTTTGATGACCCTCAACCCTTTACTGCTGAAGATATCAAACACTTACAAGTGGAGTGGTCAAATTATTTTACAGGTTTGATTGACTTTTAGTTGTTTGTAATGTAAAATGTAATTTTGAATATTGTCAATGTAATTGTGTATTTCGTAGTCGTTTAGGTTGGATTTAGTTTTTTTTTTTGAAGTTGAAAGTGTAAGTTTTGAATGTTATATAAGTGAATGTTTAATTTTTCTCTACTTCTTGTTTTGGTCTACTGTTGATGGTTTTTCTGGTCTGGATTTTGGTATGGGGGGAGAGGTTCCAAGGGGGTGGGTGGGTGTTTGGGGGGTGTCCAAGGGATATGGGAGGGGTTTCCAAGGTGTGTTTGGGGCTGTCCTAGGGGTCGGGGTGTAAATGAGGGTGGGGGGTGTCCAAGGGGTGGGGGTGTCCAAGGGATATGAGAGGGGTGTCCAAGGTGTGTTTGGGGCTGTCCAAGGAGTTGGTTGGGTGTAAATGAGGGTGGGGGGGGGGGGGCTGTCCAAGGGGTGGGGGGTGTCCAAGTGGTGGGGGGTGTCCAATGGATATAGGAGGGGTGTCCAAGGGGTGTTTGGGGCTGTCCAAGGGGATGGGGGGGTTTCCAAGGGGTAGGGGGTTTCCAAGGGGTCGGGGGGGTGTCCAGGGGGTGGGGGGGCTGTCCAAGGGGTGGGGGGTGTCCAAGGGGTGGGGGGTGTCCAAGGGATATGGGAGGGGTGTCCAAGGGGTGTTTGGGGCTGTCCTAGTGTTCGGGGGGTGTAAATGAGGGTGGGGGGGCTGTCGAAGGGGTGGGGGTGTCCAAGGGGTGGGGGTGTCCAAGGGATATAGGAGTGGTGTCCAAGGTGTCTGGGAGTTCTGTCCAAGGGGCCGGTTGGGTGTAAATGAGGGTGGGGGGCTGTTCAAGGGGTGGGGGGTGTCCAAGGGGTGGGGGGTGTCCAAGGGATATGGGAGGGGTGTCCAAGGTGTGTTTGGGGCTGTCCTAGGGGTCGGGGGTGTCCAGGGGTCGGGGGGTGTCCAAGGGGTCTGGGAGGGCTGTCAAGGTGTGGGGGGGTGTCCAATGGGTGTTTGAGGCTGTACTAGGGGTCTTGGGGGTGTAAATGAGGGTGGGGGGCTGTCCAAGGGGTGGGGGTGTCCAAGGGGTGGGGGTGTCCAAGGGATATGGGAGGGGTGTCCAATGGGTGTTTGAGGCTTTACTAGGGGTCGTGGGGGTGTAAATGAGGGTGGGGGGCTGTCCAAGGGGTGGGGGTGTCCAAGGGTTGTGGTGGGTCTCCAATGTGGTGGGGGAGGGCTGGCCAGGTTGTTAGGTGGGTATAGATGAGGGTGGGGTTCAGTTGGGGCTTGGGGGAGGGCTGGCATGGTTATTTTTGTTTGGTTTCTGGTTGCTTTTTGGTGAGAGTAGTGCAATTATTTTAAAAAAAAAATATCGCTTTCACGTCGGTTATTTTATAACCGACGTGGTAAATAAATCGGTAGGGGTTTATCACGTCGGTTTTTTTCGAGAACCGACGTGATAAACCATTCCCGGGCCTTTTATCACGTCGGTTCTTAATATAACCGACGTGCTAAAAGGCCTGGGAATCAATTTACCACGTCGGTTATTGGATAACGGACGTGCTAAAACGTTTCCCAGGCCTTTTTATCACGTCGGTTATTTAAGAAACCGACGTGATAATAGGCCCGGGGAAGGGTTAATCACGTCGGTTATGTCATAACCGACGTGATAAACGATATCCCAGGCGTTTTATCACGTGGGTTTATAAAATAACCGACGTGATAAACCCCCCCCCCCCCCCCCCCCCCCCCCCGCGCGCATATTTATCACGTCGGTTATTAATGAACCGACGTTATAAACACCGTGATGTTAGGGATGTTACGTCAGGTTTTAAATAACCGACGTAAAAAACGTTATTTATAACGTAGTCCGTATTAACGTCGCCTAAAAACCGACGTAAATAATGAAAAATAACTGACGTAAAAAATGTTTTCTGCACTAGTGAGGACGATCGAGACTACGGAGGAGTGTAGAGGATAGAGGAGATTTGGCTGCATTCGTAGGTCATAGTAGGTCTTTCAGGTGAGAGACTCACCAGTTGTTTACATTCATTTACCTGTTGCCAGGTTGTGGCACCTTTATAGTTGGGTACATGTTTTTCCCTTTTTTTGTTCAGTATCTATCAGTACTTTTTAGCACTTTACTTTTCTAATTTTGAAGTTGATGCAAGATTTTGGTTGGGTTATAGTAGTTTTCCTTTGGTTTCCTTTTTTACACTGCACTTCTGCATTGAGTGGGTTGTGTGTGTGTACAGGTACTTAGACAAAGGCCTCCCTGGGATTGTTATGCCTTCAGTGATTTTCGCTAGCCCCTGGCCTATAGAGGCAGGCTTGGGATAGTTGCAGCTTGAGACCGGTAGGGTCGGGTTGTGAAAAAGTGGTATCAGAGGAGGTTTATTCCTTGGGGAATTATTCAGACGTCCCTAAAAAGTAATTGGTTGGTATTTAAGTCAATAGTGTCGACATGTATCGAGAGGAGCTCTCAGGCCAGGGAGTCTAGTGATGGTACGGGTGACCGATGTGTCCATTCACCATGACCCTAATAACCCGCTTGTTGACTCGGTACACTGAAACACTTGTTGTAGGGAACTTTGGAACATGACCTTCCCTGTTGAGTCAGCTCCCCTTTGTGATTACTATTATATATATATATATATGGACATCTAATCGTGGTAATCCTTGACAATTTTTAGGATGCCCCACGATAGCAGCCAGCCAGGTTACCCTCTCCAGTTCATGAAGATGACCTGGCGAGTGATGATGCGTCAGTTCAGGGACCCCCACATGATTCCCTTCTGCCAAATGATTTGGCAGTAGACCCTCTACCTAAAGAGCGGCAGTTAGTACCAGCAGCACAGGTTGAGGTTGAGCGCAGGCTGAGTGTGATCCAAGACTTTCAGCGTCAGCGACCGCAAAAGTTCCATAGGGGCCTGGATCTTGAGACAACGAAAGACTGGCTAGAGTTTGTAGACCGACTTTTCATACTTGTATGGATTACAGTGTACCAGAAGGTAGCCCTAGCTACTTGTCTTTTCCATAGGACGACCTATCATTGGTGGGGGTTCATGACGCAGACCCACGACGATTTGTCTCTCAGGTGGGATAGCTTCCAGTATCTCTTCTGGTAGGAGTACTCCCCCTCTTACTTATGATTCATCTGGATTTTGGAGCTTCTAGATCTGAATAAAGGGGGGATGACTGTGGTGCAGTACTCGGCCCGGTTTACCGATCTAACACGGTACTCACAGGATATGATCCGCGACAGTTACCTTCAGGCGCGAAAGATTGATTAGTGCCTTCACAGGGAGATCTGTACTAGTGTAGTGCCCCTGTGCATACCTACTAATGTCAGGGTGCTAGAGCGGGTGCTCATGACATAGAGTTTCTTGGCTGAGGGATGCCAGCTGACAGGGCCTAGCAGTGGCTGCTTGAGAGGAGAGTCTTCAGGGATGGGCATGCGGCAGAAAAAAGAGCCTCAATCGAGGAGGCCCTTCCATGACCAGGCTCAGGGGTAGGGTCGTACACCGTAGTGGCATCGTGGGGCACTGGGGAAGACAAGAGATATCTTGTGCTATGCTTGGGACGGACGGGGCCACCTAGCATGGGACTTCCCGACCAGGCGTACCGAGCAGCCGTGGCAGGTAGTTGGGGCACCGCAGCGGCAGAGGTAGCGTCGTGACCAGGGATCCCCCAGGCGAGGATAGGTTGGTCCTCAGGAAGGCGGCGCAGGCAGAGTGGTAGGACTTGGAGGTTCAGGATGGTGTTTTGAGGTCCTTACACTTTCACCATCGGGCGGCCCACGCCAGGCTCAGGGAGCTGGCGGTAGGGGTTGCAGGAAGCTTCAGTCTATGGGCGTTCGTGACCCCACATCACACGAGATGGTTCGAGGTACGCTTTGTGTTTACTCTATGCTTGCTTCGGTATTAGTAGAAACAAGTTCCATCCACTCTTTTATAGTGCTACTTTTGGTATGGGAGTTGGAGCTTCTAGTAGAAGTGCTGACACTTGCACTTAGCCTCGAGGTTCCTACATGAAGTTCCTCATTAGTGACCTTTATTTGCAGACAGTGCGAACTGTCGTTCGGAGGAGGGGTTTTCACGTGGTACCTTTTCTTCATCATGATGGAACCTTACAACATCATCCTAGGCATAGATTGGCTTTCTATGGTTCACTCCCAGATCAATTGTCATCATAGACGAGTTAGAGGCATTTTTTCTGATGGGACAGGGTTCACCATCCTTGGTGAACGAGACCTCATGGCCGAGCAGATGGGTACTCTGAGCAGGATGCCCCAACCATTTTTGCACCAGTTGAGGAGCATGGATCTTAGAGAAGCAGATGCTACAGTCACCTGGATCCCTACTGTTGTAGAGTACTACATGGATGTATTTCCTGGGGATGGTCAGGAACTACCTCTTAGGCGAGAGATGGAGTTCTACATTGACTTACAGTCATGGACTACCTTGATATCATGTGGGCCTTATTAGATGGAACCCACAGAGCTTCGGGAGCTACAAATTCAGCTGGATGACCTTCGTGAGAAGGGATTCATCAGGCCCAGTGTGCCCCCCTAGGAAGCTCCAGTTTTGTTTGTGAAAAAGGCAGATGGGAGTCTGTGGCTTTGTGTGGATTATCATCGCCCGAATCATACCATGATAAAGAACAATTAACCTTTGCTGAGGATCAATGATCTGTTTGACCAGTTGAGAGGTGTGAAGTGGTTCTCCAAGATTTATCTTCGTTCCGGCTACCACCAGTTGCCGGTTCGTGAGGCTGATATCCCGAAGTTAGCTTTCTGTTGTCGGTATGGGCATTACGATTTTCTGGTGATTCCCTTTGGCATGAATAATTCCCCCTCCATTTTCATGGCATTGATGAACTAGATCTTTTAGCCGTACTTGGAACAGTTCATGGTTGTCTTTCTTGAAGACATACTCATTTACTCTGCGGCGGAAGAGGAGCACGTGGAGCATTTGAGGATGGTATTAGACTTACTTTGGGAGAACCAGCTGTATGAGAATCTCTTGAAGTGTTATTTCTGGATTCAGGAGGGTCACTTTCTGGGGCATGTCATTACGGAGCAGGGATTAGCCATCAATCCCACAAAGATAGAGGCAGTTATTTCTTGGGAAACACCCAAGATTGTGTCAGAGGTGCGGAGCTTCCTTGGTTTGGCAAGGTACTAAAGGATGTTTTTGGAAGATTTCTCCAGGATTATTACCCCTTTGACCGCATTGACACGGTTGGGACGACCGTTCACCTAGAATGATCAGTTCCAGAAGGCCTTCTAGGAGTTGAGACAGAGGCTAACTAGTGCTCCATTTTTTGAGGCTGCTAGAGGAGGGCGTTGAGTTCATAGTATATTGTGACACTTCAGGAGTTGGGCTCAGGTGTGTGTTGATGCAGTAGTAAGTAGTGATTGCATATGAGTCGAGACAGTTGAGTCCCCATGAGCAGAATTATATGACTCACAATTTGGAGCTGGCAGTAGTGGTTTTCGCATTGAGTCTATGAAGACACTACTGTTTGGATGAGCATTTTGTGGTCTACTCAGACCATCAGAGCCTCAAGTAGATCTTCACTTAGATGGATTTGAATCTGAGGCAGAGGTGCTGGATGGAGTTTCTACAGGACTATTATTTCGAGATAGTATACACTCTAGGGAATGGAAACATAGTAGCAGATGCCCTTACCAGGAAGTCCCAAGATCGTTTAGTGCAGGATGATTCAGAGTAGTTAGCTTCCCTACGGTTGACCTTGGTGGAGCCGGATGGTGCGGATTTTTTGTAGTCGATGGTGTGACTCCTTCGCTCCTTGAGCGTGTGAGAGAGTCGCAGTTGGGGGATATCGACAGTGAGGTACTGCGTGATCAGATATCCATAGGTGATGCACCTAATGGGTATTCTGAAGGAGGTAATCACGAGAACTTGTTCCAGAGGCGATTTGTAGTACCAGTGGAGATGTGGGAAGAGGTGATGAAGGAGTTCCAAACATCTCCCTTGGTTGTACATCCCAGTTTTGGGATAATGTACAAAGACCTTCAAAGGTAGGTTTGGTGTTCTGGCATGAAGTCGAGTGTAGCTGAGTTTGTTTCTCAGTGTCTTACCTGTCAGTAGGTGAAGGTAGGGCATCAGGTTCTAGTATGGTTGTTGTAGCCCCTTTATATCTTGGAGTGGATGTGGGATGGAATATCTATGGACTTCGTCACAGGGATCTCACGCACAGTGAAGGGCCACGATTCCATTTGGGTAATAGTTGACTAACTCATGATGTCGGCGCACTTCCTTTCCATCAGGGAGCAGAGCTCGGTGGAGAGTCTGGGGTGGCTATATGTTTGGGATATCGTCCTCCTTCATGGAGTACCCTCGATGATAATATCCGACCATGATGTGAGGTTTACGTCACAATTGTGGCGAGGCCTGCAGGAGGCATTCGGGACCTAGCTGTGGATGAGTACAACTTTTCACATGTAGAAGGACGGGTAGACTGAGTGCACTATCCAGGTGTTGGAGGATATTCTCATGGAATGTGAGTTAGAATTTGGCCTGAGCAGGGAGGATCAACTACCCTTGGTGGAGTTCGCGTACAACAATAGTTACCACTCTACTATCGGTATGGAACCTTTTTAGTCCCTCTACAGGAGACCCTGCAGGTCACCGTTTTGCTAGAAGGAGGTTGGGGAGATGTCCCACATGGGCCCAGAGTTAGTGCAGGTGACGACGGAGAAGGTGCAGGTCATTCGTGGGTGGATGAGGACGACTCAGAATAGACAGAAGTCCTACGCAGATCATCATTGCAGGCCTTTGGAGTTCGATCAGGGGGACCATGTCCTTTTGAGGGTCTCCCCGTGGTGTGGTACTTAGAGGTTCGGCCGGGGAGGCAAGCTATCTCCAAGGTTCATCAGGCCCTTTGATATCGTGGACAGGGTCGGTGAGGTGGCCTATCGTCTTGCCCTACCCCCATAGCTGGAGAGGGTGATTGATGTCTTCCACGTGGCGCAGTAGAGGAAATACGTGCATGACCCCACACACATTATCGACTGGGGAGAGATGGACCTTGAGGATGGATCCACCTTTGTGGAGCACCCGATGAAGATTGGGGACTGGCAGGAGCAGACACTGCGTGGATGGACCATTCCTTTGGTTTTTGTGTTGTGGCAGCACGGGAGGGTGCAGGAGAGCACCTGGGAATGGGAGATCAAATTTCGGGCTCAATATCTCAAGTTTTTTTGTAGTTTTTTTTAGGGGATGAAAAACTAGGAGGGAATGATGTAAGAACCCGGTTTTTGAGCCTGTAAGACTTTGAAATTTTTCATAATGTTATTCAGAGCAGGGCATTCAGACGGTGTGTGATTCTGAGCCCCGGTGTGTCCGGAATTAAATTTTAACTGCGTTCACACTAGACACGCCAAATAAATAGAATAAATATTAACTGGTTGCTCGGATGTGAAAACGGAGGGCACCGGTGAGTCCGGAACGTGCCATTTACCCTAGGAGGGGTGTAACTTTTGCAGGCGTGACCCTTCTGTGAAAAATTCCACCAGGGGAATTTTCGTAATTTAGCGGCCTCAGTTGTAGACTTTACAACTTTTTAATGGAGGCTTGGATTAAAATTCCAAGACCACTATCACGCTCAGAACGTGGTTTTTACCTTAGGGGCGGCTTAACCCCAGCCCCGCTGAAAGTTCGGGTACAAGGTCTATGGGCAGAGGGTTTAAGTGTTTTTCTTTTTAAACACTACCTCCCACCCTCTACTTCCCCCTTTCCCTTCTTCCCTAGAAGTTTCCTCACAAAGATCTCCTCCCCTATCCTCCACCACTCTGGCAAGGCGCGGCGGCTCCGGTGGACCAATCGTGAAGCTTCGGCTACGCCCAACAAGGTTGGAGGTTTCATTTTTCATTTTGGTTTCTTCTTTGTCTTTAAATTTAATTTACTATGTATAATTGATGTCCTATAATTTATAGAATCCCCTGGTTGCGTAGGGATTGATTTTATCTTCCCAACGATCCTTTCGGATTAACATTTTGAGCCTCGGGGTGCCTGGGGCGGCCCCATGAAGTTTCTCGGCCATTTGTCTCTTTTTTCAGCAGTTCTAGGGAGCTCTGGTGGGCGATGACGGTGGTGCGGGGTGGCTCCCGGATGAGGAGGTGTAGTTTTGGGATGGCGGTGTGGCAACGGACCCAGGCTGTGCGGTAGGGGCTTCAGGCGGTGGCTCCAGGCGGCAAGCGAGCTCGCCGGGGCACGACGGAGCGAGGTCGCGGCACGCGACCCCATGCGTGGACATAGACTTTCTGGAGACGGGTCTCCGCATGAGACCACAACGATCCATGAAGGACAGTCAGCGCTTCGTGGACCTAGGGTTCATGGCTGGGCCACGTGACTGAGCCGCGGGCTGGCACTGCGAGCTGGGCCGGTCGGCGCGGGCCGGCCTAGACCGGTCCAGCCCAAGGGGTTCTTCCCCTCGACTTCGTACACCCGTAACATTCACTACGGGTGTCCTTTTTTCATGACTTATATGGCAGTGAAATTTTCGGCTCGAGACGAAGCTTTTTTTATGGTCTCAGGTAGTTTTAATTCCCAAGATGAGGGCTGGTGGCGCGACACGCTCGTTAAGTACTATGCCAAGATTCTTCTTTCGGATGGCACAGACACATCCGGAGTCCATTTAAGATGCCGTCAGCGGTATTGTCATGTTAGAATCAAGATGAAGTGGTCGAAGTTGGTTTCAGGCATTAAATTCGGAGTTGAGTTGAGGGCCCCATGGGTTGTCTTTTAAGCTGTGAGCAGCGTTTTTCACCTTTTTCATCAAACGTCCGTTCAGGGCAAATGAGTAGTCGTTTTGGTGTGTTATTTCAAGGGCATCATGATGGCGCAATTCACTCGACCTCTTTTAGGACTGAGGTTTGGGCGCCACGAGATGTCGTATGGGCATAAAGCAGCGTTAAGTAACTTTTTCATCGGGAGCCCGTTTCCAGCGAGTAAGTAGTCTATCTCGTGTGTTTTTCTGTGGGAATTACAATGGGGTAATCTGTTCACATGAGCGGAGCCTCTTACATGATAATATTAAATGTATAAATATGAAAGGGTGTTGTTCGAAGGTCTCTTTGATGCACTCCGACCCAACGCATGGTCGCGATGTTAGCGACACCTAGTCAGGGCGTGGGCAATGCAGAGTTGTTGGGCCTGTTCTGGGTTTACACTACAATAGTTCTGGGCAGTGGGTTACCTGTTGACTTTAGGGTTTACCCTCCAGCGGGGCTGGGAAGTGGTCTACCCAACGATATTTTAGGTTTTACCCTCCCGCGAGGCTGGGTAGTGGGTTACCTAACGATCTTTTAGGTTTTACCCTCCAGCATTGCTGGGTAGTGGGTCACCCGACGACCTTTTGGGGTTTACCCTCCAGTTGGGCTGGGCAATGGGTTACCCGTAGACTTTTTTCATACTCCACCCCTTTTGATGAGGATAGTCAATGGTTTTTCTCCATGGTTACCAGAGCGAGACTTTTTGGTGGTACGGTTTAGCGATGAGGTAGTTTTGATGTGCAGGACTGCTGAGCATCAGTGGTGAACATCCTTAGAACTGTTGGCCACTTTTCCTGGGTAGAGTTTGGAGATGGAGATTCCCCTACGCGCTCGTTTGGGTTTCTTGTTGAGAATATGTGTATATATTTATACACCCTACTCTTTTTCCCCACTCCAGGGGTTTGGTTACTCTCTTTCTAGGAGGGTCGAAGACACATGGGGTATGCCACATGCTTTCCGTGTCTAGTTCCTCTTGGCTGGATGAGTTTACTCCCTTTCTTCTATTGGGTTGAGCTGCATTCTATTTACTATACTCTTTCATTGTTCCTTGTTTTGTCAAATAATCACCGTTTTGGTTTCTCCTTTGTTGCTCCCTTGATCTTTCATGTCATCCTCCTGAGTATCCTTATACTCACCCCTAATTGGGCTTTGCCCGCACTTGGTGTGCCCTGGCAGATGACAGACAGGTCGATCGAGACTACGGAGGAGTGTAAAGGACACAAGATCTTGGGCTGAATTCAGTGGTCATAATAGTTCTTTCATGTGAGAGACTCAATAGTTGTTTACTTTCATTTACCTATTTCCTGGTTGTGGCACCTTTCTGGTTGGGCATGTGTTTTTCCCCTTTTTCTGTTCAGTATCTGTCAGTACTTTTCAGCACTTTACTTTTCCTATTTAGAGGTTGATGCATGATTGTGCTTGGGTTATAGTGGTTGTCCTTTTTTTCCTTTTTACTCTGCACTTCTTAATTGATTGGGTTGTGTGTGTTTTTACAAGTACTGAGGAAAAGGCCTCCCTGATATTGTTACGCCTTCGGTGCTTGTCGCCAGCCCCTGGCCTATGGAGGCAGGCTTGGGGTAGTTGCAGCTCGAAACTGGTAGGGTCGGTTCGTGACATCATGTGCCTAAAATAATTGTCCAAATTAGATACAAGAGGGTACTTGGTCAAAATATTTTCATACAATGGATTTTGGACATGTTTTTAGGTTATTAGACCAGTTAAGTTTAAGTTTAATCACTATGTAATCATGTTTTTACATTAATCGTTGTAATTAATTTTAATTACTTTCTCTAATATTTTTGGTCAAAAACTAAGTTTACCTTATTATAAATTATAAATTATTATTATTAAAAATATATAATCCATTTTTTCAAATTATAATCACATAATTGGTATAAATTAATTTAAAATTAATCCTGCGGACGGGGTGAGACAACGGATTTTTAAGCGAAAATGTTTAAAAGTTCAAAATGTTTTTATACTCAATTTCAATGTAAGATTCATTCAAAATACCTAAATTGGATTAATTTATGTAAAATTTATCTAAATTAACCTTAAAACAAAATTAAAATATAATTTAATGAGACAAAATATATTAAATTAAATTTCAGTTTTGAATTAAAATTCAGTATTTTTCACTATTCATTAAAAAATGATGGATTTTATCAAAATCCATAAAATTAACCCTAATATTATTTTTATATTTCATATTTAAAAATGTTTTTAATTTTATCAAATTTAATTTCTATAAGTTTCAAAAATTAACTTCATAATTATTCACAGAAGGGCATATAAAGTAGTTCATTTGAGAAAATAGTATTTTCAAACATACAAAGAATTTACTAAAAATTTTATGTTTTATTATCAATATGTTTTATTTTTTATAAAACCATTATAAATATTATTTAGAAATTATATATTACTATTCATATTACTATGTTTAACGGCTATGTTGTAACTATCTTGTTTAAATAATTAATATAATAAATTGTTATTTCATAGAAAGTCTGTGTCGGGTGTAATAAAAGACAAGTCAATGTTGTGTGTAGTGAAAACATATCTTGTTGTGGTATATAATGAACATTTAACTTGGTGTAGTGCTAAATTAAAAACACCAAATAAATTAATTTATTTTGAATAAAAAAAGTTTCATAAAAACTCAGGGTGTTACAATAACATACCTACCCTATTAGAATTTTCTCATCGTGGTATAATATTTATAAAAATCATAGCCATCCTCCCCTGTGGGAGTATCCATATCTGGGAATAAGTCCTGTCAGTATTTCAACATCCTTCATTATGGGATTTTTTTTTCCAACATCAAGACTACCTATGGTTTATACCATATCAAACACACACAAAATAAAATTACAAATGTGGGTAGCCATATGGACAACCTACCAGGAGACCCATGGGAACCCAAGATGCATAGAGGATCATGGATATGGATTAAATATGTAGAATACACCTATTATTCATGGAGAAAAAGGAACCTAGTAATCTAAGGAGTGTATTTAGTGGATAGAGAGGATATTCAACTTCTTGAATATTCTCAAAAATTCTAAGGTGGGTTTTATCATGTACATGATTGAGGGACTGGGAAAGAGATGGTGGGATTCTATTGATCAAGATATTTTGCATGAGGAAATTACTGGGGATTCCTTTAAGAAATTATTTATCCAGTATTTTTACCCTAAGAATTTGTGTGTGGTGAAGACCCATAAGTTTCAGACCTTAGAATAGTGGGATCATACAGTTCTAGAGTATTATTACCATTTTTCTAAGTTGGTTCAAATGGCACTGAAGCTTGTCCCTAATGATTACCTAAAGGCTCAAAGCATTGAGTAAATTCTGAGGCATTATATTTTTTTTATGTTGATGCCAATGTTCATTTTGACATTCATGGAGGTGGTTGACAAGGCAGTTTTGGATGAGGTAGACATAGCTGGGAAGATAGGATTTAGTGGATTTTTAATTGGTTCAATGGTTATCCAAGGTGTATCTTCTGGCTAGAAAAGAAATCATAACAGTGTTAAGTTTTCTTCAAGGAATGTTTCAAGGTCTTAGACAAGGAAACAATAGGTTACCTTCTACCAATGTGTAATATGGGGTTATACCAAGTATAACCATGCAGATCATCATATGACTTGTCATATTTGAGGACAATCTGGTCATCTACATAATTTTTGTGAAAATATATCTTAAGAAAGTAGGGTAGGATCCACCCTCACCATGGGTTCATTGCTTTATGTAGATGCTTCCAAGGGTGTTGGGTCTAATCCTTAGGCCAAGGGATATTTTCATGTGGATAATAAAAGATGAATTTATGAAGTGGAGTATGCACCAGGGGGATCTAAATCAGGTCCATCTACTATAAGTGGTATTATTTTTATCACATTATTTATGGTGTCAGATTATTTTGAGGTAGTTTTACTCATTTTTTATATTGTCAAAGTTATTTGAAATTTTGGGTTTTCATTTGGGACTAATTCTATTCCTTTTGGATCTTTCTAAGCCTTTTGCAAAGAGGTATGAATAAGGTTTTAGATGTCTTGTGTGTCCTATGATGATAGTTGACTTTGAGGTAGAGTGTAACTTTCTAGTGACTGATCTTTACGTATTCGACTTTATTAGTGGTATGGATTAGATGACTAGTTTTAAGAACTAGATATACTAATATTACTATTAGGTTTAGTTCTTATCTACTAATAGGGCCACTCGTGTTTTGTAGGGTGAGTGGGTCTCTAGATCTGGAAGGGCATGGCGTATTGTTCCATATGCTGGGGAAATCCTGTTCTAATTATCAGATATGATTCTTAATGAGGTTTTTTATTTCTTTTTGGTCGACTTCATACATTTTTTTGTGAGTACCTTGAGATATTTCAGATGATTTTTTTGGTTTTCTACCACATAGAGAGTTATATTTTACCATAGACCTATTCCCTTGTATGATTCTCATTTATATTTCATCTTAATATATGTAACCTAACAATTTAGTGGAACATAAGGCCTATCTTGAGGAATTATGGGCTAAATAATTCATTTTTATTATTTTTCACAATGGGCTTTGCATGCCCTCTTTTCTAAGAAGGAATATGGGAGCCTTGGAATTTGTATTGATTATCAAAGGTTGAATATGGTGACCATTAAGAACAAATATCATTTCTAAGGATTGATGATCTATTTGATTAGCATATATGGGATCATTGGTTTTCTAAGATTGACCCGCGATTAGGATAACAGCAGTAGAGAGTCTTATGGCATTTTGTGTTTCTAGTTACGCCATTCATCCTCATAAATACTCATGTAGTTTTCATATATTTGATGAACCATATATTTCATCAATAATTAGACACTTTTTTTGTTGTGTTCATGGATGATATTTTGGAATAATCTAAGTAATAGGATGACCACATGGACCGTGTGGATATCACTCTTTAAACCTTGAAATAACACTATCTCTATGGTAATCTTTCTAATTTTGAGTTTTTGATCTGGGAGGTGAAGTTTCTAGAGCATGTAATATCTTGGAGAGTCATCTCAGTATATCCCAAAAATGTATAGACATTTACAAATTGGGATTATCCCATAAATGTGTTGGAGATCTAGAGCTACTGGGGTTTAGCTATTTACTATTGATGGTTTCTTCAATACTTCTCTAATATTGCTTCTTTAATGGTGGATTTAACCCATAAGGGTGTAAATATTGAATTTAATGAAAAGTGTTAGTGATGTTTTGAGGAGCTTAAGATTTGGTTTAATTCAGAACCAGTTTTTATTCTTTAGAAATCAATAATTAGTAATGATGTTTTCTATAATTCTTATGGTATAGGTTTGGGATTGTTGGAAACAAGGTGGTTCTTTATTTGAAATGGATTCTGGTTGGTTTTTATTATTAATCCACACTGTTTTGATCAAGAATTTTGTAGTAAAGTGATATTTAATTATATTATAACAATAGTTTTATAGGTGGCATCATTTTCTAGTGTTTACCAAATTTTTTGGCTCAAAATCTAGAGGAAGAGGCTAATATCACAAAATGTTGTTTTCTGGAATCAACACTTCATAAATATGGTAAATTCATGGGTTTTTCAATGGCTAAGTTTCAAAAAGATGATTTTCTCAAGTTCATGATTGGTTGACATTGTTATTCATGACTATGAGAAGACAAGAATCATGAATGTTTGATGAGTTTATGGTGATCTTAAAAACTATAAAAAATCTCACTCGAGCTTCATGAATGTAGGAGCTTTGCTAATATGTTTTTGAAGGATCTGAAAAATTAGGTAAATATGGTGGATCATCACGAATTGGTGAGACAATAAATGTGAGGATACCCCCCACTTCATTTTACATGAAAATAATCCAAGAAAATATGTAATCTCTCTGATTTCATAAAGGTAGGGAGCTTCATGAATCTGGATTTCTATGTGAGCTTGATCATCGTGAAAAGGCTAGTTCAGTCTTGACTGATGCCAATGATTCTAAGTAATGTTTACTTTATGATGGCTGGGTGTTCCACGATGTCTTGGTAAGCATAAAAATGGCAGTTTTTTTAGCAAAGTTAATTTCCCTCATAAAGGTTCTGAGCTTCACAAAGGATATCAACAAATAGTTGTTCTAAATGTCAAGTTTCATTGAATAGTGCTTTCAAAGGGAATTAAATCAGGTCTACAATGAAAGAAGATTATCATGATAGTTTCAAACAAAAACATTAATGAAAATCTAATGAAGAAGCCTTCAATTTGATAAATTGAGTGAGACTTCTCCCAATGTAGTGACATAGGGGGAGTTGACAGAAGTGTTCAGAGGGGTGTTGTGTGATATCCATAAAATCTTGTAAGGGAAGTGTGCATGACATAGAGTGATTATTTATGAACTTATTTATTCTAAAACTAGTTAATATTAGTGGATTTTGGTATGATTGAAACACTGTCTATGTATGCTCATTTTACAATCCCTTATTGGTGAACCAAATAAAAAATTTATGTTGTAACTCTACATGTAAATGTTTAAATTAATACACATTACCATCAGATAGGTTTAACAGGTTTCTACGTATATGAGAACAAGATCCATCACTTTTATGGAAATATTTGACATCCTAATTCACCCCTCCACTCTCAAGGTGCTATGGGGTTCTACAAGTGTTATCAAAGCCTATAAGTTGCTGGAAATAAATCTTTCCTATTATTTTCATGGGGAATTCCTTAAATTTCAGTTGAGTTCCCCTATTTGATGGAATAAACTTCCATATTTTGAATATCAGGATGAAGTATTATCTAAGATCTATTGGAATGGTTGTTCTTTTCTCTACTACATAATGGATACAAATCACTGATCCAATGGGACTATCTATGACTGAAACAGAAAATAAATTACTTGATGTAGATTCCAAAGCACAGAATTCCCTTACTACAGCTTTATCAGATCAAATATATCTAAATGTGATGAGTTTCACTTCATACAAGTCTATGTGGTAAAAATTGTAAAATATATTTGAACGTTACAACAAAGTGACGGAGGTTAATATATATGTTTTAAAAAATAAGTTTGATGATTTGAAAATTCCCCCTGATGAAAATAAAGATACATTTTTTAATAAAATCATTGAAGTTTTTAGAGTAATAAGAGGATATTGTGAAGATTCCAAAGACATAGAAATTATGAAGAAAATTATAAGAATGGTTCCACCTCTCTAGAATCCAAAAGTGCTACCCCTTGAGGAAAGAGATCTATCTAAACATTCTCTGGATGATCTGTTTAGAAGGCTAGTGGCTTATAAAATTAGATTCAAACTAGATGACACAAAAACTTGAGTTCAGAAGGAAATGGAATTCAATTACATGTAAAAACTTGAGGTTTTTTAGATAGTTTTGATAAATATAATGAGTAAGATGAACTTAATTCTCTCTTTGACAAGAAATTAAAGAGAGGGAAAGGGATATTTTATGGAAAGCTACATGTGGAATGTTCTTGTTGTGGTAGAGTTGGGAACATTTCCTCTTGGTGGTCAAGGAAGTTAGATGATGAAGATAGGGAAGCTAGAATCATGTAGAATACACAAAAAAGTTTTTCTCAAAAGGGAGACTTAAAATATAGAAATAAATTATAGAGAAATAGTTTTTTCAATAAAGAATAAGGTGATGACAATGAATTTTTTGAGGAAGAAGAACTAGATTTTAATTTTAGAACCCAAGCATCTATGATGGATACAATTGAATAGTCAGAACCATCAAAATATAAATCTATAGATAATAATTTTATTGGTTATTCTAATCTAAATTTGAAACTTGAGAATGATATTGGTAAACTTAAAAATCAAAGAAATAGAAACAAAAGGCGGTGAGAAGTTCTAGAAGAGACATCAGAATATATTGATCATCCTAAAGATGAAATTGATCACCTAGAATAAGTTGTAAAAGAACATTAAAAAAATATTTAAATATCATAAGATGTATTAGAATTGTAGCATAATATTGAATAATAAGATAATTTCATCAATGACCTGACATCCAAACTGGAGGAGAAGTCCATGATAGTTGAGGGTCTTGAAGAATAAGTTGTTACTCTAAGGAGTAAACTGTAAAGTTGATAAAATTAAAATGAAACAAATAATAAAATAAAGTTTAAAAGATTCTCATATAATAATATGTTAAATAAATCTAAGCATAGTACTAAAGGAGTAGAGAAGGCTTTAAATGATCAAAGATCAACATACATATAAAAAAATTGAATTGGTTGTGATGCTAAAACATTAAAGGCTATAAAGAATATGAGCCTTAATAATGGGAAGTAGAAAATTTTACATATCAAAAATTCATATAAATTCTAAAAAATGAATCCCTCAAATCAAACTAAAAGGAGAACTGAAAACTATCTATAAGTATACAGAAATGATCACCAATAAAATTCTCTTCTTAAGTAAAGGAATGTAGGGAGTAATAAAAGTGAGAATACATTTCCTTCTATAAAATGTCAATTTTCTGTCTATCTAAGCCATAAAATGCCATACTATAAATAGGAAAGGAGCTTTCTGAATGGGAAAGAGCTAGGAAGTCAATAAAGGAGAATGAAATCATATCCTTCATCCTATATAAGAAATGTTTTTTATGGATATTTTTTTCATTGCTCTAACTATGGCCATAAAGCTATTGACTACAAGTATAGGAAAGGTTGGAATATTACCAATAGATCTCAAAGAAAATTCAATACCCACCAACCAGATGGATTCTCTCTAGAAAATAGGTTTTCTACTCTATGAGAACAATATGATTATACTGAACTGATGGACATGGAAAATAGATGGGAAATTATATCATTATCCTCCACTCAATCGAATATTTTATGGAACGAAAATAAGAAAATTGAGAAATTCAACCTTGCAGAAATAGATCTCAAAACCATAAAGAACAGTAGAACATTGATTCTTGATAGAGGTTTCTCATATCATACGATGGGAAATGTATAATTATTGAAGAATTTTAATAAAAGGGTTGACTAAATAGTAAGCTTTGGCAATGATGGTTCTTTGAATATCAAATGTAGTGGAAGTATAGAACTAGAAAATGATGAGCTGAGGAAAACTGGAGTTATTTGTGTGGATGGTTTACATAATAATATCATAAGTGTGATTCAAATCTATGAATTAGGATTGATAGTAACATTCAATCAAAAGGTTTCACAATCAAAGGAATTATAAGGAATTCTCTAATTAATGGGTGTAGAATATATGGAAATTTGTACTAGGTGGATAGTAAAGAGAGCATTTTTTACTTAAATTTTGAAGAATAAAAAAATTTGTGGCACCAAAGATTGGGTAACATTAACCAAATGACATGTAAAATATATCTATGCTTAATATAGTCATGGATATTACCAATCTGATGTGTGAACAGTAAAATAAATGTGATGCTTTCATGTGAGGAAAGTTGGTCTATAGTCCAAATTGGCCAAAGAATAAAAGGAAATAAAATCTTCTTGATCTCATCCACTTAGATGTTTGTGGTCTGAAAAATTTTTCTAGGGAATATAGATAAAGGTACTTCATTTATTCATTGATTATTATAGTATAATTTCTTGTGTGGTGATTATACGTAGAAAACAATAAGTACTTGATTGCATGAAAACTTATCACCTAATAGTTGAGAATGATACTGTCCACAAAATAAAATTTATGAAATCTATTAATAGAGGGGAATAGAAAGCCCTTGAATTTTAAAATTATCAAAAAAGACACAGAATAAGGCATGAAGTTGTTGTAGTGATAACCCTATAGAAAAATGGAGTTGTTGAACGTAGAAATAGACAGGTAAACAATATGGACAGAACGATGCTGATTGAGAGTCATATCTCTCTTCATTACTATAAATAGGATATTTAAGCATCATTGTACACTCAAAATCGAATAGGGGTCTATATGGAAGAAACCAAGACACCATGTTATTTTTTTCATTAGAGGAAGTCCTCTATGAAGTATTTTTTCATTTTAAAAAGTAAATGTTTCATCCAAAACAAAGAAGGAAATCAAGGAAAGTATAGTGATGCTGAAGATGAGGGAATATTACTTGGATATTAAATGAAGATTAAATCCTAAAAATGTTTCAATAATCATATTGGAAGAATTTTAGAAATAATTGATGTCAATATCATTGGAGGTAAGACCAAAAATACATCAAAGAGCTCTTATGAAAATATGATATAAGATAAAGAAGACAGTGGACATAGAATAGATTCAAATGAAAAATTATAGTAAGGTGTGAAAAATATTCATGGTTCATAAAACAATGATGATTCAGAAGAATAATCATAATAGGAAATCATGGGTGAAGAAACATCATCTGAACCTCGTAGGATAAATAGAAGACAAAAAATTGATCCATCCAACATCATTGGGGATTGTACATCTCCCACATAGGCTAAGAGAATGAGTATTGAAGTTTATTCTACCTTCCTATAAATTGTTGAACCAACCACATTTGAAGAAGTATAAAAGTATTAATCATGGGTTAATGCCATGAATGGAGAATTATATTATATTAAAAAGAACTAAACATGGGTTCTGGTTAAGAGACAAGAAGATCACAATTTTATTGGAACAAACTAGATCTTTAAATAAAAATTTTATTAGCATGGAAATGAGATCATAAATAAGGTGTTCTTGGTGTGTAGATTCTATGAACATATTTAATGGGTTGATGTTGAAGAAATATTTTCTCCAGTGTTATGAATTGAGTGAATCAGGATTTTCCTTACTATGTAAATTCAAAGAGGGTACAAATTGTATCAAATGGTTGTCAAGATAGTTTTATTAAAAAAATTCATGAATAATGAGTATACATTTAAAAACCTATGGTTTTTCTTATTAGTAGTGATTAAATGAAGGTTTTCATATTATAGATGTCACTCTATGGTCTAAAGAAAACACCAAAATCATGGTATTCTCGGCTGGATTCTTATCTAAATAAGTTTAAATTTAAAATAGGAGGAGTGGAACATAATCTCTGTGTGAATAATTCTTAGAAAGATCAACTCATTATTTTGTTGTACGTAGATGATATTATATTTGATGGAATCAGGCAGGGATCAGTGAAAGAATTTTCCAATCATATGAAATCATAATTTGAAATGTCTATGATTGGTGAACTCACATACTTCTTGTGGATGCAGTTGATTTATAATAATTATTAAAATTCTATATCTTTGAAAAAATATGAAAGAGATCTGCTAAATAAATTAAATATGAATGACTCCAAACCAATTTCAACTCTGATTATGGTTGTGAAAAACTTGGAAATCGTGAGGATGTACTTATATAGACTCCACTATATATAGGATAATCATTGGAAGCTTATTATACTTGGATAAAACATGACCAAACATCATATTTGTAACATTATTAGTATCCCACTTTCAAAGAAATCTGAAGGATGAAAACATGGAAACATTTAAATTAATCATGAGTTATATTAGAGGTACACTAAATTTTGTATTATACTTTGTTGGAGGAAGAGACAATGAATTATCAGCTTTTTCTAATGTTGACTGGGATAGAGATGTTGTTTATAGAAATTCCGTAAGTGGTGTATAATTATTTATTGGAAATAAATTTATAGGATTGTTGAGTAATAAATAGAAACTCATTTCTATTAGTATGAAAGAATCAGAGTATATATCTACTACAATGGCTTGAACATAGATTTTTTGGATGAAGAAACAACTGAATGATATTGCTGATGAGGTGAAATAGTCAATAGTGATTCACTGTGATAGTAAGAGCATGATATATCATACGAAGAATATTATACTAAATTCTTATAAAAATATTTAAATCAGATATCACTTTATCAAGGAAAAAATTTGAATAAGGAATGATTAAAATTGATCATTTTGGAACTAATGATTAAGTGACTAAAATTATTACTAAGCCATTAGAAGAACATGTGTTTGAGAAACATCAGTTGAAACTTGGTTTTCAGCCACCCCCTACTACATGAGGACATTACAATGGTTCCCCTATCCCTAGTTCTGTTAACTTTATTAATCTATTTGTGGAATTGATTCAGTTTTATGGGGGAGATACAATCTACAGGGAGTGTGTTTTTTAGATCTATAAGTAAAAAATTTAGATTCTTTGGGTTTGTTTAAAAATGGGGAGAATGAAGAAATTCAATGTGAGATATGAGAATTCAGTGTTATGTGGAAACATATAGAGATGAGAATTTTGTGTCATAATAATTCAATGTTATGAGGAAACAGAAAGAGATTAGCTTGAAAATAATTAACCATTCCAAAACAAGAGAACCCAATTCATGCTTCCACTCTTATATTCTACACTAAGATTTTATCATGTAGACCAAGTGTTAAATGAGTTGTTTCTTGCATATTAGGTTTTGATAGTGGCTGGTGATTTATTGAATTTTTTATATATTTCCAACAAACCTAATGGGGGATATTGTTGGAACCAAGGATATTTTTTTCTAGAAATGAAGTTTGGTTTGTGTTTTTTCAGTTTTCACTCAGTTTTAAAAGGAGTTTTCAAGACAAGTGTTCATTCATTACAGGTTAACAATAGTGTTAAATGTGACATCATTTTTAATTATTTGAAATCAAATTGTGCTCAAAATCTGGAGGAAGAGGCTAGCATCACAAATGGTTATTTTCTGGAATAAAATCTTCATAAATATGGTACAGACATGGGTTTTATGATGACAAGGTTTCTCAAAGGTGAGTTTTTGGAGTTTTTGATGAGTTGAAGATGTTATTCATGGCTATGAGAAGTGTATCATTGTGAATGTGCCATGAGTTGATAGCGATCTTCATGGCTATGAAAAATCTCACAGGAGCTTCATGAATATAGGATCTTCGCGAAGATGTTTTTAAAATATCCAAAAAATCTAGTAAAGGTGCTGGTGCATCATGAAAGGCTATGCCTATAAATATGAGGCTACCCCAACTTCATTTGACAAAAAAATAATCATAGAAAATTTAGAGTTTATCTAATTTTTCAAAGCTCGGGTGTTTTGAGAATTTTGATTTCTATGAGAGATTGAGCATCGTCAAAAGACTAGTTAATTATTAACTGATTCCAATTATTCTATGTAATGAGTACTTAGTGATAACTGGGTATCCTGTGATGGCTCAGTTAGCTTCACAAAGGATTTTTTTTTCAGCGAGGGTAGTATGCTTCACAAAGGTTGTGAGCTTTGCAAAGGAACTCTATGAATAGTTGTTTTGAATATTAGTATTTAGTGGATAGTTATTTCAAAGTGCATCAACTCAGGTCTATGGTGAAAGAAGAGTCTCATGATACTCAAGGACAAAAACTTTAATGAAAATCTATTGAAGCAGCCTTCAAGTTGAGAAACTGAGTAAGAATTCACCCAAGGTAGTGAGCTAGGGGTTTCAATGGAAGTGTTCTAAGGGATACATTTTGATATCCCTAAAATATTTTAAATGTAGTGTTCTTAGAATAGAGTTACTATTTTTGTACTTCTATATTCCACAAGTAGTAATGATTAGTGTATTTTTGTACGAATGACACACTGTCAGCATATGCTCCCAAGATAAGACCATAGTTGTGAACCAAGTAAAATTGTTTTATTTGATCTCAAAATTTGAATGTTTAAATTATTTCACATTACCATCAGATATTTTTAACATGTTCTTACCAATATAGAAATAAAATCAATCACTTTTATGGAAAAATTTGACGCCCTCATTCACCCCTCCCCTCTCTGGGTGCTATGGGGTTCTACAGGGATGTGTCTTGATGTAAGGTGAATGTGTGGTGTATTATAACTCTCATCAGTTATTCCATTATGATAATAACTACCCCACTCATGATCTTGAGTTATCATTGGTTATACATGAACTCAAAACATGTAATCACTATCTCTTTAGGGAGTGGTTTACAGTATATTATGATCATAATAGCCTGAAATATATTTTTTTTCATATAGGGATCTGAATTTTTGTAGAGATACTAGGTAGAGTAATATAAGAACATTTATTTTGATATTGATTATACCCATGGGAAAGGGAATGTAGTTTTTTGTGTGTTGAATATAAAATTACCGACACAAGCTAGGATGGAATCAGTTGAGGAGTGGCCTCAAATGATATTTTTTGCTAAGATGATCTTGGAAGTGAAAGATGTTGGTGGATATATATTCATGTCTTCGATGAAAGATAAATCATCTTTTGATGAGTTATTTTTCCTAAAGTAGGTGGAAAAAACTAAATTCCAACTCTTTAGTGAAAGGCTTTATAGTAGGGAGACCTCAGGTGAGTGGTCTCAGTATTCTTGTAGAGTTTTTGATTCTATACTAGGTTGGTTGTTTCATTTTACCTAATTCCATAGTTTGTGGATAGTAGACACCAGTATTTTTGGTCCAAGAACCCTATTGATACCAAGATCTATCACGACTTGAGGCTTCTGTATTGGTGGAAGTGGATGAGATGATCGATTTCAGATTTTATATTGCAATGCCTTACGTTTCAAATAATTAAGGCAGAGCACTAGAGACCTGCAAGGTATTTGTAGCCTTTACACATTCTGGTTTGGAAGTGGGATGATATCTCCATGGATTTTGTCACTGGTTATCCATGAAAACCTAGTGGAAAGT
Source organism: Viscum album (assembly GCA_963277665.1). Taxonomy (NCBI): domain Eukaryota; kingdom Viridiplantae; phylum Streptophyta; class Magnoliopsida; order Santalales; family Viscaceae; genus Viscum; species Viscum album. Next base: position 175,021,119 of record OY728151.1, read on the forward strand.
ATGGGATTTGGGTGATCATTGACCAAATATTGAATGAATTTCTTTTTCTACCTATCAAGGAGATGGTAAAAGTGTAACATCTTGGGGTCTTTCATGTTTGAGATATTGAGATTATTTATGGGGTTACGTATCTATTTGTTTTTTTACAGGAATCCAAATTTCACATCTAGGTTCTATAAAAGTTTTAATTAGGTAATGGGTTCCCAAATTAGATTAAGCATGTGTTATCATCCGTAGATGGATGGAAAGAAAGAGAGGGATATCAAGGTTCTAGAGGATATGCTTTGGTCTTGTGTTCTTGATTTCATAGAATCTTGGGGAAAACAGTTTCATTTGGTTAAGTTTTACTATAAAAATATTTATCATGCTTAGATATATATGGATCCCTTAGAGGCTTTGTATGGGTGTCTATGTAGATATAATTTATGTTGGGAAGCGTTTGGAGAGCGGTCAAGGGTTGGGAAAAGTTTTATTCATGAGAAAATGGAGATGGTGTAGTTGATCTAGAGGATACTAACCATGGAACAACATCATCATAAATTATATTCATATCATTGACTTCGTCCTCTATATTTAGAGGTTAGTAATCTTGTTTTTCTCATATTTTCACCTCACTTGGGACAGAATCAGTTGGGTAAGAAGGTTAAGTTGTCACCAATGTTTGTGGGACCCATTGAGATTGTTGGATGGCTAGAGAGGGTGTCCTATTGTTTGCATGTGTCATCTAGTTTGAAATATATCCATGATTTGTTTCACTTTTCTAATTTTATGAGGTATACACTAGATCATTCACATGTGATTAGATGGGAGGTTATTGATCTTGAACCTGATACCACTTTAGTTTAGGAGCCATTTCAGATTATAGATCACTAGAATAAGGTATTGTGTGGTAAAATGATCCCCCTAGTCTGAATACTATATAAATGTAGATAGTATATCCATGCGATTTGGGAGAAGGATTTGTCAATGAGGAATCGGTGGCCTTCTCTTTGTGTGGAACTAGGATCTTGAGGGATTTCTGGGAGGAAAAAATATTTATGGTGTGGATATTGTAACACCCTATTACCTTTCTATCAGGAATGTTTTATTATTTGTTTTTGGTTTCCTTTTTCATTGTGTGTTTGATGTCGAAAATTAATCATGAGGATACCTATAATGGTGAAGTCAGGGATTTGTTGAAATTTTAATCATAAAAGCTATAGTTTTTGTTTTTCATTGGCTAACTACAAAATGTGTAATGGTGGTACACGATGTCTAATAGATTTCAGGTAGAATCCATAAACTAGATACACATCATGATAATTTTACACTCCATGTAAAGGGTAGACATTATGTAATGAAAAATATAAGTTTTTTAATAAAAGGTTTTGGGTTTTTCGGGATATATTTTCTTTGAGGATTTAACAATGTGTAATGGGATTACATGTAATGTAAACATGAGTGGGTTGTTTTTATGTAATTATATCATCTGAAATTATTATTTCATTTATGAAGGCTTCCTTTATCTCAACCTAGAGCCACTTCCTAGGAAATTTTGGGTGACTTCATCCCATATATATTATTTTGTTTAGTGATTTAACACCATTGTGGTAGTGTTTCTTCTTTTCAAGTATGTAATCTATCTCAATATTCCTTGGTTTTAGTTTTGGTTGTAGTTTTGGCTAGGTATTTGTGATCAGATAGTGTTTTTTATCGATCCTTTTTAGTTTCTTGGCATTCCTTGTCTTTTGAAGGTTATTTTCTTAGTTTTTGATCACCGCTGTCAAAAGAATATAGGTTTCTACCATGTTAAGTTTGGTTTCTCTATACGATGGGTTAATTTGATTAATTTTCCTGTAGTTATTAATAAATTTATTTAGTTTTTTCATGAATTTAATGTGAAAAATTATTTCAAATTAATTCTTGTAAAGGAAAATTTGATCAAAATGGGTTTTTCTTTGAAAATGGATTTTCATGATTTGGAAAAGGGTTTTTAAAATCTAGAGTGGATTGTTTTGTCTTTGAAAACCTTTTTATAGAATTTTGTGCATGATTTTGAAATGGATTTTTACAAATACACATTGGAAACCATGGGTGCATTGGGAAATTGAAATAGGTATCATTAGTGTGTGATGCACCACTGGGAGGTAACCTTTTGTGATGTCATCTAGAAGGAATAGATATCAGTTGGATTTAATTTTATTCCTTTTTAGGGTTTTTAATGTCTATTATGTAGTGTATTATAGGATAGAGACCATATGTGGGGTTCTTTTTGATTTATGTTTATTTATCACATTATTTTTTTCATTTATTAGTTCTCACAGGTTTTTTTATAATGATATATCACATAGATTATCATGATAAATTGTATAATGTATATGTGTTTATTTTTTTATTTATTGATGAAATGATATTATTTCATATTTTATCAATTATAATTGTCATGTTTATAGTTCTAGAATATTAAATGATTTATGAAAAATAAATGGGAAACAGGGGAAAATATTTATAAATGGTTTTAATTTATAAAAAAGATTTGTAAAATTGTGTTTTTAATTTATAATTGTTTGATTCTTGATAATAGACCTTGTATAGATACTGTGGTGGTATCCTAATAGAAATTTTTTTCACACCCTACTTGTGCCTTTGGGTGTTTATAGATGTTGTATTACAGGATTTGGGTAAAGGGAATAGTATCTTGTAGCATGTTATATTCTCAGGTTTTTGCTGATTTCAGTTTGGGTTAGTCTAGAGGTGATTGTTGGTCACATGGGGACTTGACTTAGTTTTTTGTTTATCTTGTTTTTGCTTGGATTGTATGTATTTTGTGGTATCTTGTCAATTTATACATATACTCTGGTTCTATTTATTTGTTCTTGTATTCAAGACTGGTTTATGTTTCCATATTTTACATATATTTTGGAATGGTTTGGTTTAGGTGGCTTGTCTAGTTGACCTAATATGGTCTGTTACAGCTATACAAAATCCCCATCATGATCAGCTAATTCCACCATGATCTAGTCATATCAAAACTAAAAACCTAAATTGGGGAAATTAAAATTAAAATAAAAAAGTGGAAAAGAATAATACAATCCAACAGATTTAATGAAATACCATTATCTCCAAGAAATGTCTTTAAAACCACCCCAATAGATATCGGAATAGGATCTAAGGGAGTGGAAGGAGGTTCATAATATATGGGAAGGATGTGAAGATAAGGGGAGGCTACCTGTCTTAAAAATATAGAGAGTAAAATAAGTAATTTATTCCCCTTAATGAGTTACATGGTTTTAGTGCACAATTTTCTAAAAAATGAACCAACCATGTGGTTTTCACAATCTCAAAACCCACCACCTCGTATGGTTTAGCTACATGGATGCCCAAATCATGTGCCAAAAATGTGATAGATATGTAACCCTCTGAAACATTCATATGGTTTCCCCTTAAACTCACACGGTTTCCTCAATAATATGATCAAACTATGTTATACAATCGTTCCCCTCACAAAAATGAACTAAATGTTCCTCCTGCATCAAGGGGTCACATGGTTTCCCCAAAACTTTTCACCACAAACCCTCCACCCTAGATAAAATTCTCTAAAAATCCTAAAACTATTGAATCTCGAACAAGCACCCAAGTCTCCTCTTGAGCCTCGTCCCATGTCTAAAAACATCACTTTGATTAATTTTAACTCTCATAACTCTATTTACAAACTCTAATAAAAAATTTATCCATCCATTAATATGAAAATTCAAATTCAGTTTTAATTTTGATTGGCCATATGGACATGTTATTTTACAACCACCCAACCTTAACACTTATCATCCTTAATAAGCCTTGTTGGACATCAAAATAAACATCCAAACCCTCCTCAACTATGAATTTTGGATCAAATGGTATTCTTCCATCTTTGGATTCCCAATTTTCTTCAAAGATCTAGTTTAATGATATGGTGCTTAAACATCAAAAAACTGAGCCAATGATTTCAACCACTACTAAAAAATTGATACAAAACTTACCTAGGCCCATTTATCCCATGAAAAAAATATTTCATCATCTCATTGGTCGGACTACAGTGATCCCTGCATAGGGCTTAGAATATAACATCCAATTCTGATCCATGGAACTACCCACCATCTAAATAGCCCATAAAAAAATTCTCTATCATCCTAATGACACTCCTAGTGTGGTTCTCAACACCTAAAACAACCAGAAACATGTGAATGTTTTCTAAATTATAGCATACATACCTCCCTCATTTACCCACAACACAATTATGTTGGGCTTTCCTAAAAGGGCCTTAAATAATGATTGAAATTCTCTTGTCGTATAAAATTGATGCTTCTAATGTAGTTAACCACTGACCTCATCCAATTATATAATAAAATAGTAGTAAAACTTCCTTTGAAAAATCTATCTTGAGAATGATTTGTTCCTAATTTCAAAAAATTTCTAAAACCCAAATTCTAATGCACCTACTCTAAGAGGCACCCCATGATCATTCATACACACTCACCGGATTTTATACTCGACTTCCAGTGACATTCCTTGGTCAAACAATCCACTATCCATTTTTTAACCTTTCTATAATATAATCATAGAAGTACCCCGAATCCAATACCTTGGGATCATTATAATCCATAATGGTCTTGATGTACATGCCTAAACACTACCATATTTCGTAATCGAATGTATACCAAGACTTTACGAAGGAGTCTAGTAACATCCGTGTCTATTTATACATGGGAATAAAAACACCCTAAACACTATAAAAATGTTTGATCCCAATTTTGTGTCCCTTATCACATGAGGTTTTCATGCTCACGATAAATATTCTGCTCCCCACCATAGGATCATCCTTCATATCACTCCACCAAAACAAATTTCATATCACCATTGCACACACCCCATCCATAACCATACATAATGACTATTATGGACAAACCCACTAACTATGAATCATCTCAATAGATTATATCCCTAAATTTGTGTCATTTCTCACCAGCCACAATCATCCATTATGATCCCCTAACACCACATCTCCCAGAAAATATGTTTTGGGGTCCAGCCTCAGGTCAACCACCTAATGGAACTCAATCGATTTCTCAAATCACTCTCCTATGAGTTGTATGTAATCGGGATAAGGATAAACAAACTCCATGGAACAATAGTCTTATAACACTAAGATATCCTTTGGATCCCCTCTTCAAAATTAAAAACCTCACCCATTCTATGTATACTCACATAACCTCTCATCCCACAACATTTTTATACTCATGGTTATCCACTCATGCTCTAATCATGATGCTAATAGCACACCCACTGGTCAATATGGTCAAGCACCCAAACATTCTTACCTATTGAAACTAGTCTCGATACCTGATCACTCTAGGTTATTCCCCATAAATCAAGGGCATCATCACTCCTATCTTGCAAACCCATTTTACCTCTTGTGCATCGGTCTTATCACAAGTTTACAACCATGGTCACTACCTCTGAATGCACCCAAAAACCTAGTGTAGACCCTCTAATGGGTCACCCTCAAACAAAATAAATACTAACAACTAGTTTCTATGTCAAAACTAAGGGCCACTAGGTCTCCCATCTATACCTAACAGTCAATTCTCTCACGCCAGGGCCACAACCCATAGGGTTTCATCCATGGTCTCATCTCAAATGTATTGAAACATCAGCATTCCAAGAATCTATTCAGGGGTCCATGTATACAATGACATTCCATGCCAACCACCACCCACATCTAGGCCACCCATCCTCATGGAAATCCACATAAAGGACATATCCCTATAGGATCACATCTTATTAGTCAACTCTTATATGTGTAATAGAATATCCCTAAATGATATGTGTTAGGTAACTATAACCAAATTTTTTTAGTTATTTATAATGAAATTAGAAGTTATATTGGAAAACATCATATATGTTGTTACTCATACTCAAAATAACTGAACCTAAATAACAACACTCACAAGGGGTTTCTAATTCATAGGCATCATGAGCCCAGCCTCACCCAACAGGGTCACTACACATTTTATTCATAAGGATTATGTCATTGTATTCAATATATATCATTTAACCATATATCCACATGAAATTCCCTCATAATTATATACATATAAAAGTAGACATAGGTGAGTATAATGCCACCAATTACTTAAATGGGAATATTTCACACAATAATTTACTAACACTTTAAGCAATTCATCCTCATTCATAAGTAAAAAAAATCACACTAGTTGTCCTATATGTCATGTAAATCCTATTTTCTTAATATGATGCATGATATTCCTCTTTACTCTACCGTCCAATAGTCACCCCCAATCATTGTCCCCAAGATAATTGTTCAAGGTCTTGAAATCCATAACAAATCCTCAAATATAAACCACATTTTCATAGACCTTGGAAAAAATAATATCTAACCATAATATCAAACATCAAGAATAGAAATCCCATATCCCTAGAAACTCTTAATTCCTACCAGAAAATTTATTTTTAACACACCATTATTACATTAATTTTATAAATATTCACATTACTAAATCTAAATTCTACTAAATATATAAACGGTGAGAGAAAATAAAATGAATTATCTCGATAGAAATTTGTAACATCCCATCACCCAATACCACTAACAAATTCCAAGGCCGGTGGATATCATTATACATTAGGAACTCCTCCCCAAACACTATAGCTTTTTGACTAGAAATGGGGGTCTAATATGGTATTGTGGGGCGATTATACCCCTAAATAAAAGTGTGTAATAAATATAAAATAACCAAACATCATAAATAACATAAAAACCAAAGTGTAAGAAATAAATATAAAAAGACTAAAATAAATAAATAAAAATCTATAAAGGTTCAAATAGCCTTTCCATACATACAACAAACTACCCACTGGGATTGTTACTTGTTTGTAATAGAATAAAATAAAAAATGTTGTCTCCATGAAATCCATGAGCAATAACCCATCCCAATCTCCATTTAAACATCCCAGTCACCCTACTTAATAAAACATGTGCCTCATCCCAACCTGTTCCAGCAACCAAGTTAACATCTACTAGGGTAACCATGTTCTATGGCTATCTAAGTAGGGTGTGAGTATAAAACATAGTAGGTAACCACCAACATGGTCCCAAAATAACCATCATATGATTTGATATGTTCATGTTAAATTCTCATCTAAATAAGTAAATAAACTCTACAACATAAAAAAATACTACCTTCTTCATCCTTATACCAAAGTGTCTCTGAACACACCCTGAAATCATGCCAACCATAACCACTCAAACCACCCATAAGGTGCAATCCATAATAGTATCATAGACCTACACAATGGTATTATACAATAGTCATCCTAGACCTCCCCTATGGGAGTATAGCAAACCATCCATGCCTAGACAGATAGTAGGCCCTTGGCTAATCATGGCCCCAGCATAAGGCCCCCATCAGTCTAGCATGTGTTGTTCCACCTGATAATCTCTACTCCAAATCCATGGAAAACCAACCATATTTTAGCTCCAACTATGTGGTATATTCATCCATATCTAGTTCAAAATCTATTCTAGTCTAACTAGATTTGTATACCTACCCTATGGGAGTCTCATCATCCAGACATAATCCCTATATACATCACATACATCTTCCATTATGGGAGTTTCTACATCCATGGCATAATCTCTATAGGGATCACATTCATCCTCCCCTATAAGAGTGACCACATCTGGGTATAAGACCTATCCGCATTTATACATCCTAATTTATGAAAGTTTTATCCAAAAACAACATTCCCTATGATTATACCATATCAAACATAAAAATAAGATTACAAAAATGGAAGGCAATATGCCCAACCTTCCAAGAAACTGATGGACAGACTCCACAGTGCATGACCCAACACACCATAGCCTAGGAAGGATGAAAACATAAATTTTTATTCTAAAGTGACACTTGTGATATCCTCTGAATATTTTCATATCCACCTTATCACTAGCGTCACATGCCACCACAAACCTACTAGGGCTTACACAATCACAATACAATAGAGGTGTCCTCACTTAGGTCCTTGGTCTGAGTCTTGGTCTAAATTCATCATCCAAAACCCTAGTACATCATGTCACTGGATGTTTTAAATAATGTATAATGGACAATCCAACTATACGAGGTCAATAGACACTATAATTAGTTATATAGAATGGCCTATGGCTCATCTTAGCTGTTAAGTCTTAGTTGGTTGGTCCACTTACTCAAACCAAATACCATACTTCCAAAGATCCATCCACTTAAGAATGTTCATGGGATAAAAACCCACATTAGATCTGGATTCAATTCTCAAGTAGTCTAGACACCACTATATATCTCAAGGCTCCCATCGGACCCCCATGGTCCGGTCATCTCCAGTCATAATCGATCTTCCTCAAAGGGTTATCAAGAACCCTACACTAGGGACACTATGTATTGGTGTGTCTGATCTCACCTACATGGAGGTATAGAGTCCCTTTAACATCTCAAAAGTACTGAACTCTTTCATCGATGAAAAAGGCTTCAAGACAGTTCATATGGTGGTTTGTGACATGTAGTATGAGTTCAATCCAATTAAAGATTTTAATTTCATTTTATTAAAGCATTATTTTTATTTTTATTTGACAAGGGCCACTAACCTTATTAGAATTCCTAAGCATCCACATGTAATATATCTAAAAATAAATTCCATAGGGAAATTATATGAGACCACCTACCATTTATTGAATCTTTTCCAACTCATCAAAAAGGGTGGCTTGTATCTACAAGGGCCCATAAAGCCTCATCCTAAATCTATCGATCTAGTCTCCAGGTCACAAGCCCCTAACTCATGAAAAAAATACTCATTTAATTAACAATAATATTTATAATTATTTATTTATTTTAATTACAAATCATATTAAAATCATATAACTCATTGGGTATCTAACAATCCTTGGTTCTTTGAGCAATGGGGTATCATCCACCCCTAGAAATCTCACAAACCCAATATGAGAAAAAAAATAACCTATGCTAGTAATTTCATCATTAAATAATATCAATTTTAATGAAACCCCAAATAAAAATACATGGAACCACATTCCTTTTAGTATTTTATGAACATCTGCAGCCATAATTCATTTAGGATATCATCAACCTAGGATATATGAAATAAGCAACTTGGGTAGCTAATTCCTCCATGCTCTAATGGAATCAAAATTAAAACCATAAAATGGGGAAAAATTAACTAGAGTGGAGAAGAATAATGGAATCTATAATAGACAAGGGTGTACCTTTAATCTTCAATAAACTGCCTCAAAAACCACCCCAAGTCATGGGGGAAGAGTTATCCAATGGAGAGGGAGGAGTTAAGCTACCAGGGAGGAGGATAAGAGAAAGGGTGATTCCCCAAAAAAATCAAAGGGTAAAATAAACAATTTTCTCACATTAATGAGCTGAACTATTTGGATTAATGGTTATCCAAACTATACACCAATTGTTTGGTTGGAACAACCTGAACACCCACTACCTCGCACATTTTGGTTGCATGGTTTGGCCTTACAATTTTCTAAATAGTGAACCAACCATTTGGAAGCTCTATAACCCACTAAAACTTTTTCACAATTTCCATTAAATTATGTTTATTTCCTAAAAACCATTCTCAAATAATTATATACATCTATTACCCTTATAAATTAACTAAAATCTTATCCAATATCATGGTTCCACATAGTTTCCCCTAATTTTTATTCCCCAAACCATGTTACCTTTCGATAATTCTTAAAAACTCCCAAAACATTACTTAAATATATTGAGGCTTTCCCAAGAACCCAAGCTACCTCTGGGGCCTCATTGTTTGTATAAAAATATCACTTTATGGAATTCCAACATAAAAAATTATATTTCAAATATCCAATCAATATTTGACCCATCCAGTAATTTGAAATTTGAAATTCCTATTGAATATCAAACATTAGTATAGACACAATATTTTACATTAATATTTCAATGGATAAATACTAGTCATAATGGATATAGGATACTACCATATCACATTACTTACTAGAATGATTTCAATAATGAATAACTATTTTTAGGTATCAACTAGAACAAAGAAACATTATTTATATATATTATTTATATATAGTTTGATTTTATTTAAAATTTGGAAATAAAAGTTTCTCAAGTCATAAATATAGCTTATGTTATTGTATAAAATATTTTAATAATGGTATTTACATAAAATAATTTGAAAAACAAGTTTTGTAAATTGTTAATGAATCAAATTCACATGAATCGTATTACAGCTAAATGTTTAATTTTTTCCTAGGTTATATAAACAAAAAATGTTTGATGATTTTTTTTCAAGAATGATATTTAGAATCTTTTGATTTAAAACCCTTAAATACATTCCACACTTGTTTATACGATAAAATGAACAAATCAACTTTTAGTGGAAAATGTCACTGAGTCATATAGAATCTAGAATTAGTTCACACAGATGTGTGATGATCATATTCTGTAAATTCTAGTGGTGGATTATCATACTAAATTACTTTTATTGATAAATTTAGTGGATATAGATATTTCTACTTGATGAGGTATAATTAAAATATTTTGATAAATTTGTAGAATAAAAAATGTAGTAGATAATCAGTTTGGTATGATTTTAAAGAAACAACACTTTGATAGATGTGGAATATATCATAACCAAGAATTCATTGATAATATAAACATGTTTAATATTATATATCAACTAAAACATACTTATACACCTCAATGGAATGGTGTTATTGAAATAAGTAATTACATCAATTAGATATGGGGTGATTTATGATGTTTTATTAAAATATTACATTATTATTTTGGGGTATGCAATACAATCAACAACATACACACTAAATCGAGTTCCAACTAATGTGGAAAACATAATAACAAATGAATTTTGGAATGGGAAGAAGTCTATTTTACAAATATACATTTATGGTAATCTGAAGTGTTTGTTAATAATAATCCTAGTAATAAACCAACATCATGATCCACAAAGTGTATCATTATAATATATCCAAATGAGATAGGATGATATTATATATATGATCCCTTACATAGAAAATTAATTGTGGAAAGACATTCCATGTTAGAATGGGAGAATATCTCTTAAGGATTGAGTGAGATCAATATAGTCTTTCATAAAGGTGAGGTTCAAGATACACATTATTTTTCACAAGAACAAATTCCACAAGATATAGTGGAAGAAGTTGTTCTGGAGACAGAAATATAATGTGGATCAAAAACTGAAGCTAGAAAACCATAAATATATGGATTTATTATTACTAAGGAAGGTAACACATTATTAATTGAGAATAATGAATACCTATCCTACAAAAAGTGGTAAATAACTCAGAAATTGAAAAGTTGAAAAAATATTTGAACTCTGAAATAAATTCAATGTAAAAATAATAATGTTCCTAATTTAGTAGACCCTCTAGTTGATGTAAATTATATTAGGTGTAAGTGTGAATTCAATAATAAATTAGACATGGATGGTAAATTTAGTACCAAAAAAATCACAATTGGTTGCTAAAGGTTTCATGTAATGTATAATTATTGATTATAATGAAATATTTTATCCATTTTAAATGTTACAATCTATTATAATTGTTCTTTACATAGAAACACACTAGGATTATGAAATTTATCATATGAATTTTAAGTATGATTTATTAAATTGAAATCTTTTGGAAGATCTGTATATGACACACACAATATTTTGCATTGACAATATAATCCAATAAAGTATGAAGGTTAATAATATACATTTATATATTAAAAAAGATTCAAAATCCAAGAATATTCAATTTTATGTGGTTATAAAAGAATTTTGTTTCAAAAATAATGAAATTCATCCATGTATCTACCAGAAGCTTTTTTGGAGTTCCATTATTTTTCTAATGACATATATTGATGATATACTATTAATATGAAATGAGATATTGTTCTTACTATAAATTAAGACATAGTTAAATAAATTATTCTCTATACCTTACATAGTTGTAGTGGTATGAATCTTAGGGGCTAAGATCTATAAAAATAGAACTAATATGCTTCACAGACAAAGTCAAATTACATATATTGAGATGGTATTGAAAATATACAATCTGAGAGAGGATTTTTACCAATTTAACATGGTATAGATATCTCTAATAAGATATGTCTATATACACAACAATAGAGAAAAATAATGATTATAATTCCTTGGGCTTTAGTAATTGGATATGTCATGTATTCCATGTTATTTTATAGAATTTTTATTTTTTATACATTGATCATAGTAGGTATATATCAATAAGATCAAAGATATATGTATTAGTAAGTAGTTAAAAGGATACTTAAGTACTTGAGATGTGTAAAGGATACATATATTATAGCTTCCAAACATATCAAAAATGATCTAAAATCATAATCAGAATATGTGTTTTTCTATAATGGAATAGTGGTGAGCTACATGAGTTCAAAACAATATGTTGTTAGTACTCTATAAAATAATAAGATTTTATAGTGGTTTTTTATGTAGAAAGGGAAGAATTATGGATACATAATATTTTCCAAGAGCTTGGTATTGTACCTTGTAGTGAAAATCCTATCATATTATATTTCCATGATATTTTAGTATTTGTTTCTATATAAAGAACCTAGGTCACATTAACCGATGAATCATATTCTTCATAAGTATCATCTCTTGAGTAATTTTACTCAAAGTGTTGAATTTGTAGATAGTTGGGTTTCTAAAAACCATAATATATCATTCCATTGATAAAAACCTTATTACTATAAAAGTATGAATTTCATGTGAGAGCTATTGGATTGAAAATTATGATAAATTAGAACCATTTCATGTGCGGTTCTATTGGATATGGTTCCCTAGAACTAACTAATATTTATAATTTTTATTACCACTTAATGTATACAGTTTTATAAATATATATGTATTCTTATAAAATGTTTTTTATTCTTATATATAACATAAATGTGATAATTTCTTTAGAATATTTATCAAATTTATGGGTTATGATTGTTCTCTATTATAATGATAGCCTAGATATGTCATGAAAATATTCTTCAATAATTACTTAATATGATAAAGATACATAAATCTAATAATAAATGGTTGATATTTGAATATCAGGTGTTGGAGTATCAAAATAATTAAGTTGTATTCTCATAAATTACACACTTAGTGATCTACAACAAGTGAGTACATTTAGAGAAATCAACCAATAGGTATTACACATGTTGTATTTTTCATTAGATATTCCTATCTGTGGACATTCATACTTTTTCATTGACTTAGGATCATTATTATTATGTATCATAAATCATGTAAATTGATTTAGGGAATAAAATCACGATGACTTGTGCTCATGGTGAGTTGGGATGAATTGGGATCATTATAAGTGATATAAAATTATTTGGATAGCCAAGAAAGAATATTTTTTCTAAGTTAATAGAAAAATTTATCTTTATCCATTTGATGAAATGAAAAATTATAAAATAAATCCATAGCCATGTTGATCTAAAATTAATCTTTTAAACAAATCCATGGAAGTTAAATCAAGCATATAAGTTTATGATACAATTACTCATCATGTTTAATGAGATATCGATTGAAAAGGGGATTTTAGTACATTGTAGAATTTGTTAGAAGATTTTTATTCTTTCAATACTAAAATTTTCTCTATGGATTCAATCTCATATTATTGTATTTCAATCTTGGAAATTAGGTGTGTTATACCTTTTACCATTTTGAAAAGGGCATAGAGGGTCACACACAAAGTGTATCCACAAAATCATTAAATTCTATTGAATTTATGTTTAAGAATAAATTTATTCCTGGTAAGAGGAGTAATATTTATTCAAGTTAATTCGATCATAAAAATTCAATCACAGGATATTCAAGTTTAAAATATTTATGTTGATTTTAATATCTTATTTATTTTTTCACAAAATTAGTGGATATTGTGAAATAAATGTCTTATTCAAGTTATGTGAATATTTATATATATATATAAATAAATATTTATTTATTTACAGTTCAATTGAATATAATATTTATTTTACTTTTATCAAATAAATATTTCTTATTCAATGTTCGTTAAATATTATGGTAGAATGTGCATCGAGTTTAATGATCTAATGAAAATAATTTATTTTATTTAATATTATTTAAAAAATATTTATTTATTTATTTAAGAAATTGTATCAGATAAATCATGTTTCATGTAAAATATTAATAATTTTATTACTGTTACATTATTAATTGTGACTTGGGGTATGATTTTGATTAAATAAAATAATAAGGGACTTTATATAATTTTCTTATTTCAATCTAAGTATATATTAAAAATATTCCATTTTCCACTAGTGATTTATTTGGTGATGTTTTAAGATATTGACTAAGATTTTTTGAATCCCTACAGATAATTATCTCATTCTCTCCATCTCTCAAGAACATAGAGAGAAAATGATTCTTATTGTGATCAAAGATAAAGGAAATAAAGCAGATGTTCATATCATTATATAACCCAATAGATCAATAATATCATTTATAAATTCATGGATCTTGTGTAAATACATTTAGAAATATCCTTTATTAGATTCTTCAACATAGCGAAAACACAACAGAGCGGTAGAATCTATAAATTGATAAAAAATAAATACCATGGTTGAGAATTTTATTTAGATTACTTAAAAATTAAATTTTTATGATCTTATATATTAAATTATGGGGATAATTAATCATGTTATTTCGATTTTTATCTTTTCAATTTGATGAATAATAAAAACTAGGCTTGCACATAATTCTTCCTCTAAACCCCGGAACCTTAATTTTTTCCCTCAAATAGAAATTATAATTTATTTATAGGATAGTGGGATTAAATATTGGATTAATTTTGTCCTTATATCCCTAAATTTATGTATTTTTATGTTACATATCTTCTCTTTTGGTGGAACATGGTGAAGAGGATCTGTTGAATGATCTTCCTCTCATAGTGATGGATATTCTGGAAGTATTCGTCAATGATTTATTTTGGTTTCCTCAAGAGTGGGAAGTTTAATTCTCAATGTATTATTTCCATAAAACATGGACCATATCATTTCATTCATTTAAAACAGAATCCTCTAATATAAAGAAGTTAAATACCTTTCTAGATGATCCTAAAGCAAAGGGGTTTATACAAACCAATGTGTCTCCATGGGAAGCTTCTGTACTTTTTATAAAGAATTTAAATGGAAGCTTATGCATATTACTTGATTATATAAATTTGAACCAAATTTCCATGAAAAATAAATACCATTTTCCTTTCATTAATGATTTATTCAATCAATTCAAAATGGAAAAGTGTTTTACAATGATTGGTGTTTATTTAGGGTATGATTAGTTCATATTCAAGGAGTCATATATTGGCAAGTCCACCTTATAAGTTAGACATTGTCATATTTAATATGTAATTATGTAGTTTGGGGTAACAAATGATCATACTATATTTTTAACCTAATGAATCATATTTTCAATTAATAACTCAACTCTTTTCTATGATTTTAATGGATGATTTCTTAGTGTATTCAAAATATGAATAGGAGCATAAAAATCATCTAATAATTATTTGAAGAACTATTTTTTAATAATTAATTCAATATAAGTTATTAAAATAACATTTATATATTAGATAAGTAAATTTCTTGGGAAAATATTATTTTAATAAGGAATTTAAGTTCATCATATGAAGTTGGAAGTTGTTATTTCATATGAAGGCCAAAGAACTCCTTTTGAATATAAAGATTTTTGTGTTTAATAGGATAACACCAGTAGTTCATAAAATATATAATATTTAATCACCATTAACTTTCCTCACTCATAAAGTATTAAAGTTTAATGGATTCCCAAATGTAAAACATCATTTGATGAGCTGAAATTTAGATTCACTGCTACTCCAGATCTAATTTTACTTAATGCTATGTGGTTTATTATGATGTGTTAGTTAAGGGATTAGGATGTTTGATTATGAAAGGTGTCTATGTGGTAGAATAGTTATCTCTTTAATTATAAACACATTAGAAAAACTATTCAAACCATGAATTTCAGATATATGTAGTCATGTATGCCTTAAATTCTAATAACACTATCTCTTCAGAAAAAATTTTATAGAATACACCTACCAAAGAAGTTTTATTTACATTTTTTTCTTAAAAATATTTGAACCTAGAAAAAAGATAGTGGGTGGATTAAAAAAAATTATTTTGATCTTGACTATATTTATATAAACAAGTATGTACTCACCAATTATCTTAGTAGAAATATTCCATCACTGATTTTGAAAGAGTCTAGGGTGGAATGGAATTTAATGTGTCTCTTGGTGGAAATACACCATGTGGTAAGATAAGATAAGGATATTATTGTTTTACTAATTTCAAGAATTCACGATATATTTTTAAACTTATACACAATGAGAAACCAAAAGATGACAAATGTTATCACATTATTGGATTATTAAATAGTAGAGATACCACCAATGATTGGTCTCAGTCTCAGGATGGTATCATCTAATTAAAGAAAAAATATATGTGGTTCCTTTTTAAATATACAATTTGTGATGAAGTATTTCTATTTTTCTCATTAGTCAGTTCACTAAGGTACTACCAAAATCAATTAAGACATAAAAATATCAATATCTATAGCCTAACATCATAAAGGACATAGCTGACTATGTATCATGATTCATCACTTATTAAGAAATTAAAGTATAGAATTATAATATCTTATGTATTCTTCAATATTTTCCTTTATATACTCAAATATTGGATGATATATATATATATATATGGATTTTTGTATTATATTACCCCATACCCCTCACGGAAAGAATGGTATTTGGGAAATCATTTATAAACAAATGAAATAATCCCATGTTTTTATATGTTCATGAGATTATAAAATTGTATGGGGTACCTTATATGATCATTAATTATAGAGATCTTATATTCCATTATTATTTATAGAAAGGACTTTAGGAGGTTATGGAAATCTAGGTGAATATTATTAAAATATTCCCTATATAAACAGATGGTAAAATCATTGGGATATCAAAACAAATTGATATACCCTATGTGTGGGTGTTATATTTTGAATAATCATGGGATTATCATATATAATTGATTGAATTTTTATATAATAATAGTTATAATTCATCAATTGTATTTTCCCTCTTTAATTCATTATATTATTGGCCTTTCCAATCTATACCTTTTTGGGTTGAGATTAGTGAGTCTTCTTTAGTGGGTCTAATCATAATAAAAAATAAAACCAAAGAATTTTAGTTTATTCATAAAGACTTAGTGATAACTCAAATTTTCCATAAATCGCATTATAATAAAAATTTTAAGACTTAGGAATTTTCATTCAGTGATCTAGTATTCTTAAAAGTATTACCTTGATTGGGTCATCTATTGATAATAAAACATGGAAAGATGATGTCGAGGAATGTGGTATATTTTAAAATTATTAAAAGTATTTTATGGTTTTATAAGTTTGTAATTTCTTATTTAGGTGACATCAATTCATATTGTCTTTCATGCCTTCTAGTAGAAAATTTATTATCTTAATCCTTCACATATCCTAAGTTGGATGGATTTGTAAATCAATCATGATGAATCTATAGTTAAGATACATGTTTCGAAACTAAATTATCAAAATAAGGTACATTAATGGAAATAAATTCCTTTTATTAATGTTTTATAGTCTCATGAATCTTATTCTGATGAAACATGAGGGTGAGAATCACCGGTGAAATAGTAGTGTAATGAACTAACCTAGTTCTACATGAAATAAATCCTTGAGTGGATCACCATAAGGTGATGATAAAAAAGAAACCAAAGAAATGTATCATGCATAATAGGAAAGAGATAAAAAATAATATTATAATTTAGAATATATAGGTACAAAACTATGAGACATATGAAAAAATAAAAAAGGATAATATCATAAACAAAACAAACCATGAAAAAATGAAATTCTCCATATGGAAATTTGTCAACACCAACCCAAATCACCATAAAGATGACATCAAAAAAGAGAATCTAATGAACTATATGAATTCCATCATTTTTACTGTATCCTACAAAACCAAATCTATATAAACCAAAAGGCATATGCAGGGTGTGAGTAAAGCGTCTAGTAAGATACCACCCTAAATCTATATAATGTATTTTACCATAAAACCATTAGTTCAATATTTAAAACAAAACAAGTTTTATAAATATATTTCATTTAAAAACACCTTTCCACAAAAAATATTTTGGTTTTATTTAAAACAATACACATTCCAATAATCCAAGAATATGATATTTAATACAAGAGATATATAGAGGGAAATGATCAAACCAGCTATGGTAAAACCACAAAATAAACATGTGATAAATAAAACATGAAACAATAATATCATTTTTAAACCAAAAAATAAGTTGGACTCTAGCCTATGGAAAAAATACTAGGACATGAAAAAACACTAATCTAGAATTACACGATTCCTACCGATACGAAGTCCTTGAGTAGTTTTTTGAAATAAAGACTATACAAAATCAACTAAAACCTAATGGATACCTAACCCCTCGTGGTATAACACACACTAAGATCTTTCTATATCCATAACCAGATGCACCTAAGTTCCCAAAGTGATATGTTTTCTCAATAAAATTAAGTAAAACTTGATCACACTTTTTTAAAACAATTTTTAAATTGAAGCATCACCACTCCCATTCTTGAAATTCTATTTTTGATTCCAAACAATCTTTGAGGAATTACATTGAACATGTGGAGTGAATAAAAATATTTTTAATGAAATTTTTTTTTAAAACCCTTATTCATACCACTTGAGATGAAATTTAATAAAAAAAACACCCTTAGATATGAAATTAGTTGATTTTATAAACTAAATAAAAGGAATTTACAATAAAATAAATTAATGCATGAGAAATAACCATTATATAGATATACCTACCTCAATAATGTGTGTAATCTATTAACCCGTGAAAATATATATTGGTGTCAAATAGATCAGGTCCTCATAAGCCAAGATCAATAATAAATATCATAAATTCTCCCTCAAAACCTATAGATTTGGAAATAACATCCCAATTGTGTACCAACAGATTAAAGGGAAGATATATCATGAAGAGATCTATAGAATAGAGGATAATTAGGAATAAAATCTGAAAATACTTCAATTAGATCCACCAAAATCGATCAAAAAACACAAAGGAATCTGGTAGAAAATCTTATGGATAGTTAAGGAGAGGATGGTTCATGTTAATGAGGTATTAGGGGAATATTATAGTTAAAATAGCAAAGGGTATTAGGGTAATTTTGAATTTTTTAGAAATTCATATAGTTAACATGGTTAGGCTGCATGGTTAAATAAGTTGTGCACTAAATGTGCTATATCCATTGTACCTTGAAAACTTAAGTACACAATTACCTAGGAATACCATCACTGTTAGAAAAACTATTTGAAATCCCTGTGATATACTATAGATCCAGACCATTTAATTCACATGGTTTTTCTATCCACTCACATGATTATAATAATTTTTCTCAAACCATTAAATTTTCCACTAGAACCAATATAGCCATATTGTTGGGTTCTCGCATAGTTAGAAAAATTGTGTTCTTAAGTCGTACACCTAGACTGTTTTCCCCAAAACCAAAAACTTTCATCCCTCAACTCCTAAAATACCCTTTAACCTTAAAATATATAAACTAAGCTCAATATCAAATAAACCTATGAACCAAAGGGTGTTAAAATTATCCTCAACATAAAAATTTATATCCCAATAAATAGGTCAATATTCTAGACTCATAAATAGAAAATTCCACTACTACGTCACCAACAATTATCGATCCCATGTATCATGGAAATCACATTCATACTACAATAGAATATAAACCAAAATAGTTATTTTATAGATAAGTGATTTATCATGGTGATCCATAATCTAAACCTGTTTATTAACCACTAAGGTATTTGGATCAATCTCAACATCATCACATTCAATCACGTGGGAAGTTTTTGGTTGATACCTCCTCAATTGGGAAATATAAAACATGTCATGAATTTAAATCAAGTGAGATGAAAATTCCAATTGATAATACACCTTTAAACATCATTAGATGATCTCATAAGTTCCAAAAAAACTTTACTGTCAACTTACCCTAATTACCCAAATGATGATGTCTCATATGACATGAAACCATTGGAAAATCCTGATCACCAACCTCAAACTCCAATGGTAAGTGACAACAGTTTTCATAGTATTTTAGGAACCTTTGAGTTGTGGCTAGCCTCTTTTTGGATCACTTGAACATTTTATATCATCTCTTAGAAAAGTCTCAACACAAATAAAGACTCTCCTACCAATTCATCCCAACACAAGGGAGATCTACATGGAATCACATGCTTTAAAAGGCACCATTTTAATCAAATCTCGATAACTATTATTATAGTAAAATCCAACCAAAGTTATATTCCTTTCCCAAAAACCACTAAAATAAAGAATTCATACCCAAATCATATCCTCGAATATTTGAATGGTTCACACAATCTAGTCATCCATCTAAGGGTGATGTGTTGGGATTAACTTCAATTAGGTACCCATCACCTCTCTTAAACCACTCCAAAACCAAGATTTAAACCATATATACCTATCAAAAACTATCTTAGAAGGTACTATATGAAGCTTCATGATCTATCAGAAATATATGATCCCAATATATTCTACCTTCATCATCTCTTTAATAAGAATTAAACGATCCAAATTAATAATTTGATCAATGATCACCCAAATCACATCCTTCCCACTAACAATCTGGGGTAACATAATAATAAATTCCATAGATATCTCATCCCATTTACAAACAGTAATTGGTAAGGGTCAAAAAAACCAACAGGTCTCTGGTTCTTTGTCATAATATTTTTTTAAGTAAGCATCAAGACACCAACTCATTAATCAATCACCTCATACTCAGCCACCAATACTAACATCTCAAATCATAATAAATCTTTATAGTCCTAGGTTTTATGGAAATACTATATTTATGTTCCATATCCATAAATTATTTCCTTCTAGTTATCAAAATTACCAATCTACCTCAAAAAAATAAGACACCATCGGTAGACCGAGACCAATCACCTAATGTCTCCCCACCATATATGATTTTACTAACACACTAGAAATCAATGTCTATTTCTTACCTAAGATGAACCTAATAATAAAAATGGAGAATCAACTCCCATACAAGATAACAAAACATTCTCATCAACCTCTTCCACCTCCAAACTCATCTCATCAAACATACTCATCAAATACCACTCTACCACTGATTCATTAAAGTATTGAGTTGGGGGATTCATGTTCAATGCATCGGCAACCATATTCCATTTTCTTGGTGTATATGAAATATTAAAATTAAAATTTTGAAGATAATTAACCCATAATATTTATCGCAAGTTCATATCCTTCTATGTGAAAACATACTTTAGGCTCCTATAATAAAAATATGTTGTAAACTACTTAGAAAATAGATAGTGGTTCAATGTCTTAAGAGTGGGAGTCATTGGTTCCCACTCGAGTCTATGGGAAGGATAGTTCTTATCATTAAAGCATAATTGGAGAAGACATATTCTACCACCTTCTTTCCCTGCATCAAGACACACCCCAACACTATACCTAAGACATCAAAATAATAATCATAGCTCAAAATTGGTTTTGGTTGAATCAAAACTAAAACTGATGTGAATTTCACTTTCATCTTATTAAGATATCTAGAAATGTTCATTCCAAAAACACTTCACACACTTTTGGGACAACTCTATCATAGGGTATGATATCTTAGAGAAGTATTGAAAAAAAAATATGTAATAGCCTTCTAAACCCAATAATCTCTAGATATCAAACACATTTCTAGGTTGTTCCCAATATATAACTACTAGAGGCTTATTGGGATCCATTGATATTCCCCTCTAAGAGATAAAATATCTAGGAAAATTGGCTTATTGGATCCAAATATCACATTTAAGAATCTTCTCATGCAAAAGATATTCATTTAGTGTTATAATAATGTTAAATAGATGATTATTATATTCTTCCATCTACTTGGAATAAACCAAGACATTATCCCCAAAAATGGTCAAAAAATATTCCATGAATCGATGAATGATCTGAGTCACAAAATCCATAAATACCATAGGAAAATTAGTAATATTAAATGGCATATCTAAGAAATCAAAATACCCACACCATCTTTTAAACACTATTTTAGGTATATCCTCTTCTTAGGATCTTAACATATGGTACCCAAATCATAAGTAAATCATAGAAAATTATTGATATTCCCTAAGTTGATCAAATTTATTATAAATTATAGAAAAACGATGCTTGTTCTTACTATTCACCTCATTAATATTTTGATAGTTAAAAAATCAAAGGCTTCTCGATACCTTATTTGAAAAGAGAACTAGTGAAACCTAAGGTGACATGATAGGATGAATAAATCCCTTAGCTTAAATATTCTCAATTTTAACTTTAAACTCTTTTAACATAGAAGGTTACATATGATTAGATGGTATAGAGATGCTTCTCATCATAGGGAGTAGGTCAATAGAGAACTCAACCTTCCTATGGGGTGGTAACATATAAAAATCACCAGGATAATCCCTAGGGTACTCATCTACTATAAAAAGAATAGAAATACTTAATTATATTTAATTACATAAAGAAACATCTCTAATAATTGGCTTGAGAACATTCAGGCCATAGAAACTACAGACTCTACTCTCTCAGATCTATGATCCCACTCAGCATGAAAAACATGATTAATAATATCATAAGATAGAAACTAAAATAAGGATTATAAAAATAAATATAGTATTTAAAATTAACTATAAAATCTATGTCAATTACGAGGTTGAATATTTAAATATCAAAAAGTAGAAAATCACACAATACCATGTGGTCAGCAATCATGACATGGAACTCTAAAGATTTGAAATTGCACTCCTTCCTCCATCCCAATGGAGTGAAAATATCAATGACAAGTTGTATAAGCTTTGAGCATAAATCTATAACATCGATCAACTTTTATGATATAAAAGAATTATATTCATCTATTTCAAATAAATTTAAGTCTATAGAGGATGAAATGAAAATCTTACCTCTCACAATATCTGACCCTACTTTATATTCCTCTTGTGTATACTCCATTGAATAAAGACGTCTGGCCACAAATCTATCCTAAGATTTCCTCACTATGTGGGAATCCCATTTTTCATGATAATGATATCCACCACCCATTACTGAATTATAATAGTCCTATTATCCTTTGGTAGAAGTTGATTATAACGACCCGAATCTGGAGCCACTCAACTGGTGCCCCATACCTGGTTTGCCACATGACTTCAAGAACATTCCCCAAACACCAGAGGCTTCCGACTAGTAGCGAGGGCCTTGGTGAGTCATTGGGGAAACTATGCACTCATTTGGTAAGGTATACAAGGGAAAGGAAATAGCAGTCAATAGTGGAATCAGTAAACATCACACAATAATTGAAACTAGAGAGCAGAAGTAATGAATATATAGTAATGATGATAATGATAAAGTAGGTACAAGTATCTAAGGAAAGCAGAAAACACAACAATGTGATGAAATACAACTGAGAAACAAGTCCTAAAAGTAAAAAAGCAACTCTAGCAGCATCGCAAGACTAAGCTCAGTCCCATGCTCTCCAGCTCTAACCAACTATCATGTACCTAAAGTTGAACAGCCACAATCCCTATCTACACCTACAATCATATAAACTGTTTGTGCCAAAAAGCAGGACCCAAACAAGGTGTGAGATTAATCCCAGTAGGCAACCACGACAAGATCTATTCCATACTTTCAGTGAGCAATATATCAAAATTAAAGGAAATAAATACATTAGAGAAACAGAAGTACACTAAAGTAAACAATCCTACAAATATCCATTCACATTTTTTTATTAACTCAATTTAATCATCTAGTTATCAACCAAGTAATCTAGCAAATAGCTCGATAATCCCAAAGCATAGCATGTAACACAACAGGTATCTCAATAGACTACCTAAACAATAAGCAGTACAAAACCCAAGCTTGTTCTTTGTCTTGGTGGACTCATCACAACCAACCAAAAAATATTCACACTGACTCTCTGGGTGGCTCATACTAGAAGAACCCTCTAGTCAATTAATCATACAAAGGCACAAACACTCTAGGAAGATCTTACCATCAATTCCCCTGTGGTCTTGCAATGATAGCCACAGACTCTCTGAGGAAGCACTTATGTCTAATTCCCCCCGTAGTCTCGATACATAACTAAGGACACTCTAAGGAAGCAAAAAGTCCAATTCCCATTGGTCGTGTGAACGATAACAATTTATAACAGACTCTCTAGGGAATCCCTTAATCATCAATTCCCTCTTTAGTCTACTGCACCAGGTTCACACAGCCCTGAGTAGTCTATTCGTGCATAATCGATGGTCAGAATCTCTAAGTAAGTTCAAAAAACTACTTGGATAATAGCTATAATGCATCAAAATCATATAAATAGTGGGAAATACATGGAATCAATTATATCAAAGTAGGTAATCAATGCAAAAGGTATACCTCCCAAGAAACCTAAGCCAAACGGCAATAAATAGCCAAACAAGAGAAACACCCATGGCTTGATCCTCAAACATGCTAAAAATAAATCATTATTTATCTAATAACCTCAAGAATACAAGCAATCTAAGGCAGATACTAATGCAGGGTCAAAAACCCTAACCCGAGACACCTGATACATGGGAATCTGGTACTTTTGCACAAAAACTCAAATACATTCAATGTAAGGAAACAAACCACCTACCTCGATCCTATGAGATCGATATACTTTAACCTCATCCTGTGAATCGGCCTAGAATGGAGTAGATCTGAAAAATTGTCTAAATCTTTCAACCTCAAATAACTCACACGAGAAAAGGAATCAGGAAACGTGGCCAAAGGAGAACCAAGAACTCACAACTTTGATTCTATTTCAACTGACGGCATTCGATTCGGATAATCAATGACGGATTGGAGGCTCCGAGAAGACCTATGACCGTACCCTCACTCTCAGTCGAAGAAGCTAGTGATGAAAAAGTTTATAGAGTTAAGACGCGACCCCGATCCGTTTAATGAAAAAAAAAATTACATGGCGTGTACTTTTGGATTACACGGTGTGTACTAGGCTTTTCTAAACTCCTCATTAAGCGGCCTCCATACCACCCCTACATGGTCGTGTGTGTTTCCATGACACAGCCAGCACACAGCCTCGAGCGGCATCAAATTACATGGAGTGTAATTATAAAGTACATGGTGTTTACTTAGAAAATTTCCAGATTCTCCTCTTTTCCCAAAAATGACCAGAAAAGGAAAAAAATACCCAAAAAAAATGTTCGGGTTTTTACAAACTTCCCCCCTTAAAGAAATTTGTCCCTGAATTTTCCTAATAAGGTGGAAAAGAAGAAGCCTCGAACAACTCTGGCCACTGTGATCGCATATCATCCTCCCTCTCTCAAGTCTCTTCTAGTACACGGTCGTGATGCCATAGCACCCGTACCAGAGGAACAGACCGTCCATGGAGTACCTTTTCACTACGATCAACAATCCTGATAGGATGCTCCTCAAATGAATCATCCTGCTCTAGCTCAACCTCCTCGGGATGTAAAACATTATACGGATCTGAGGATTAGCGTCGATGCTGAGAAACATGGAAGACATCATGCATAGTCTGGTACCTCTGAGGTAACTACAACCTATAAGAAACCATCCCGACTCTCTCCAGAACCTCAAAAGGCCCAATGTATCTTGGTGAAAGCTTACTCTATCTCCTGATCCTCTTGTGTCCCAACCTCGGGGTAACACGTAGCAAAACATGATCTCCAACCTTGAACTCCAAAGGTCGTCTCTGCTGATCAGCATAAGATTTATGCTGAGACTGTGCAGTAGCCATCCTTTTCTGAATTAACTCCACCTATCATGTGGTCTCCTGAACAAGATGAGTTCCCAGTATAGCTACCTCTCCTGGCTCCAGCCAATGCAAGGGTGATCAGCATGGCCTACCATACAAAGCCTCATAAGGTGCCATATGAATTGTTTCTTGAAAACTATTATTGTAGAAAAACTCCACTAGAGGTATATGTATCTCCCAAGAACCTCCAAAATAAAGGACGCATGCTCGTAGCATGTCCTCCATCACCTGAATTGTGCGCTCTGACTGGAAATCTATCTAGGTATGGTAAGTTATACTCAAAAGTACATGTGTACCCAAATCCCTCTATAGCCATTGCCAGAAATGCAACATGAAGAAGGAATCCCTATCTGAAATGATAGTTCTCAGAACCCCATGCAAGCGCACAATATCACGGATGTAAAACCATCCAAACTCATCAAAATTGAAGGTATCCTTAATCGGAAAGAAGTGAGAAACCTTCGTGAGCCTGTCAATGACAACCCATACCATGTCATTTCCTCGAGGCGATCTCGGTAACCCTATCACGAAGTCCATCGCAACATCATTCCACTTCCACTCGGGAATGGGTAGCTGCTGTAAAAGCCCTGTTGGTCGATGGTGCTCTGCCTTCACCTGCTGACAGGTGGAACACCTCATGACAAAACCATCAAAATCCCTCTTCATACCTGGCCACCAATACTGGCGGTGTAGATCACGATACATCTTGGTGATTCCAAGATGAACTACCCAAACTGAGGAATGAAATTCTCTCATCATCTCCTCGTGTATATCTGATGGCACCCATACGCGTCCCTGGAAACGCAAGATCTCACCCTCTCATATGGTCCATCTGGGAAGAGGGTCCTCTTCTAATACGCTTTCCCGTATGACTAGGCCTTCCGAATCTGATAGCTACCTCATTCGAACTAGTTCAAGAAGGGTAGAGGTAATAGCTACAGAAGAAAGAAAAGTATGACCCTATGTTTTGTGCACCTCCAAATGCATTTCAGAGAACAGATCCATAAGCTGCCACTCGATGTTGGCCTCCTGAACTACCTATATCTATGTCCTCCTGCTCAGTGCATCTACCACAGTGTTGCCTTTCCCAGGCGTATAAGAAAGCTCTAAATCGAAAGACTATAGGTACTCGACCCACCTCCACTATCTCAGATTCAAGTCACAATGCGTGAAGATATACTTGAGGCTTATATGGTCAGTATATACCATAAAATTCTCTCTTAGAAGATAATGTCTCCAACAATGCAAAGTATGAATAACTGCAGCCAACTCCAGGTCATGCGTAGGATAGTTACTCTCATGTGGTCTCAGATAATGAGATCCATATGCAACGACACGATCCTTCTACATAATCACTTCTCCAAGACCAATGCCAGATGCATCACAGAAAACTGTATAACTCTTTCTCGGCTCCGACAAAACTAGAATTGGTGCTGAAGTCAAACTCCACTTCAGCTCCTGAAAGGCTGAGTCGCAGTCTTCTGACCAAACATACTTCACCCCCTTCTTAATCAATCCCATCAACAGTGCTACTAAGTGTGAAAAGTCATGTATAAACTATCTGTAGTAACCAACCTGCCCTAAGAAACTTCGTATCTCGAAGAAATTCTTCGGCTGCTCCTAGGTAACTACTGCTCTCACCCTCTATGGGTCTACTGATACTCTTGTCTTTGAGATGACATGACCCAGGAAGTGAATCTCGTCCATCCAAAAGTGGCACTTTGAGAGATATCATATAACTGATTCTCCCTCAGTGTACTCAAAATGATCTCAAGATGGGTAGCATGTTCGTGTCGAGTATGAGAGTACACCAAGATATCGTCCACGAAAACCACCACAAGAGAATCTAAGGATGGAAAATTCTGTTCATCGGCACCATGAAAACTTCTGGTGCGTTCATGAGACCAAACGAAATAACCATATACTCTTACAGACCATACCTGCTCCAAAAGGCTGTAAGAGGTCTATCAGATGGTCTGACACGTAACTGGTGATAGCTGGATCTCAAGTCGATCTTTGAGAACACTCTCACTCCTCGAATCTGATCAAAGATTTCATCTATCTGTGGCAATGGATATCAATTCTTGACCATCAACTGGTTTAGCTTCCGATAATCCACACAAAGCTGTAAAGTACCATCTTCCTTCTTTACAAACAGAACAGGCGAACCCCAAGGAGAAGTACTGGGTCGAATGAAACAATTTACATGTAGCTCCTCTAACTGCTTCTTGAGCTCCTGTAACTTAGGTGTATCCATCCTATAAGGAGGTATGGATACTGGTGCTACTCCTAGAACAATATCAATAGAGGATTCAACCTCACACTCCGAAGGAAAACCTAAAAAGTCCTCTAGAAAGATATCAGGAAAGTGATCAACCACTGGAGGAAAATCTAACTGAGAATTCCCCTGGTCATCCAGATATAAGCAAGAAATCTAGGCCGTAACACCTCCAAACCCATGATTATCTAGTCATGCTCTGCTCTCCTGGACATTCCATTCGCCCTTGTGAAGAAAATATCTGCCCCCCATTGATGTGAAACTCACCCTACGGCAATAGCAATCGACAAAGGCCTAGAAGGGAACTAACCAATCCATTCCAAAGAATGAAATCATATAATTTCATCTCAAAAACATAGATATTCCATGAAAAACAACACCCACCAACCTCAAGGGGGCAGTCTAAGCACTGACGCACGCTATCAATTCTATTTCCCAAGGGAGTGTCTAGCGTCATCATATCCTCAGAAGTATAAACAGTAATTCTAAGTCTTTCCATAGTGTGCATAGAAATAAAGATATGAGAAGCTCATGTATCGAAAAGTGTAGAGGATAAAACTGAGGCTACTAAAATCGTACCTCGAACTATAGAATTTCCAAGATCCTGCTCCTAATGAATATGCTCTACCACATAATTCTATCCTATACCGCGGCCCTGTGTAGAAACCTGAGATCCCTAAGCTGACCCTCCCTGAGCCAGACCATTGCATCCATGGCCTCTACCCTGGCTTTAATGACTTGAAGAACTCCATCCCTCGGTCTTCTGCAGAACTGGTAATCCTACTCATGTACGCATAGTCGAAATTGATCCTCCTTCACTAGCCACTGGAAGGAAAACCTTGCAGAAATGCTGCAGATGACCCATCTCGCCGCAATATCGACACCCCACTAGGTCTCTTGGGCACTAAGGCTTCTTATTCCTGCTTCTTCTACAATGATAGAACACTACCTGGTTTCTATAAGGAAGATCTCGTCTACCAAAAGGAATACCTCGCTTCCTTAGGTCACCTCATGTAGACTCTCAGTGGCGCTTCCTACTATATATCTGAAACAAATCAGCCCTAGATACTGAACTTCCCTAGTCCAAAGCTCCAGTCTCCCTCAGATTTCTCTATGTGATAAGATCATGGTTGACTATTAGAGTAATATAATTAAATTGGAAGACGTTAACCTAGGATCTGATGTCCAGTCTGAGGCCATCCTCAAACTCCCTCGCTAAAAACAGTTCGTCATTCCCCAGAACGAGAGTGAAACGTCGTAACTCTGTGAAGAAGGAGGAATACTCCATAAATATGAGAGTACCCTACTACAGGTTCATGAACTCTCTGGCTCTGTCATCCCTCAGCGTAGCCGAGTAGAAGTAGTCGTAGAATGTATGCTGAAACTCGTCCCAAGCCATAGCTTGTTGGTGCACTGCCTATGAAACCACAACCCACCATCTCTTGGAGTAATCTAGCATCATATAAGTCGTCAGATTCGTTATCCTCTCTGGAGGAATCTCCAGGTTCTCAAAGATGGATAGCATGGCTTCTAGCCATGACTTCGTAGCCTGTGGTCCTCCATCCCCTATGAACGTGGGAGGATGTTGCTGCTGAAAAACCTACGTCAGCTCTGCCATAGATGGGGTAGTATGTTGAGCTCCCTGGAAGGTCTGCATGAATCTCATGAAACCCTCTCTGAACTGAGCATTGGCACCAGTGTCTGGAATCACTGCAGGTGCCATGTCCAGAACGATATGCGGAACTACTGGTAGTCCCTGATCTGCCGTATTAGGCGTATAGTTGCTGCCTAGTTCCTGAAGGACAACAGGAGGACGTCTCGGTGCCATGACTCTGCAAGGTCAAAATCACACTTTTGGTCACATTACCAGGGACTGAAAACAAGGAGCATAAGAGGGGAATAGGGGAAAGAAGCATTAAAAAGAAAACAAAACATGACTACACGGTGTGTATAAAGACTACACGGTGTGTTCCCTTGAGTCATTTACATGGGCATGTACATTTACCTAAAATGGCCATGTAACACCCCCAATACATGGTGTCTTGTCCCAACACACGACATGTACTTTAATTCCATTCCCTACCCGAGTCCTTCTACATGGTTAAGCCACACGGCTCTCCTCAGACACAACTATATGGCGTGTTCAAGTTATGCACGGAATGTACTTAACAAGCTTCACCTGGCCCGTGTTGTTAGTGACACGACCTGCGTACCCAAGTCACACTACACTGCGTGTTCCAGAAGGACACGGAGTGTACAAAGAATTCCTAATAGACCGTGTAGTTAGCTACATAGCTGGCTACACGGTTGACACTGCACGGCATGTTTCAGGCAGACACAGCGTGTATAAGAAAGGATGACATTGACATGTGTTGTTTGTGACACGGTCGGGCACCTAGGTCAAACTACACGGCGTGTAAAATTCAGACACGGCGTGTATGTGAAAAGATAACATGACCCATATTTTTCATGACACGGTCAGGGTACCTATTTCAGTCTACACGGTGTGCTAAACTAATACACGGTGTGTTCCTACAAGAACTTTCACAACCCCATGTCCCTGCCCACATAGTCAATGACACGGCTAAAAACTACATGGCGTGTATTCATAAAGTACAAGCCATGTATTCTAGGTTTTTCCAGACAGTAGTCTCATAACTACACCGGAGCCCAGAAAACACAGAAAAACAAGTGTTAAGGTGCCAAATTCCGATCTGTGGGGGCCCATACTCCCCGCGAATCAAAGTTTGGCATCATAACAATGCATATAACAAGTAAACGGTATAAAAAACACACGATCCACTAAATTCCGATCCTCGAGGGCCTATAACACCTCCAATACCAATGTTTGGAGTCCATAATAAACAAGACTAAAAAATGATACCCTATCAACATAGCAGGTATTCTATCACAGCAGCTATCACAACAGCATGCATATTCTATCACAAATTCTGTCACAATAGCATGCAATTTCTAATGCAATTTAGATGGCATGGCATAATACATGACATGTGATTTTCTAACAAGTGCATATATGGTGCATGAGATGGCATACCCTCATCTCATCATGTTACAACAAAATGGAACCACAATCATATAAACAGTAACAATAGAAAACAACTGCACCACCCAATGGTGAAATCAATTAAACTGTAACATTTGCAAAACTCAAAAAATTTAATATTCAAGACAACCTGGATTTTTCCCTGTACACAGGTTCTGGAACTCCCGAGCATAGCTATTTAACATTTACCTATTCTGTCCTATACCTATCTAATGTCGCAAAATAGTAAGTCAATAGAAAGAAAAGAAAGAAACCTCCTCTGATACCACTTTATAATGACCCGAATCCGGAGCCACTCAACTGGTGCCTCGTACCCGGTTCGACACATGACCCCAAGAACATTTCCCCAAATGTTAGAGGCTACCGACTAGTAGCGAGGTCATGGGTGAGTCATTGGGGAGAATATACCCTCATTTGGTAAGGTATACAAGGGAAAGGAAATAGTAGTCAATAGTAGAAGCATTAAGCAACACACAATAACTGAAACTAACTAGTAGAAACAATGAATATATAGTAATGATGATAATGATGCAGTAGGTACAAGTATCTAAGGAAAGAAACAAACACAACAACGTGCTAAAATACAACTAAGAAACAAGTCTTAAACGTAAACAGAAACTCCAGCAGCATCGCAAGCCTATGCTCGGTCTCATTCTCTCTAGCTCCAACCGGTAATCATGTACCTGAAGTAGAATGGCCACAATCTCTATCCACACCTGCAAACATATAACCTGTTTGGGCCAAAAATAAGGACCCAAACAGGGTGTGAGACTAATCCCAGTAGGAAACCACCACAAGATCAGTGCCCTAATATCAGTGAGCAATATAGCCGAAGTATAGGAAATAAATGCAGTAGAGAAACAGGAGTACACTAAAGTAAAAAATCCTACAAATCTTCATTCACATTTATATATTAACACAATTTAATCATTTCGTTATCAACCAATTAATCTAGAAAATAGCTCTATAATCCCAAATCATAGTAAGTAACACAACAGGTATCTCATCAGACTACCTAAACAACAAGGAGTACAAAACCTAAGCTTGTTCTTTGGCTTGGTGTACTCATCACAACCAACCAAACAATATTCACACTGACTCTTTAGGTGGATCATACCGGCATAACCCTCTAGTAAAGTAATAATACGAAGGCATAGACACTCTGGGAAGCTCTCACCATCAATTATCCTATGGTCTTGCAACGATAGACATAGACTCTCTGAAGAAGCACTTACATCTAATTCCCCATGTAGTCTCGATACGTAACTAAGTACACTATGAGAAAGCAAAAATTCCAATTACCATAGGTCCTACGAACAATACCAATTTATAACAAACCCTCTAGGGAAGCCCTTAATCATCAATTCCCTCTTTAGTCTACTGCACCATGTTCACACAGCCCTGAGCAGTCTAGTCGTGTGTAATTGACGGTCAGCATCCCTAAGTAAGTTCAACAAACTACTTGGATAATAGGTACAATGAATCAAAAGCATATAAATAGTGGGAAATAAATGTAATCAATTATATCAAGGCAGGAAATCAATGCAACAAGGTCTGCCTCAAAGGCAACTGATGTGGCCTTAAAAACATATGTTCTGTCACATGTTTTTAATTAATTTTTATCAATTTAATTACTTATTTTTACACTTTTTAATAAATAATTGTTCTTTTGTATTTTTATTATTAATTTTAATAATTAATCAATTTTTTGTAAATAATCAAGTATTTTAAGCTTTAAAATAGTTAATTTATTCCTTACATTAATTCAACAGCTTTATTACTTTTTATTTAGTATGGTATCTTTGTCTTAATATATAATAATTTAACATTAATTAATTAATTAAGTCTGCTTCTACACATAATTAATGAACTATTCATCTAACATTGCTTGTATTAAAAATTAAATAATATAACCTAATTAATAAATGTCTTTTAATAATTAATTAATTAATGATTATATACCTACCTCAATTATTAAGTCTTTTATTTAAAATTTCAATAATGGTTTAATAATATAATAATTATTTTTCTACTTTAAATTAATTTAATTTGTTAAAGTAACTAATTTAAATAATTTTACTTTGTTATTTAAATGTTTAATTTTACTTTAATCTTTAATTAGTTATATGCCGTTTAATTTTAGTTTTAATTTAGTAGCAAATTAATTTTTACTAATTGAAGTTATTAATAATTTAAATTAATTTAATTTGGTTTTAAAATTTTGTTTAAGTTAATGAGTAATTTTATTTGCTTTGGTTTTAATTATATTTTAGTTTTTATTAGTTATTATATTCAGTTTTATTTAAGTTTGAATTTATTTTATTTTATTTTGTCTGTTTAATATGTAGGTTACCCCTTTAACAGACACACCATGTATGTTCCTGTCTCACTGTGAAACTCTTCATGGACGCACCGGTTTCATCACGGTCTCACCGTGTATCTGCCACAGTTTGCTCATGGACTCACCGTGACACCCCTTACACCACGCACTGTTCTATTTTTTATGGTTTCTTTCTTCATTGTCTCACCATTTCCAAGTTTCCAAACTGTCTCACTGTAAAGGCTCTTCACACCTTCACGGTTCCACCATAAATGTGGACACCATCTTTCTCTGTCTCGCACTACAAACCCTTGAGACCATCTTCTTCTTTATCTGCCACCACTTGCTCAAATTACGACCTACCTATTTCTCAAAACTAGATCAATTAGAACCAAAATAATACTAGATTTTCTATACTTGAATATGTTTCTCAATCTCTTCATACTTGATCCTCACCTCTTAGATTTTCTCAGAAATAGAGTTGCAGGATAAAACCGAACTAAATCCGCTGCTGCATAGATAAACTACTGATATTCGAAGCCGGACCCGATGCCCGTCGTTGATGGTGTTGTGAATATTTGAAGAAGGCCACCGATGTAGAGTGAGTCTACGCCGCATCGAGATGTTGCGTCGCTTTGCAGAAGCAGGGAGGTCCGCCAGAGCAAGGTAGTTGGTTTGTCGGTGCTGGTGGAGGCCGCAGAGCAGCACTAGAGAGGAAGGGCCCGCCAGAGCCGCTGGAGAGGAGCTGCTGCGCCTCCTGCTTGGAAGGGTGAAATCCTCCCCCTTTCTGCTGTGCAGCGTGGAAATTAGCGGGGGAATTAGAATAAAATTAGATAAAAAATATAATAATAAAAGTAATATAAAGTAAAGTAAAAAAATAAAGTAAAAGTAAAGTTAAAAGTTAAAGTTAACTTTAATTAATTAAATGAATAGAATAGAATTTGTTAAAATTATAATTTAAAACAATTATAATATTAATAAAATAATAAATCATGAATTAAAATATAAAACTAGATTAATAATAAGTGTTAATATTAAATTAATATACTTTTAATAGTATAAATATATAATTAATAATAAATATAAATAAACTATGAAATATACTTAATAATTTTAAAAAAAATTAAAATTAAAGTATTAAAGTCTTATTATTAAAATAAACTATTTAATGAATTAATCTAGCAAATTAATTTCTTAAATATTAATAATAAAATTTTTAATAAAATCTAAAATATTATCTTAATTATGTATTTAATCATGTTGACAATTTTTAATAAATTAGTTAAAAATGTTAAACTAAAAATTTTAGTTTTTATTAACTTTATTAAATTAACAACTTATTAATTAATTTATGTATTACCATAGTAATATTAAGCAGAGAATATTCTAAATAATATAAAATTAGACAATAATTATCATTTTATGATATTTATTATTAAACTTTATTTACTTTTTAATAAGTATAATAATAGTAAACATAAAATAATAACTATAACATATTAATTTACTTTTGTTGAGTTTTAATTATTTCATTTTTTTTTAACATTGCATGTTCGTTCAAGGGACTAATACACGTCCATATTCATCTATCTAACTCACTGTGAGTTAGTTACGTGAGAAATTCTAGTGCGACGTATCGTTCGTGAAGAAACGCATGTGTGTGGTGAACGGATGAGGGAATTTCCAAGTTGGTGGAAATCGACTAGTGACATGCAGGTTATGACAGCAGGGTACTTAATGCAGAGTAGCAGCAGAATAAGAGGACTCTCTCTCATTCTTCATTCCACGAACATATCCATTCGAGAGCAGAATCCGAGGAGAAGTACTAGAGACGAGCAAGGGACCAAGGAACCCGAAGGCAAAGAAACACTTAGGGAGCCCTTCTTCATCCTTCCTTTAATTCCTATACTCTGTTTTTGGTTGTTTTTAATGCTTGATTTCATTATGAACATGAGCTGATTTTCTATCTCAGGAGCTTTAAGCGTTGTTAGTTTATCCATTAAATTCTTCACTTCCTCTTTGATTGAAATCAGAATTAATCGGCGAGATCAATTATGATGTTAAAATTCAATTGTTCACACCCTTATATAAGAAAATTCTTAGTTTTGATATCAATTGGCGAGATTGAACTTGATCATAATTTATTTGAAGCGTTAATGTCATTACAGTTGGAGGTTTACGGCGAGTTAAATTGCAACAGTATTCTTTTTTTTAATATATGATGACTCTTAGAGTGGCGATCTCTAAAAGTCATACCTCTGTTTGATGTGTCTTATGGTGAGGGATATATATCAACCAATTTCTAAGTTGTGATTCAATTAACTTTAGTGTAGAGTTATCCTTTTAACCATTAAGTTTGGAATTCTAGAGAAAATTGTTGTTTTTAGCTCCTTTTCTTCACAACTTAGTGTTAATTTACTATAATTCTTTAGTTTAACAGTACTTAGTGTAAGTTTTAGTTTCTTTGTATAAAATCTTGTTTCCTCATTCTGTTTCCATTTCATCAATAAAATAAAAAATATAAAAAGTAAGAAGATATTTTCCCCCACTGCTGACAACAGTGGGGGTTTAAAATTCAAAAACCATAGAGATCACTCATCTGACTTCTTTGTGGATCGACCCTGCACTACTATACTAGTGTAGGTTAATAAATGTAATTTTGAGGGTCGTGATGACCTACGGCCTATCCAGAAACCTAAGCCAAATGGCGATAAATATCCAAACAAGAGAAACACCCATGGGGTGATCCTCAAACATTCTAACAAGAAATAATTATTCATCTAATAACCTCAATAATACAAGAAATCTAAGATAGATACTAATACTGGGTCAAAAACCATAACCTGAGACACCCGATACGTGGGAATCCGGTAGTTTTTCACAAAAACTCAAATACATTCAACGTAAGGCAACAAACCACCTACCTCGATTCTAGGAGATTGATATACTTGAACCTCAGTCGGTGAATCGGCATAGAATGGAGTAGATCTACAAAAATGTCTAAAAGGTTCAACCTCAGATAACTCACACAAGAGAAGGAATCAGGAAAAGTGGCCAAAGGATAACCAAGAGCTCACCATTGTGATTCTATTGCAACTGACGGCGTTCAATTCAGATAATCGGTGATGGATTGGAGGCTCGGAAAAGACCTATGGTCGTACCCTTTCTCTCTGTTAAAGAAGCTAGAGAAGAAGATGTTTCTGGGGTTAAGACGTGACCCTGGTCTGTTTAATGAAAAAAATAATGTACACGGCGTGTACTTTTGGATTACACAGTGTGTACTAGGCTTTTCTTTACTCCACATTATGCGGCCTCCACATCACCCCTACATGCCCGTGTGTGTGGCCATGACACGGCCTCGTGCAGCATCAAAGTACATGGCGTGTACTTGGAAAATTTCTAGATTCTCCTCTTTTTCGCAAAAATGACCAGAAAATGAAAAACATACCTAAGAAGAAGGTCCGGGTTCTTACATGGGTCTTGCTCTACTACCTTGGGATGGTTTTCTATAAAAATTATTCAAATGACTAGATTTTTTTCAATGATGGCATGTTCTGGTGCTACCATGTAGTTTGGTTTTGTATAGAAATTTCTTACACACTGGTAAAAACACAGTTGGTTATGACCTAAATAATAACCTAAATATTCTCCTAACATAAACAAAGTTACCTTACTATGTTTCATTTTCTTTCCATAAAAACACTTTATCTACCCCCTAGTACAACTGAAGTTCCACCAAATCCCATATTCCATGTTAAATATACCATATCCATAGTTTATTTATCAACTAACTTGGTAAAGGTTGGTAGGGGTAATATAATCAGAGTTGACTAAATATTTTCCCTTAAACCCATCTCGAAACTTAGATCTTTAATATAGTCATTAGAAATATGCTCAGGTGATATGTGAAATAACTCAGTGAAATGAGTAATATACACAATCATTGAACGTTACCCTTGATCCAAGTTCAATAATTCTTGGATCTTATCCACATGAAAAATTTCAAGATAAAATACTTTACTGAATTCCTTCTTCAAATTGGTATAGGTAATATCCTCATATAACTTAGCTTGCACAATAGAGTCCCACCCTTTTATCTCTAATCCTACAAGAAGATACATGAAGAAACTAAACTTTATATCCTATAGAGTCTTAAAGAATTAAAAATTCCTCTTAATCTAATCAATATACTCTTTAATTTATCGGGGTCCGTTTTCACCATGAAAGATATGTGTAATTTTTTTAGTAAATTCCAAATCATATTTAGCTACCTGTTCTTAGTTTCTAACACCAGTCTGACCCAATGTCTGGATTGTGTGGACAATTGATTCTACCAAAAAAGTGCTTACTAGAGGATTTACCTGTAAGAAACTTTTTTTTATGTTAGGTATGTATCCTTTTAAATTTGGTATACTTTTTTAACATGGACCTAATTTGGAGTCCTAATGAGGTTATAGAGGATTAAACGGCGTTTGGGGCTTATTTGAAGGTCAAAACCACAGCTGGTGGAGAAAATAAATGGGCCACATAATTAGAAAAAACTGTGTGACACATCCCATATGGTCTCTCCAAACCGTGTAGGGCTAGACATGGGTTCAATTATGGAACATTGGTTTCCCAAACCATATGATATGGGCCACATGATTGTGCAAAAACTCCAGACATTTTTAAAATGGATTTTTTCATAGTTGGTTATTGGTTTCCCTAAATGTGTAGCCTAATCATGAAAAGTTCCCCTTGAAGTATAAAAGTCACACGGTTGGTGCACGGTTTGGCCAACCATACAAGAAAACCGTGAAACCCATGATTTTGGGTAAAATGAAAAAATTTTCCCTTCATGTAATTTTTTAATCATGCTTATCCTCCCTTTTTCTCTCCAGTGGAAAGTAAATTTGCATTCCCTCTTCATTGAGCCCCTTTGATATTTATTAATAGTATTCAATC
This sequence comes from Viscum album, assembly GCA_963277665.1. NCBI lineage: Eukaryota > Viridiplantae > Streptophyta > Magnoliopsida > Santalales > Viscaceae > Viscum > Viscum album. Next base: position 175,059,837 of record OY728151.1, read on the forward strand.
TCATTCATCCATCTGAAGTCTGATTGAATCATTTTCCATCTCATTGGATCCACACTAGTAAGATCTTAATTCCTTATTATAAATTCATCATTATTCTTTCAATCGATGATGCTATTTAGATTCAAGATCATACGCCCTATTTTCAGGGAATTAGTCATTTATTTAGATATATTCCAATCTATTCCAAAATAGTGGAAGATACTATATGAAGATAGTCATATGAGTATAAGATAAGTGGTCTATAACTCATCCCTCAAGTTTCATCCTTTTATAAATTGTCATGTTTACGCATTGATTTCATCAGGCATGGCCTATTAAATTCATGTTCCTTCCTTATAGTCGTTATAATCATATTATAAGTCTCTTGATATAAATTTTAACCATTTTTGGAGGTTACATCCCCAATGTCGACCACCCCAACTAGGTTGTTTTCTATATTTATTCCATTAGTGGTATGACATGTTAGTCCTTGCTACTATTCGGGTGTGCTATGGCTTGGCCCTGTTAATGGTATGGCTTCCCAAATGGAATAAGTATGGAATTTTGAATGGTTATTCCTTGTATGTGATAGTTCCACTTGACCCTTATCAGGTATCTAATCTAATAATTAATTAATAAATCTTGATTGTAATTTTAAAGTATACTATATATATGACTTTGCCTAATTAAATGTAATAGAATGAATTGGTTTCATGTCTGTAGAACCCATTTCCATGTATAATGGGAGCTATTGGAGTGAACCTAATGAATTGATTATAACTTATATGAATTAATAAATGGTTTCATGTCCCATAGCCTTGTCACACTAATGAATGGTATGGAATGAACCAAATGGATTAATAAGAGGCATGATTATTACATGGTCTTAATTAATTAATTAATCATGAATAAGGAACCTTATTTATATGGACCTTGACATTATTATAAGAGTGGTTAGACTCGATCTATCCTTGGATTCCTGGTGGAATTCTTTGAGCACTCGTGGATGTCATTCTGATTCAGAGATGTCAGTTTCCATTGTTGATACCCACATTGGAACCCAATATTTGTCTATTACTGGATACCTAGTATGACACTATAGGATCCATCCATTATTATTATAATATAACTTGGATACACTCCTTGAATCCAACATGAGGTCTATGCACATATGGTTCTAGGGTTACACCCATCAGGTCTAGACACTGCATACCCATTTTACCTTGGATGAGATCCTTGGACTTAGATAGATTTATTATTGTGGAATTCCTTAGGTGATAACCCTTGTATTAAACTCTTACCCCTTTATTTAAGCAATAGGTTGATGTTGAGTTGGATCGACCCCAAATTTCATGGATTCCTTGGTTATTACCTTGGATCCCTTTAATTATTAATATCATCACAGGATACCTTGTTATATCTTGGATACATTAACATTATTATCATCATGTTAGGATGTTATTGTAGGTTATACCTCACGTAACATAAATGAATAAACTATAACATAAATAATTAATAGAATTGTTACATTTTTAGAAACTAACTAGGGATGAAGCAGGTACTTGGGTATTTACATTATTGTATTGTTTTTATTTTATATATACATGTTGGAACACTGTTTTAGTTTATATTACACAGACTAGATGTTATAGATGTTGTTTTTGGTGGCCTACTAAGATTTTTCTCACACCCTATATGAGACACCATATGGTACCTAGGAAGGTTACATGTGTGTAGGTGATGAGAATGGAAAATGTCTCTCTTTGGAAACCAGATTTCTTTCTTTCATTAGGATTGAGCTGGGTGGAAGATTATTAAGCTAGAGCATGGGATTATGGGATAGTTTTTGGCTTCTTTTTCTTGGTTCTATATATTATGTTATGAATGTTTCCTTGTATCCATTCTTTCTAGTTTTCTAAAGGCATGAAATGTATCATTATCTTTTTTAAATGATTCAAATTCTAGTTATAGTTGATTATTATCATTTTCTTCTATTGTTTATTATTCATGTCTTCTTTCTAATATTTCATTTGTTTATTATACTACTTCTATTATTTATCTATAATCTTATTCATCAATTTTGTTACACTTTAATAATGAGTTCATAGTCTCTCCATGGACACACCCTATACCCTTACTTCTAGTCAGCAGCCTCTGGCATTTAGGGAGATGCGCTTGAGGCCATGTGGCCACCCGAGCTGGGGAGAAATTATGAGTGGAACCTTGGTGAATGATTTCAGAAAGTGGTATCAGAGGTTTCCTTTCATACTTTAAAATTTGGATACATTACACAAGATATTAGTAATGATTTGGAACTTTCTTATAAGTTTTTCTTGGTCATATATAACCAATTTTTGGGGTAAATATATAGTTTCTTGAATTATAATTGTTGTTCTATTTTTACCTATTACTATTGATATCATTTTTCCATTAGGTGATGAAAATTCTATGTTATAGTTATTTTTATTATTATTATTTATCATTTTGTTTCATCCCTTTTCTGATGATATGAGGGAAAGTATCATTATTACAAGAATCTTTATATGAACCTTGAATTCAAATTTCATGCATATGTCGTTTCTATAGGTGAATTTCACTTCTTTCATTGCTTTTTTTCCAATGATTGTTGAGTGATTTTGTGGTAGTTATATTATACTTGTGCTACTCTTTGGATGTGATTGGGTGATTTATAGTTTCAATTCATGAGGTTTATGGGCCCTCATGGGTTAGAATGTGTAATTTTCCAAGTCGATTTATTACAATGAAATTAAATTGGTGTCACTTTCAATGATAGAGTGTATGGTCCCTAGTTCACGAGAATTGGAGATCCATTTTAAATGAACCATGACATATGAAAATAATAAAATGTGAACTATAAAAGTGAAACTTGACTTATAAAATAAAAGGTTTCTAGTAAATGAAGAGGCAAAGTTCTATTGACCTTTCACCTATTAGAACCCCTAAAATTTAAACTTGAACACTTACCAAAAGTGTTTATTCTAAGTGGGTTTTGGGGTAGTTTACCATGTGTAGTGAACCCTTTCCTTCTGTTCATCTTCCTCTATTTATACCTATATTCTTAAATATTATTCTAAGGCATGTGTATCTCATTTTTAAACCAGTTCTTCCATGAAATCATCATATCATGCACCAAGAGGGTGGTGATGACCATCCTCCAGACATGGTGGACCCTGATCCACCAACCTTGTGACCAAGAGTTACACTAGAGGAACTGTCTACTATACTTAATCTAGGAACTTATTCTCATATTTTTTATAGCTTCCTACATTTGATATACTACATAAAAGGTTATCTATGACTTGTACCTACGATGTCTGATATGACCCATGAATTCTAGAAGTATCATCATCCTACCTTCTCAATGGATGGTGATCCACATGCTGTTGAGTCTTGGATGGAGGGTACACATTATATATTTAATCATACAGATATGCCTTAATAGTGGGGGATCAATATTTCTATATATATACTGCATGATTTTTCCAAACACTGGTGGGATTTAGTTACCCAGTCTAGTCTCTATCAGGTCATAGTATGGGATGAAATCTATACTGCCTTCTATGATCACTTTATTCCTCAGATGTTAAGACCTAATAGAGTGATAAATTTCATTCATCTAGAGTAGGGTTTTATTTTAATTATTGAGTATTCAATTTTTTTTACTGAGTTTTAGTTCTTTTCACCACTTCTAGCTGATGATGAGCTTTCAAATTCTAATTGCTTCAAGGATGGGATCCAGTATGTTATTCATACGGAGGTGAATGTTTTTCTCTTACATAATTTCTTTCAGATATTCAATAAATATCTTATCATTGGGTAAAGCTTGAGGGAAGGAGGTATTACTGGGAATAGAGGATTAGTGTCACAGTAGGCCATTAGTTCTTCTAGTGGAAGGAAATATTCCCTTTAGTTTTCTCATCTGGGCAATGGTAGTCAGAGTACTCGTACTAGTAGCTCTGTGGTATTCCATTAGTGTGGAAGATATGGGAATATGTAGCCTCATTGTGATAGAGACCCTCCAAATTTCTGTAACTGTGTATGTATGGGGAACCTTCAAGGATTCAATCAGAACTTTCCATCTACTTCTAGTGGAAGAGGATCCACACCAGCTCCACCTTCAGGGGAAGGTTCTTTTTATTCCATATCAAGCAGGGAGTTGCAGTAGAACCAATAGGACTATATGAGGTGGAGATTGTGTCCATGTTATCCAAACTTCATTTTTTCAACAGCGCTATCAAAGTGTTCATGATCGGGGTAGTCCAGCTATAGGATAAGGTTTTGGATCAGGTTGGTTGCATTTACCATAGCCATTACTCGAGGATCAGAGTGCAATAATGTCTATAGAATGTGGTATTATTCTAGTAGTCTCCAATATATTATCTTCATTGTTTAATATATGTTCTTCACACTCCTTCATCTCTTTATCTATCATGGAAAGTATCAGGATCTAAATATAGTATTATTATGGTGTAATGACCCTGGATACGCCATTGGGAGTATGGTCAGAGGGAATACGCCAATGCAGGTACTTTCCCCTTGAGGAAGTTAGTTACCCTTTTTTATGGGACTTCTTTTTTCTCAAGATGATGGGATTATATTTCATTCTCAGAATGGATGTTTTTTTCATGTATCATGCATTTGTATACTACTATCCCCAAAAGTATCATTTACATCACTAGAGGGAAGCAGTTATCTAAACAAGGGTCAGTGGGATGTATAGGCTATTAGAGATGGACCAGAGCATAATGGGATAGGTGGAGTGGCCTCCCATATTTCTAGTCTCTTCATGGAGAAGTATGGAATATACCTTATATATTTTAAACCATTAGTAGATTGTTTTAGGGATGTATTTACTAATGATTTTTCTATCTTACCTCCTAAGAGAGAGGTAAATTTTACGATTGATCTCATTAAAAAAGTATCTTGAGTTTCCATTCCTACATATAATATGGAACCTACATAGCTCCATGATCTCAAAAGATAGTTGTAGGATTTAGATTTCAAAGGTTTTATAAAGCGTAGCACTTCTTATTTGGGTTTGCCCGAGATTTTCATCAAGATGGTGGATGGTAACATTCATCTATTCATGGATTATAGACGGTTAAACTAGATTATGGTCAAGAACTAATATCCACTACCTTTAATAGAATATCTATTTTTCCATATTCTAGGATCTTATTTGTTTTCAAAGATCAACCTCATATTGTTTTATCATCAGGTGAGAGTCAGACCATCATACAAACCTCATACAACATTCCATGGTAGGTATGGTATGTGTGAGTACCTCTTTATGTTGTTCAGTATTACGAAAGTGCCTTATTTATTCATGGATTTGATGAATAGGGTGCTCGACCCATATTTGGATTCGTTTTTCTTAGTCTTTATGGATGACATCTTGGTGTATTCTCACACTCATAGTGACCATGCAAAGAACCTGGGGATAAATCTGAGTACATTGAGAGATAATCATCTTTATGCCAATATTATTAAGTTTGATTTCTATATTAACAAATTTCACTTCATGGGTGATATTATTTTGGAATCGTGTGTATTTTTTGACACATAGAAGGTGATTATTGTGGTTTCTTGAGAGAATCCCAAGAGCATGTTTGATATATTAAGTTTATTGGGTCTAGATAGGTACTATAGTAATTACATATATGGATTATTAGGCCTTTTTCACCTCTTATGGGTATTAAAAAGTAGGGTTTTAAGTTCTTGTGGTCAAAAGAGTGGGGAAAACCTTTCAAGAGATGAGAGGGAGGCTTGTCTCAACACTAATTTTGATACTGCTAGATTCTAGAATAGGTTATACAATGTTTTATGATTCATCCATCATTGAGATAGGTGTGGTTCTGATGCAGGAGGAAATATTCGTTATGTATGGATCTCAATAATTGAGGCTATTTGACAAGAATTACCCAATACACGACCTCAATTTAGCAGCGGTTGTCCATGCATCATGTTGCTGGAGAAACAATCTGATGATTGAGTGCTTTGTGTTGTAAACAGACCATAAGATCCTCAAATATATATTTACACATCATGAATTTAATCTTATACAATAAATATGGGTCTAATATCTTTAGAAATTTGATTTTTATCATACCTATATGTCAGAAAGGGAAATGCGGTAATAGATGCACTAAATCAGAAAACTCCAGCACAGGCCATACAGGAATCCAATGATGAATGAAAATTTATGGGGGGATTGTCTAAGATGCATATGGAGTTTCATGAAAATCACGATTAGTTATATATCTCCACATTGACAATTACTTGTTCACTCCTTAAGAAGGTGAAGTGCAGGAAATTTTCAGATCCTGAAGGTTTAGTTCTCCCTGAGGGTATTTCAGGATATGACCCACCTCTAGATTGGTATATGGATAGAGAAAACCTCATAAGTATACAAGGATGTGTCTGGATTCCTACAGATATGAGAGAGAAACTGATGTGAGATTCCCACGCTTCTCAGTAAGTAGTTCATCTAGGAATTTCCAAATTGCATCAAGATATGTGATGACAATATTTGAGACCTGGGATGAAATGTCAGATGGAAGGTTTTATCCTTAGTTGTTCCATATATTGGTAGGTGTAGGAAAAGCACTAGTGACCTACAGGATTATTATAACCACTTTCAGTCTCGATATATAAATGGGAAGCTGTTTCTATAGAGTTTGTAGTCGACTTACTAAGGTTGTCTAGAGGTAGCGGAATTGTATGGTTAGTCATTGACCGAACAATAAAAGTATCCCACTTCCTTCATATTTGGGATACATTGGGGTGCCTCATACTATCATTTCAGATAGTGAAACTCACTTCAAATCACAGTTCTTGAAGGGGTTATAGAAGTATATGGGTATACAGGTGCTTTTGATCATATCTTTTCACCCTCAGACCAATGGGCAGTCAAAATGGATGGTACATGTTTTAGAGGAAATGATCCAAACATGTGTCATTGATTTCGGTAGTTCTTGGTATAATAATATCCATCTCATCGAGTTTTCCAATAATTATAGCTTCTAGGTGATGATTTAGATGAATCCTTTTAAGGCCTTGTATGGTAGGTTGTGTCATTCACCTCTTTCCTTGTTATAGGTGGGTGAGTCAACACTACTAGTTCCTCAAATAATACAAGAGACTTTGGAGTTGGTTTATCTGATCAGGAAACATATGTCTACTACTCAATCTGGATATAAATCTTATGCTGGTCTTCATTGAAAACCTCTAGATTTTGAGGTCAAGGGGCCATGTTATTCTATGGGTATCAGCCAGGATTGGTCATCAATGGTTACGAAAGAAAGGGAAGTTGTATCCTAATTATGTAGAGTCATTTGAGATTATGGTTAGAGACAATATGATAGCCTATTTGTTGTTACAACTCATAAGTACCATTCCATGAACAATTTCATCTACATTTTTCAGCTTCACCATTATCATACTAACCCATCTCATACTTTTTATCCCGAGGAAGTTGAGTTACATGTTGACACTTCTTTTGAAGAGTATCACATATGCACCATTAACCAAACTGTGAAGTCTATATGAGGCATGTTTGTCAATATAATATGAGTGTTATTTTAGAATGGCTATGTACAAGATGAGACAGAGGATAGGAAGGCTGATTTATGTGCCCAATTTCCATATTTGTTCTCATACATTGTTTTTCTTCCTTAGGTAAGTGAACTCAAGGATGAGTTCCTTAAAGGGGGAAAGACTGTAAGAAACCTATTTTTATCTCAAATATGGATCCTTTTAAATTTGGTACAACTATTTATTATGTACCTAATATGGATTCCTAATATGGTTATAGAGGTTTCAAGGGTGTTTGGGTCTTGTTAGGATCTTGTAATTGCAACTGGTGGAGAAAATCACTAGGTCATATGTGTAACTCCCCGACCCCAGAATCCATGAGCCAGTGCATTATTTTAATACACTAGCATGATTACATGGAATAAAGTCCTGAAGGACTGATTATTTTAGTAGTATTGGAAGAAATATACATACATAAGTTCAACATTACAACTTGAAATTAAAAACAACACTAATTTATTCTATTAGAAACATCCAAGCATCCAAGATTATTCCTGTAAGTCACCTATAACTAATTTCTTCATATCCTGGGAAAATGAAACATAAAAAGGGGGTGAGATCAAATGCTCAGTAAGAGTAAGAAATATAGAAGATTATAACATAAACATTAGGCATGGTAAATAATTGAAAACACATACCTATACAAATAGTAAACATGAACGCTTTATGTCAAGAATATGAGCTGAGTAAAAAATGCCACAATAAAACATAGTCATGGGTATTAGACTAGTTGAATAACCATATGAAATATCAATAGATAATATCATAATGACGGAATTCATAAAGATAGACTTTAATTTCTATTTCAAGGCCACGTGCCAGGACCTAGGAGAAAACTATAACCAGACCCCAACCCGGAGAGCCTCTGTAACCGGACTCTAACCCAGAGAACCTCTGTAACCAGACTCTAACCCGGAGAGCCTTTGTAACCAGACTCCAACCCAGAGAGCCTCTATAACCGAACTCCATCCTGGAGGGTCTACTGTAACCAGAACCCAACCCGGAGGGATTATTTTTAACGGTCCCCAACCTGGAACATACTAGTCCAACACATTCATCTTAAGCAGAGGTTGAAATATAACATAAACATTAATATTAAAACTAGAAAATGAAATGTCAATACTTTAACCATAAACCATGAATGGAATAAAATAAGTCATCCACAGTAAAACATATCACAAAACCATAAATACAATATGGAATATTTTTGTCATAATAAATCAACTTCAAACAAGTGTAAAATTTATCAATGGATGTTGACATGGATGCAATCAAAACTATTTGAGATAAATATCTCTTTTTATTTTGAAATCATTTAAGAGTCACATAATTATAAAGAAAAAAATTATTTTTAAAATATTATTATAATATTTTAAGGGATGCTTTGATGATGTTATAATGGTGGAAAATAGCCCCACCCACTATATAAGTTAGAAAACATTCTTACCTTAGTTTTGTCAAAAAATTCATAAATTACCTTATTTGGAAAATGACAAAAAGATTCCTTTCAAAAACATAATAGGTCAAATAAGGGTGTACATGAATTTAACCCATAATATTTTGAATAGTAAAAATGTTTTGAAATATATTTTTAAGAAAACACAGATGTGGATGATAAAGAGGTCCCAATAGATAATTACGTATAAACAACCTCAGATAAGGAATAGATTGTAGAATTAACCCTTACCAATTTGGTAACTCACAAAACATACACCCCATGAAAGAAGGATTATAAAATGAAGTTGTAAATACCCATAGATTAAATTATATTACACAAGGAATACAATCATGGCCAGTATACACACCACACAAAAGGAAATAGTGGTAATACAACATGAATCTCATAGAAATAAGAAGTGAGATGAAATCCCCTTACCACGTTGTAAACAATTGAGTCGTGTGACAAAAAGATAATAAACACAAAATAATTCATAGAATACCATGAATATAAAAAGAATAATGATAATATATATATAAAATGGCAGTACAAAATACATCACATGCAATAAATAAGTGGTGAACAATGGAAATCTCATGGAATTAAAAGTGAGAAAAGAAACCCCTTACCTCAAGTACAACTTGTCTTGTATGTTCATTGTTCTTCCGGAATAATAAACTTAAGTTAATTTATACTTGATTAAGAAAAATTTTCAATTTTATTATTCCTTTTATATAACTTATTGCCTTGATATAACAATTAGTTAATTATTTGAGTTCATATTGGATATTTTATGGAGGTTTTGGAACTTGAGTCAAAAATGAACTTGTTATAATTACAATTTTTCCATGTGGTCAAAAGTAGATTATCACCATAATGATATACATGATTTAGATACCATATAAATATTATATATCCATTATATATATGTATTTATGACATTACATAACATTTGGAGATAAAAAATTAAATGCACCGCTCATGGAGACGGTAAGTCGTACGTATGCATGAACACTACTTTCATTTCTATTTTTTATTTTAATGGATTTAAAACATAATGATACATAGGTATATTATAATTCTATTATAATATAATATATAATATCATTAAATTAATCCTTTATATTTCCCACTTAAGGAATTAATGATTCATATCACTTTGAGGGGGCGGTAGTCTGCACTTCCTCAAATGAAATTATTGTGTTTTACCCATAATGGAAACCATAAAGAAATTATATAAATGGAAAATACAGAAGTATAAACAAAAAATAAACATAATATATATCATATATAAATACAGTGAAATATTAATGGCCACCATGAAATGTGGTAGGATATAATTGAACAATAATCATTTTGTGAGGTGTTAGTTTGGTATCCAGAGAAAGAATATGTTCTTTACGTATTAGATGGATGTGTGTGTAAGTGTAGTTCAAATACTTATCATAAAAACATCATAGTATATTTATTATACTGGTGTTGTTATAAAATAATGGAATAAAAAGAGTTTAGGGGTTTTAGAAGTAAAATAAAAGAAACGAAGTTAAGAGAAACCATTACCTTTAATTTGGGTAACTCCCTTTGGTTTGAACCAAACAGATTTCTTAAAGTGACTTATACCTAAGGTAAGGCTTCTAGATGGAATAAAGGATCTTGAAAGCTTATTTGGGCATGGGTAGGACGAGACAAGGGGCTTGAGAGGTGTGAGGAATTGGTTATAAGTGGTGTCCTTTTATAAGGGAGAGGAGGGGATCTTTAGGAAAGTTTGAAAATGTTATTTTATTATAAACTTATCTTCGGTTTCAAAGGTCCAAAAATCATTAAAATCAAAGATAAGATGACTCATGTTCTAAATAAAATCATCCAACAATAATTGGACTAGTTTTGGATATATTTTTTTAATATTAATAATCTTATTTATTTAAATCATTTATTAATAAGGTAAATACTGCATCACTATTGTGTTATAAATAATTTAATTTATTGGATGTCTAAAAATTATAAAAAATAAAATAATGTATGAAATATTTTTATCTTTACAATGAATATTTATAGTCGAAAATATGAATTATATAACCCCATGTGAAAATTGATATACTAAAAAATATTTGTTAATGTCATTTTTATATTTACTTTAAGTAAATTAATATAAAGTGTTATTATCACTCTTAAGTGTCTCCATGGGGTCCCAAAATCGACACTAGGATGCCCGTGGTCGACCATGACTCATACAATAAGGTTAGGATAAGTATTAAGGTAATTATGTATTATTATAATATTCGTTTTACCAGGAATTACCCTATTTACCTTTAACTGTGATAAATAATAGTCAAAAGTTATTGTTCACTAAAAATTACGTTCATCTTATTGAACCAAATTTTACTTATTAATAACAACCATGTATTTCAGTTTTTCGAAATTCAATTCACAGAAGCAGTAAATTTTAGTTTAAATGAAAAAAAATTTCTTAACTACTACTGAGTGGTTTTACTATTCATCACAAATTGAAGATTTTCAGAAAAATACCAAAAATTCAGCCTAAGATATATTTGATATTATGAATTCAAAAATGATGTCTATTTTACCAAATTCAAAACATATAACTTGCATTAATTAATTTAAAATTAATTCCCGTTGTCAAAACAAATAGTGTGTTTTTAAGAAACAATAACTATCAAAAGATTGACACTTGTTTATATATAATTTCAAAGTGAAATTAATTACAATGAACAAAATTGGATTAAATGGTAAAAATATAATTTAATTATAATTCAAAACCATTTAAATTTATAATTTAACACTATAAATTATTTTGATTAAAAAGTTTTTTTCAATTAAAATTTAGTATTTTTCATTATTCACCAAAATATGAAAGTTATCATAAAAACACCAAAAATTTATCGAAACTAAATTTTTATGTCCCGATTCCAAATAAGAAGTTTATTTTGTAAAATAAAATATATTAAAGTATCAAATATTGTATTTAAAAATGGTTCACCATTAAAAGGTAGTAAAATTGCATTTTTTGAAAAATACTTCTTTTATTTGAAAATTTTAATTTGTTCTTATATTATGTATAAAAAACATATAATATGGTTTTTAAATTTATATGTAGTATGTAAAATTTAAAATTCAATTAATCATATTCATAACCACTTTTTGAACGACTAGATTGATAAGTCAGGGTGTGCTCAAACTCAGTGTTGCATGTAGCGTAAGCTATTGAATTACTTTAAAGAAGATAAATTGCTATGAAATCTTGTGGTGTTACATTATTCCCCCATTTTGGAGATTTTGTCCTTGAAATTTTAAAATTGGGCTTGGGAACTTCATTTAAAGTCACATATCGTAAAAATATTCAATAAAACTATCACTTTAAAAGAAAGAAAGAGAAGAACAAAGGTCACCTGAGATAACCCATACTAGGATTCCATGTAGAGAAACATGGATATGAAAGATAAAATAAGTGTCAAGTTCTGATGGAGAGAGATAGAAAACATGATCAGGAAAAAGTTAACAATAAGAAAACAAAAAACATGTGATGGGATAAACGGTCATTAGTTTCCCTGTAGGAAAAGTAAACAGACAACGTTTTTTTTCTTAGGCATATAGTGTTCCCCACAGAGCAAACGTCCTCCAAAATAACATTTATTACTTAATCTCTAAATAATTTTCCTATACTAAGGGTATCCATTTGATAATAAATAAGATCCCAAATCAACTTATTATTGATTGATAAAATAATTTAACTAAAAATAATTAGTCACACTAACCAGGGACTTCACGTTGTCCACTGGTAGGTGATAAATCTCAATCACACTCTGGTTGTGGGTTCGATTCCCACAGCTTTGTACGATGCGACGGGTTGTCACATGTTCTTCTTGTTTTCCTTTTTCAAAAACTATATTTTATAACATTTCCAAAATGAGATAAATTACTCAAAATAACCATAACATAATTTAACCACAAATGTTATCTCATACCACGAATTTTCATCCTAAAAATTAATAACTTGTAATTGCCTCAAATTCAAGTATCATGTAAACCCAAATGGTTATTTATAACTATATCCACAAAAGGAAAGATAATTCTTCCTCGAATAGTATTTTCACATAACAAACTGTAGGGTTACACATATAAGAGAAAATTCTTTCAAAGTAATCACATCAACAAAGAGCACTAATATTTTAAACATTTCTCCATCCATTTATTTCCACATAGGTTCTTCCTTGACCAAGATGTTATCCTATAGAATAGGCCATTGACTCGGGTAATTCCAAGGTCCCCTACATTTACAGAAAATAACTTTAAATGGGTTCTTGGGATCAGTTTTATTTTATTCCATAGTTTTCTTTATTTTTCCTCGACAATTCTTTACTTTATGTCCTTCCTTCCCACACAAAAAGAATTTCATTGTTCCATTGAGACATTTTCCTAGGTGTATCCTTCCACATTTCCTATATAATGTAAATTGAGGTTTCTTTTCTCCATGGTCTCCACTACTGGAGCTCTTATCATTCATCGCCTTTCTCTTTTTTGTTGAGTCCGGGAGTTGGTTAATATATATGTTGTTGATCATATTTTTGGAAAAATGATTTGGCATGAGCACGATATCATTTACGCATATCAACATTCCATTTTTTTCTCATTTCCACCATTTTTCCCACCTTGTACATCATTCTCAAAGTTATTATGACTTCCTTGGAATCCAACCATTGACTAAAACCAAAAAGCATTATGTGAGTAACAATAGTCATAAACTCATTTAGAGAATATCATGACACATTATTTTCAATTTGAAACACCTTAGTATTAACCAAGGTCATTTATTCTCATATTATATTAAAATCCATCAAATATTTTTATAAAGAAAGTGTAAATTATCCTAAGCATATCCCCTGGGAGTGTCATAATGAAGAGAGCTGCAAGGCTCGTTGTTGTATGCCAGGATCCCCGGGTCAAGCCTGAAACTCCTTGTCAGAGTTTCTACTCCTAGTTACATCTGTTCCAGACATGCCTCTACCTGCTCGTATTCAGAGAGGGATGTATTACTTGGAAAATATAAAATATATATACATTACCAAAATTAAAGGAAGTTTATCTATACTAATCCTCAAAGTCCTAGGTTAATTTTCACTAATTAGAGTTTATCTAAATCTTGTTTCCAAGGTTTGTACTAAACTTTCTCTGATATCAACTTTAACATCCTCACACCAGAATCCAAGAGACAGTGCTTTATTTCAATACATTAGCATGATTACAAGGAATCAAGTCTTGAAGGACCGATCATTTTAATAGTCTTGGAAACAAGATACATACATAAGTTAAACATTACAACTTGAAAAGAAAAACAACACTAATTTATTCCATTAGAAACATCTAGGCTTCCAAGATTATTCCTATAATTCACTCATAACTAACTTCTTCATATCCTGGGAAAATGAAACATAAGAAAAGGGTGAGCTCAAACGCTCAGTAATAATAATAAATACAATGGAATATAACCAAAAAATTAGGCATGGGGAATAATTTAAAACACATTCCCTTAAAAATAGTAAACATGAACACTTTATGGTAGGAATATGAGCTGAGTAAATAATGCCATAATAAAACATAGTCATGGGTATTCTACTAGTCGAATAACCACATGAAATATCAATTTCTAATCTCACAATGATGGAAGTAATAATTCCAGACTTTAATTTCTATTTCAAGGCCTCATGCCAGGACATAGCGGCTACCTGTAACTGGACCCCAACCCAAAGATCCACTATAACCGGACTCCAACCTGGATAGCCTCTGTAACAGGACTCCAACCTGGAGAGCCTATGTAACCAGACTCCAACCCGGAGAGCCTCTATAACCAAACTCAAACCTTGAGGGTATGTTGTAATTGGACCCCAACCTTGAGGGCATAATTTTACCGGTCCCTAACCCGGAACATACTAGTCCAAAACATTCATCTTAAAAAGAGGTTGAAATATAACATAAACATTTGTACTAAAACTAGCATATTAAATCTCAATACTTTAACCATAAACCATGAATGGAATAAAAATAACTCATCCAGAGTCAAAAATATCACAAAACCTTAAATACAATATGGAAAAATTTTATCATAATAAATCAACTTCAAACAAGTGTAAAATTTATCAAAGGATATTGACATAGATGAAATCAAAACTATTTGAGAGAAATATCTCTTTCAATTTTTAAATTATTTAATAGTCACATAATTATAAAGAAAACATTTATTTTTAAAATATTCTTATAAGCTTGTATTGGAAGCTTCGATGATGTTATAATGGTGGGAAATAGTTATACCCACTGTATATGTTAAAAAAACATTATTACCTTATTTTTGTTGAAAAATTCATAAATTACCTTATTTGGAAAATGATAGAAAGATTCCTTTCAAAAACATAATAGGTAAAATAAGGTTATAAATGACTTTAACCAATTATCTGTTAAATAGTAAAAATGTTTTGAAATAAATTTTCAAGAAAACACATATGTGGATGATAAAAAGGTCCCAGTAGATAATTACGTATAAAAAACCTCGTATAATGAATAGATTGTAGAATTAACCCTAACCGATTTGGTAACTCATGAAACATACACCCCATGAAATAAGTATTATTCAATGAAGTTGTAAATACCAATAGATTAAATTATATTACACAAGGAATAAAATCATGTACAATACATACACCACACAAAAGTAAATAGTGTCAATACAGTATGAATCTCACGGGAATAAGAAGTGAGATGAAATCCCCTTACAACATTTTAATCAAACGAGTAGTGTGAATAATTTTATAGCCACAAAATCATTCATAGAATACCATGAATATAAATAGAATCATGATAATATATATATCATATGTCAGTACACAATACACCAAATGAAATAAATAAGTGGTGAACAATGGAAATATTACAGAATTAAAAGTGAGATAAGAAACCCCTTACCTCAAGTCTGACTTGTCTTGTATGTTCCTTGTTCTTCCTGAATAATAAACTTAAGTTAATTTAAAATTGATTAAGAACATTTTTCAAGTTTATTATTCCTTTTATATCACTTATTACCTTTCTATAACAATTAGTTAATTATTTGAGTTCATATTGGATATTTTATCGATGTTTGGAACTTGAGTCAAAAATGAACTAGTTATAATTACAATTTTTCCATGTGGTCGAAGGTGAATTATCACCAGAATGATATACATGATTTAGATATCATATATATATTATATATCTATTATATATATGTATTTATGGAAGTACATAACATTTAGAGATAATAAATGAAATGCATCATTCGTGGAGACGGTAAGTCGTACGCACGCATTAACACTACTTTCATTTATATTTTGTTTTTTAATGGAATTAAAACATAATGATACATAGGTATATTATAATTTCAGTATAATATCATATATAATATCATTAAAATCATGCTTTATATATCCCACCTAAGGTATTAATGAGTCATATCACTTTGAGGGGTGGTAGTCTGCACTTCCTCAAATAAAATTATCGCGTTTACCCATAATGAAAACCATAAAGTAATGATATAAATGGCAAATAAAGAAGTATAAAGAAAAAATAGACATAATATATATCATATATAAATATAGTTCCATATTAATGACCACCATGAGAGGTGGTAGGACATAATTGAACAATCATCGTTTCATGAGGTGTTTCTTTTTCATCCTGAGAAACAATATGTTCTTTACCGATTAGATGGAGGTGTGTGTAAGTGTAGTTTAAATAATTCTCATAAAAACAACCTAGTATATTTAGGATACTTTTTTTGTTAAAAAATAATGTAATTAAAATAGTTTAGGGGTTTTAGAAGTAAAATAAAAGAAAAGAAGTTAAGAGTAACCATTACCTTTAATTTGGGTAACTCCCTTTGGTTTGAACCAAACAGACTTCTTGAAGTGACTTATACCTCATGTAAGGCTTCTAGGTGAAAGAGAGGGATAATTAGAGATTATTTGGGCTAGGTTTGGATGATCCAAGGGGCTTGTGAGGTGTGATTTATTGATTATAAGTGGTGTCCTTTTATAAGGGAGAGGATGGGCTCTTTTGGTAAGTTTGAAAGTGTTATTTTTTTATAAAATTATCTTCGGTTTCAAAAGATCCAAAACTCATTAAAGTAAATGATAAGATGACTCATTTTATAAATAAAATCATAAAATAATAATTGGATAGTTTTTGGATATTTTTTTAATATCAATAATCTTATTTATTTAAATCATTTATTAATGAGGTAAATACAGCATCATTATTGTGCCATAAATAATTTAATTTATATGATGTCCAAAAATTATAAAAAAATACCATAATGTAGGAAATATTTTTATCTTTCCAATTAATATTTATATTCTAAAATATGACTTATATAACCCCATGTAAAAAATTATTTACTATAAGAAATATTTTATTGTCATTTTTGTCTTTAATTTAAGTTAATTAAAATAAAGTGTCATTATCATTATTAAGTGGCTCCATGGGGTCCCAAAATCTACCCAAGGATCAATATGGTCGGAACTAATTCATCTAATAAGGTTTGGATAATTTTTAAGGTAATTTTTTATTATTATAATATTCTTTTTACCTTGAATTACCCTATTTACCTTTAACCGCGGTAAATAAAAGTCAAAAATTACTATTCACCAAATATTATTTTCATCTTATTGAACAACATTTTACTTAATAATAACAAACAAGTATATCAAATTTTTTAAATTCAATTTGTAGAAGTGGTAAATTTTTGTTTAAATGAAAAAGTCAGTTTTTGAACTACTACTAAGTGGTTTTACAATTCATCAAAAATTTAAGTTTTTTAGAAAAATACCAAAAATTCAGCCTAAGATATATTTGATATTCAGAATTAAAAAATGATTTATATTTTACCAAATTCAAAAAATATAAGTTGAATTAATTAATTTAAAATTAATTCTTGTCGTCAAAACAAATAGCGGATTTTTAAGAAACAATAACTATCAAACGATTGACACTTGTTTATGTATAATTTCAATGTGAAATTAATTCCAATGGAAAAAATTTCAATAAATGGTAAAAATATAAATTAATTATACTTCTAAACCATTTAAATTTATAATTTAACACTATAATTTATTTTGATTAAAAACGTTTTTTCAATTAAAATTTAGTATTTTTCACTATTCACCAAAATATGAAAGTTGTCATAAAAACACCAAAAATTTATCGAAACTAAATTTTTATGCCCCTATTCTAAATATGAACTTTATTTTTTCAAATTTAATATATTAAAGTATCAAATATTTTATTTAAAAAGGTTTCACCATTAAAAGTTGGTAAAATTGCATTTTCTTAAAAATACTTCTTTTATCTGAAGTTTGAATTTGTTCTTATATTATATCTAAAAAAACACATAATTTGGATTCTAAAAGTATATTTATTATGTAAAATTTAAAATTCAATTAATAGTATTTATAACCACTTTTTGAACAGCTAGTTTGGTAAGTCGGGGTGCACTCAAACTCGGTGTTGCCTGTAGCGCAAGCTATTGAATTACATTAAAGAAGATAACTTACTAAAAAATTTGGGGTGTTACAATACGGTTAGTATAAATCATGAGAACCAACCCACATGGTCACTCCTAACCTTTTAGGGATGGATAGTGGGGTTAATTAGAGCACACAATTTTCCCTAACCGCGTTCTAGGGGTCACATGCCCGTGAAAAAACAATAGACATTATTGTAGAGGATTTTTGAATTATTGGTGCATGGTTCACCTAACTGTGAAGCCTAACCAGGAAAAGTTTCCATTAAAGAAGATAGGGGTTCATGGTTGTAACATGGTTTGTCCAGCCTTATGTCCATACTGTACGACCAATTATTTTGAGTAAAATGATAAATTTTACCATAACGGAATATTTTAAACACACAACTCCTATCGTTTTCTCTTCAGTGGATAGAAAATCCTATTTTCTCCTTATTTGATACCCTTTGAGGTCTTTTGATAGTATTTTATAAAGTTCCTCTATCTAGTGTCTGATCGAAGCATCGTTCATCTCATTAGATGCACACTAGAAATATCTTAATTTCTTTTTATTTGTTCTTCATTCTTCTTTCTATCGATGGTGTTATTTAGATGCAGGATCATATGCTCTATTTTCATGGAATTGATCTATTCTTTATATCACTTCATATATATTCCAAACTAGAGTTTGATACTATATGAGTAGTTTCATATGAATATAAGTTAGGTGTTATATAACTCATCCATCAAGTTTCATTATTTTATAAATTTCCATGTGTGTGAACTGATTTCATAGGGTGTGGACTATTAAATTCATGTTTCTTTCTTATAGTAATTAGAACCATCTTATAATAATATTTTTATATATTTTAACAATCATTAGAGTTTATGTCCCCAATTTTGACCACCCCAAGTAGGATTTTTTTTATTCCTTTAGTGGTTTTATATGTAATTCTACACCTCCATTCGGGTGTGTTATGGCTTTACCCTGTTAAGGGAAAGACTTCCTAAATAGAATGATTATAGAGCTGCTAATGGTTATCCCTTTTATGTGATAGTTCCACTTAACCCTTCTAGGATAATTGTTCTATTTAATTAATGAATGAATCCTGAATGTAATTGGAATGTATACTATGTATATGAATTGACATAATTAAATGTAATAGAATGACTTTGTTGCATTTTTATATCTACCCTTTCCATGTATAATGTAAGGTAGTGGAGTGAACCTAATTAATTGATTATAACTTATATGAATTAATAAATGGTTGTATGTACCTTATCTTTTCACACTAATGAAATGTATGGAATGAACTAAATGGACTAACAAGAGGCATGAGTGTTACATGGCCTTAATTAATTAATTAATAAAGAATAATCTTTCTTTTGTATATGGAAGTTAACATTATTATAGGAGTGGTCAGAGTCGAGATAGCCTTGAATTCCTAAGGGGATTCCTTGAACACTCGTGAATTCCATTCTGAATCAGAGATGTTAGTTTCCAAGGTTGATGCCCACCTCAAAACCAGATCTTTATCTGTTAGTGGATGCTTGGTATGACACTGTATGATCCCTCCTTTATTATTATAGGATTCCTTGGATACACTCCTTAGATCTAGCAGGACATCTATGGACATGAGGTTACATTTTTAAACCCATCAGGTCCAGTAAACTCATACATGTTTTACCATGGATGAGATCCTTGGTCTCTGATAGATTTATTATTGTGGAATGCCTTGGGTGATACACCATGGATTACACTATTACCCCAATAGCTAGGCTACTTATCACAAATAAGATGGACCATCCCCTGAGGTCATTTATGCCTTAATTATTACCTTGGATCCCTTTCAATATTAATATCATTATATGATTCCTTATTATATCTTGGATCCTTTAATTATTATTATCATATGGGATGCCTTGTTATATCGTGGATCCTTTATCATTATTACTCTCATATAAAGATGTCAGTGCTGGTTATACCTTTCATGACTTAAATATATAAATTGGAACATAAATATTTAATGGAATGGTTACATTTTTAGACGCTCATTGAGGCTGAATAAGTTACTTGGGTATTTACATTATTGTACTAAATTACTTTTATATATGTATGTTGGCACATCGTTTCTATTTATATTACATAGACTAGATGTTATAGGTTCATTTGGTGATAGCCTACTAAGATTTATCTCACACCCTATCTGATTAGTCATATAGTACCCAAGCAGATTACATGTGTGCAGGTGTTAAAAAAGGTAATCATCTCTCTTTGGAGACATGATTGCTTTCTTGAATTAGGATGGAGCTAGTATAAGATGAATGAGCTGGAGCTCGGGATGCTTGGATAGTTTTTTTTCCTCTTTTTGATTATTTTTTATATTAAGTTATGAATACTACCTGGTATCCATGTATTCTTGTTTTATAGATTAATTAAATGTATTATCCAATTTTTTATATGATTCATCTTCCAGTTATATATGATTATTATCAATTTATTCCATGGTTTATTATTCTTATCTGCTTTCTATTATAACATATATTTATTAAACTTCTTCTACTATTTACCGGTTATCTTATTTATCCATTTTGATACACTCAATTAATGAGGGAATAGTCTTCCCACTAACACACCATATTCCCTTACTACTATTTGGAATCCTCTAGAATTCAGGGAGATGGGCTTACGGCCATGTGACCAACCAAGCTTGGGGCACCTCAAAGTGTCACCCGAGTGTGGAACGTCACATCACCAATAAGATTTGTCTTGCATCTTCCTCTCCTAGAATCATATGATCACTTATAGGAGGAATTATTTATCAATCATAATACATAACACCTGGTTTTCTTAGAATCATAGCTCTTAATTAGAAGATGAACATTAAGAATATATATTAAAGCCCATAAATAATGATAATTTTATATATAAATGGATTTGAAAAATGTGATATGAAGTCATTAGAAACCAATGGAAGATAAGATAAAGTTTATCTAAATAGTCTCAAAATCAATATCATCTAAATAACCCAAAAAATTAAATCTGAAATCCTAATGAAAAATCCATGACCAACCATGGAAACTTAAGGTCATTCATGAAAGTGAGCTGGTTAAGCACCCGTCTGCCCTTATCACCTGAGTTTTGACGATCCTACACTAGTATACCATAAACCCAGAACCAAACCCAAGTATTTTCATCACACTTTCAGGTAGGTATTCCTTTTGACACAATTTTGAAATGTACTAACTTAGGATGATGTGACATGTTACCCTAGATTCCTTTACACGTGGTAATAATGAACAAGAAAATAAAGACATGTATCATGTATGATAAGAAAGAGAAAAACATCTGAGTATAAAATAGAAGATAAAGGCACAAAACCATGAATCATATAAAAAAATATAAAATAATAATAATCTAAACAAAACAGACTAAGACCGAAGCTAAATTTTAATGGGAATATATGTCACCACCAACCCAACTCATCAAAAAGAATACATTAACAAAGAGAAGTCTGTGAACTATATGATCCTCTTCCCTTTACCAGTGTCCTATAAAATAAAATATACATACACCCAAAGGAATATTCAGGGTATGAGAAAAAAACCTAATAGGATACCACCAAGAATATATAAAATATTATTCACTATGAATCCATTAGATCTATATTTAAAACAAAACAAGTTTCATAAATTTATTTCAATTGAAATAACATTTTCACAAAAAATTATTTGGTTTTCTTTAAAAAAATCTTCATTAAATAATCCAAAAACATTACAATTTATATAAGAGATGTATAGAATGAAATGACAAAATCCAACATGTTAAAAACACAAGAAAAACATATGATTAATAAAAGATGAAACAATACCATCATGTATAAAACCAAAAACAAGGTGGGATCAAGAATATGGTAAAACCTACTTGGATAAATAAAGGAACAATAATCTAGTATTATGTGACTCCAACTAATATAGATTGTTGTCATAGTTTTTCAAAATCAGGCTTGTCTAAAATATTATATAGCCTAATGGATACCTAACTCTTACCATTTTCACACACACTAAAGTTTTCATATATCCATAAATGAACTCACTGAAGGTCCCTAAAGTTCTATATTTCATCAAAAAAATTAATTATAACATGCTCAAAATAATTTAATACAATTTTTCAAGTAAATCATAACCAAAACTATGCTGGAAATTCTATTTTTGAGTCAAAATATTATTTTACACATTTCATGAAAATTTTGGAGAGCATACAAATGTATTTAAATAAAAACACATTTAAAAAAATCATTCCACCCAAAATGATATTTCATATAATAACCCTATTTGATATAAAATAAATAAATATCATAAACCTAACCAAAGAAATTTACAAGATCATTAAATAATTAATGCGATATAACCACTGTATATAGAAACCTACCTCACTAATGGAGATACCTAATCACTCTCAAAAAAAGATATTTGAGACAAATATATTCGTTCCTCACAATCCTAGACGAATAATAAACATAATTAATTCCCCATAAAACCCTATATATCCAGAAATCATAGTCCAATTAGGATCCAATAGATCTTGGGGAAGAGAGATCAAGAGGGTATCTAGATAATATGAAATAATTGAAAGGAAATCCAAACAAAAATCAAATAGATCAACCCAAATCGATCAAGAGACACCAAATAATCAATGAGAGAACACTAAAGAGCATCAAGGAGAGGCTGTTTTGAGATAATGAGGGATTATATGAGACTAGATTTAAAACAACCAAAGGTATCTATGTAATTTTTCATTTCTAATAAATTCATAAGTTGTGAACTGTTAGGATGCATATTTAGAAAAAAAATTCACTAACTATGTGTTATCCACTATCCCTTGAAAAATAAAGGACACAGTTACCTATGAACATCCACAAAATTATAAAAAACATGCATAATTCCTATAACATTCTCTACACCCGAACCCTTTCATACACATGTTTTTATTAGAAACTAAAAATGTTAGATAACTTTGCTAAAACCATACAATTTTCCACTAGAACAAATAGATCCATAATGTAGGGTTACTACATGGTTAGAAAAACCATTCTACTAAACCATGAACCCATCCCATTTCCGCCAAAACTCTTTATTTTTTACCCCCGACTCTCAAAATCCTCTAGAACCTCAAAATAGATCAACTAGTATCAAAGTCAAATAGACATGTGACACATAGGGTGTCAAAAGTGGTAGCCTCAAATACTTTTATATCATTAAATTCTTAGGTGGAATTATTTGGGGTAAAATGTGACATTGTGGGGATAATTATAGAACTCACAATATTACCCTAAAGTATATGTTTTAGTATTTATTTGTTTTATACTTTATTTTTGAATTTAAAGTCAAAAATTGTAAATTTTGAGGAGTTTTTCAAATTGTATGGTAAGGTTTCACGGTCCCCTGGTCATGCATGTTTACTGTGAAAATTGGATTTTTGGGGAAATGGGAATCTATACAGTCTAAGAAAATAATATTATAAAATGCACACAAACTATAAAAATTCATTAAAATATATATAATTTTAATTTTCAAAAAAAATGAATTCAATGGTTTTTCATTAATTTCTCTCCCTTATTTATCTATAATACTCCATGATCTTCCCCTCACATGATCCCCCTAGTCTTCTTCCGTATTTCTTCTCCATTAATATCTTATCTCTTTCAAATTGAAAATTCAAGTTAAATATAATTAAAACCACTTTATCAATCTTTTAACACTATTTCCATTTTATTTCTATCCTTATGGATATAGAATCCTCAGGTTCTATTTTCCATGATATTAAATTTGGGGGTTTCCATTATTATGGTTTTTGAGTGATTTATAAGTACCTCATCCCATATATTCTAATGGACAAACATCTACAATAGGTGTATTTAATAATTTATAGTATGTGAATCTTTGTTAAAGCCTTTATTCTCGGATCCTTGGTTGTTTTCACATTTTTAAATGGTTTTAATTAGTGATGTCAATTTTAATTTTATCATTTCAGATTATTTTGTTTTAATTATATAGTTTTCTC
Organism: Viscum album; assembly: GCA_963277665.1. NCBI lineage: Eukaryota > Viridiplantae > Streptophyta > Magnoliopsida > Santalales > Viscaceae > Viscum > Viscum album. Next base: position 175,084,473 of record OY728151.1, read on the forward strand.
TTATAATATAATTATTTTGGATGAATTGGTTATTTAAAATTCACATTTCATGTTTTGTATAAGTGATTTCCTCAATTTGTTTGTAAAAATTTAAACTTGGTAATTCAAGGATTTGTGTAGAAATTTTATTTTAAATTGAATTAATTTATATTATAAAAAATTACCATGGTGTTTTATAAATAACTTCCATGGATAAAGTAGAACTTAAATTATTATAATGTACCTATTGATTTTATTAGCCCCTTATTATAAATGTTATTATTATAAATGAATTAAACTTTTATTTTCATGTGTTATTGAATTATTCCTAGATATTTATTAATTGGATGAATCCATATATAAGGTTTAGGATTTTTGAACCACTCATTACATAATGAACATTTTGTGTAATACCTTTAGCTTCTTATGAGGGTCCCTAGAACAAGTACCAAGTTAATTTATAAGGAAACTCTCCCTATATAGTGCCCTCCTAGTAATGTTGACACTCTAAATAGGGTAGACTAGAAATGATAAAACTATGACTAGTTGCATTATGGGATTATTACTAGTTTATTATGGCACCCTAGCTAACAGATTTTGTGTAGATGGATATGGATTCTGATATGATTATGATTATGGTCATGGTTATGGTCATGGATATGGTTAGTATAAGGATCCTAAGTCTCCCTACTTTAGTTACATATGTAAATACCCATGATATTTGTTATAAAATTTATATCATAAAATTTATCTTCAATTATTAATTAATTTAGTTAAATTTATTTCAACTTACATGGTTAATTTTTAATTTCAAGCTATGTATATGTTCTACCATGTTACCATTTTTTAGATAGAATGGGAGATAGACTAAAATAGGAGGACTATACTTTAAATCAACTTAGAATTTTTATCCTCTTCAATTAATAAATTTACTAGAAGATATTATCTTCCAATCAACCAATAAATTACAGTTAGAAAACATAAACATGGTGGAAATTTAAATAGTTAAAATTTAAAACTTCTGATAAAGTTAATATAATATTATAAATTAGAATGAGACACAATAAGGTTTAATATAATAAACTGAGTAAGGATAAAAATACTAAAACTCCAAAAGGATATTATTATCATGGTTACACTTTTAATTCAAATTTAAAGTAGGATCGATAACCTAATACGAGTTATTTCATCTCTAAACACTATAAATTCCTTAACTATAAACCCTTCGGTTACTATTTTAATCTTTATATCCTTATAATCCCATGACATCAAACCTATTAAAAGGTATATCTGTCTTACTGAACATCTAATACCGTAACATTTGACCTATTGGAAGGGATCGGTGGATAATCTTAAAATATTCTATCTTCCAATCCTAAAATCCATCAATTTAGTTGATATGTGCTAGCTTGCTTCCACGACTTGGAATCTAACAATCTCAATGATCAAAAAAAAAGAAAATTTATAATAGAAAAAATATAGATGATTTACAGTTAAATCCTCATAATAAAATTCAATAATTTGAAACACTCATAAATAAATACTAATATAATTAAAATCATTTTAGGAAACATAATGTTACAAGAATCAGAATAAAAAGTAACTCCTTCAAAAAAATCTCATGTCGTAACATTCTTCTGATTCATGAAGTCACAGTCCTATTTAAAGATAATTATTTAATAGTTATATTCTATATTCTTAAAGTTATTTTATAACAACAATAGAATATTCTCCATCAAATAATAATGATCATAACATATATCCTCATATTTTAAAGAAGTTTATCCTAGACTGATATAATGTTCTATCATCCAGTGACTTTAATCAAGTAAAAAACTAAGTTATATGGATTTTCACATTACATCAACTTAGAATATAATCCCCAAAAATAAAATTACAATATTTTTATCCTCTTCATCATGAAACAGAAAAATAATAAGATTAAATGCAAATCAATCATTGGTGTATTTTGATTTTCAAAACTAGGGATAACATGAGTCATTGACTAAATCTTCACCCCATTTTTTAAAAACACAATCATGAAATTGACGACTAATTTTCAAACTAATATTAAATAAAATTCCATATGTAATTTTAAAAATTATCCAAAAAAGATCTTCCTATTTGATTCATTTCTCCCCATTTTCAAAAAAATATGCAAGAAACTATTCTCAATAAAAAAATCAGTAGAGCAAATGTAATTTAATATAAAATTAATTTTCTATAAATTTATATCCAGTAGAATATTAATTTTATATACGTTTCTTATCCTTTTATATTTTAAAAAAATAAATGATGAAATAGATAAGTAATAAATAAGTAGACATTATTATACCCCTGTCTAATGCAATTAACAAGGAGATTTAATTGAGGAATAATCATGTGAGTGAAAAGATAATGATCATAGTATCATTAATTCAAATACATTAAATTTACTTTTTAGATAATGAATGAATGATAAGAGTTTAACATGGTATACCTTTTAGAAGTTTCTCTCAATCCCTATGAGTTGTATTATTTTGAACATGTCTCTAAAATTAGCCCAAAGAATTGTATTATCTTCTAGAGAGAGAGTGGGAAAAAATCTTTTGGTTTTCAAAAAAATAAATGTTATAACATTATACTAAAAAAATATTTATGAATAAGAAAATAATTTATTTTCTTGAAAAAATTATTGGAAAAGAATGACTTCAGAAGTGTATATAGAATTATACTTAGAAAATTTGGTACATTTAAATGATTTTGTTTCAGATAAATGATATTAAAATAAAAAAAATCCAAATCACTTTAAATGAAATTAAGTATAACCTATATAGAAAAGTTAGTGAAGCTTAAAAAAAGAATGTACTCTCCATTTCTTAGGGAAATTTTTTATATTAATAAATAGATGTAAAAGAATGTTTATATTATGATCATTTGATATTCATCATACTTTTCATCGGTCTAATGTATTCAAATATATCGAAAGATAAGGGTTTTGTAAAAATTATAGTAAACTGATTTTCTATTTAGATAAACTTTAGAATAATAATTAATTTCTTTCTGTGATACCTAAGGAATTTTTTTCTTATATAATTTTCCTTTTCACATGAATAATTTTTTGGGTACTTAGAAATATAAATAAACCTTATTTTGTGACATTAAATTTAACTTTGAGTACATTTGAGAAAAAATCTATAAGTTTCTGCTACATCAACAACACTTAAATGAAACAAAATCTATCTACCACATATTTGGATTTATCTTTGAAAAGTGAAATTAATTACTATTTCTTTCTAGACTTTTAAACTAATGATTCACCTAAGAATTGAAAAGTTATTTAATATATTTTCTAATTAATTTTATATCTTCTAAGTCAGCATCAAAATATATTTTAATTGAAAATATAGTTTTAAAAGAATAAAAAAATACAAATTATGAAATACCTTTAAGATAATAGAAAATATGATTAAGGGATTTGAGATTTTATTTCTTTATGTTATCTTGGAATCTCATACATAGGAATAAAGAATACAATATATCTAGTTTAATTATATTCAGCTATATTAAATTTTTTATCTTCCCTCTATATAGTTTTAAATATTTTCATTTCCAAGATTCATCTAGATCAAATTTTTAAGAGGTAACAACCAGTGTAATTATATTAAAAAAATCCAAAACTAAATCATTTAAGTAAGTCTCATATGTACTTTTTCAGTTAAAATATTTCCATCGAGTATTTTAGAAATTTGAAAACCAAGAAAATAAGGTGAGTTCACCCCTCATGATAATTTCAAACTCATCATGCTTAAGTTCTCAGAAACTGTCAGTATGAGTTTTTTAAGTTGACCCAAATATGATTTCATTGATAGAAATTTGAAAATTTTGGATGTCCTTAAAAACACCTTATTATTAAAATATTTATATTTTTGATTCATATAAAAAATTTATTTGAAGTAAAGAAAATATAGATAAATGTTCATACAATGTTCTTTGGGATTCTTAATTCTATAGAGTACTTTTTTATATTTTAGAACAAGATCAAAAAATTGTATATATTCAAATTATGGTGGTTGATCTACATATAACTCCTCCTATAAATATTCATTAAGGTTGTCACTTTTAAATTAATTTGAAAAATAATTAAGTTAAAATTAGTTTTAAATACTTAAAATATTTGGATGTGTCTATACATTTTCAAAAGTTTCACTATAATAAATTACCTTTTATTAATTATATCCCTTTATAACAAGTCTCACCCTTATTTTAAATTCTCATTTATCTCCCATGATTGGAACAACCATTTTCCTCTCAACCAAAGCCCAAGATTTATTCCTATAAAATTGATTGAGTTCATCTTCCATAAAAACTATTCATATTTCATCAATTGAGGATGAAATTTTTGTCTTAGGTTATATATGTGATAGAAATGAAATATTTTCACACTCTTTTACTAATTAACTATGATTTATAACTTTTTTAGGGGTATCACAAAGAATATTATCACTAGGATTATTCCTTAAGATTAATTGGTATTTTAGAAAAAAAATTAATATTGTTCCTTTTCAATAAATGGGTTAAAATCCATTAGAATGGCTCGTAGAATATTAATTTAATTGATCTATCTTCCATTATGTCAACATTTCTTGGTTTAATACTGGTTTCTACCAAAGTAATTTTTTCCTAGACATATTTTTAAGGTCCAATATTAAAAAATTTCAAAAAACTAGGATAAGTTTCCACAAATTTAATATTTATATATTATTTCATATAGTTTGTTAAATAGTTAAAAAATTATAATCATTTATATATTTTGAATAAAATAACAAAATATCATATTTTGAATCAAATTTATTGAGATGATTTTTAGTATTTTAGATAAAAACTTAACATCTAAAAACTCTTATATAAGAAACTTAAGGATTTTTATCATCCCATAATTCATAAAGGGTTTTATTAAAAATTAGTCAAGTAAAATATTATTTATAATATAAAAATTAGTATTTTCAATTTCTACCAAAAAAATATTATTTTCTAAATATTTATTTAGCATAGAAGAGGTTATTTTCTGAAGAGTTCTATTTATTTGTTCAACCACATCATTTTATTGTGGTGTTCTATGTTTATAAAATTTTTGAGTAATGAATCTTTCATTAAAATAAATTTTTAAATCAAAATTTATAAATTATACGGCCCTTTCACTTTTGATAGTAATAATATTTATGTTTTTCAAAATTTAATCAGTAAAAAACAAAAAAATTGAAAGTAAATTGTACTTCAAATTTAATTTTTAGAAAATTAGTTTTAGTAAATATAGTGAAATCAAAAAACTAAAACATACACATAGTTTTTTTCCTTCAATATATTTAGTTTTTGTAAGAAAAAAAACCATGTGAAGTAACTGTAAAGCACCAAATATTGAGTTTTCTTCTATTAATTTAAAATTATACTTTCTTTATTTCCATATTGATAGGGAAAAAATACTCTAGTTAAATAGAACTTTAGATCTAGTAACTCCATAATAATTATTTTCCTTGAAATAATATATAAGATTTGGAAGTTTTAGTGACCTATTAATTTATATAAAATCCATAAATAATCTTTAATAAAACTTAAGTAAGAGAAATTTTTACTACAGTTGTATTTTATATTTAAATTGTAGACATAATTCTTCCTATGAAAATATAAAATGTGAACTCCATGTGAATTTTGAATAGAGAATTTGTAATTAAAAAAATTCAATGAGTACCCTTCATAATATAATTGACTTATGATAATGAAATATTTCTCAAGTCCATTAGAAAATAAATCATTTAAATAATATTTTTTTCAAGAAACAACATATCACATATACCCACTATCTGACAACGAGTTTCATCCCTAAAAGTCACTTTTCCACCCTTAAATTTTTTTAAGTTCACAAAATAAGACTTATATCTCGTAATATGTTAATAAAATCCATTATCCAGATAAAAAAAATTATAGTTTGTAGTAATGTTAAAATCTAGAAAATTAAAATTTTAAGAGTTTGGTACCCAAATTTTCTTGGGTCTAAGAATGTTATTAAAAATTACATTAGGAACCAACATCTATCAAACTCTTTTATGTTTTATACCTAATAATTACTTATAAATATATGATTTATGAAATAAAAATTTCTTTAAATTATTTAATGAAAACAAATTCTTTAGTGTCCTCATCTTTTACATTCTACACAAAAGGTACAATTTTTAGAATAAATTAATTTGATTGATAATTTGATTCAACAAAAGTAAAGCCTACATAGAATGATTTTATAATAGGTTTTAACTATCTAATAATTTTATATAAATTATATCTTTGAAAAGTAAAGTTTGAAAATAATTTTTTCAATAAAAATGTTTGAATTCAATTTAACTATCAAGTTTTGTTCTCCATTATTCTGGATTAAATTAAATTTTCACTTATCTTAGAAGATAAATTATTAATTGAAAATGTTTGTTTAGAAACCCTATTATCATCTTTAACTACACCATTTTTAGTAGAATTAATTTATATTTCTATATTTTTATTATTTCATTAAATACAATATATATAATTGATCATTTCAAAAATTGATATAATATCGTCATAATATTTTGATGAAGATAAAGTATTTTTATAATCTGATTTAAAAGTAAAATAAGTATTAAGAGACATTTCTCTAATATTTTTAGGTCATAACTTTCCCATCAAACACATATTATTTTAACATGAACTAAAATAAAAACCAAATATCGGTTTACAATCATCACTATGAGATTAATTATTTATATCATAGGATGGATGCTCACTAGAACTCTAGGTTTCATTAGTGGCATGAAAATTATTCCTTTACTTCTTATTATTTTTTCCATATCTATTCTTCTTTTTCAATATTAGATAATCTGGTATTATATATACTAAATTCATATATTCATAAAAAATTTAAAAAATAATCCTTCACCTCAAAATTCTCTTTTCTGTAATTCCATATAGAATCTCAGAACACATACACATTTTATTTAAATATTTTTAATATAAAATTTCATAAAATACAAAACCAAGGATCTAGTGGTCTAGTGTCTTTGGTGTATTTGACACATAAATACAAAAACATAAACATAAAATACATATTAATTATTTTTATCTTAAAAATGGGATCTGAAATCAAAATTATATTCTAATATAGAAAAGGATAACATTGGGAAATACATAATGAATACTTTTATCTATAAATCCTTGTAATTTAACAAACGTTTATGTGACATATAACTGTTTAGATAAGAGGAAAAAAATTATCTTAAAGAGAAATATTTCCTATCATTAAAATGAATATTGGAAAAAAAATTATTATATAATAATATCATTAAATTCTATAAATGTTGATATAATATGAAGCATGAGATCATAAGAATAAGTCAAGGATTTTCACAAAGGCATCATAATATGGTGTTATAGGATAACCATATGTGCACCATACATGGTATCTTACTAGAAAAAGATATTACACAATTATTTATAATGATATGTAATTATTGGACCACCCATAACATCATAATATGTACATGAAAATGGGTTCAACATTAGGAAAATCAAAAATAATTTATAATTATAAGAAAAGCCTATGAAAATGAAATGGGTTTCATTATCTTGTCGTAGTGAAACAAGGTATTAAATAATTATTGGCATTTTAAACATGAATAATAAATTATAGGTCATGAAAATTATGTTAATGTTATTTTAATACAAAAAAGATAGTGGAGAAGTAAGTTTCAAAATAAACCTCTTAAGTGGGGTTTTAAGAAAAAGGGTAAAGAATCATTAAGGAAGGTAAGGGAATAATATTTTCATTAAAATCATAAATGAACCCAAATTTTTTCCCCATAAAATAATGAGAAATTTTAGAGACCATATGGTGTTAAAAATATTCAATTAATTAGTATAAAAAATAAATAAAATTGGACTAGTACCCATTGAATAAGTTTACTTAAAACAAAGAATTAATGAGGGAAAATGAAGAACATGTATTATTCCCAACAAATAAGTAAATTAAACTAGATATATATATATATAAGTAATATAAATACATAATATAGAATACTTACATGATACATGGATAGATTTAAAAGAGATAAAATAAATAAAATGTGTAACCCAAAAGTAATGAGGGTTGTTCAGAATATCCCTTACCTCGAGTACTTGAATCGTTCAGTATGTTCACATAAATTCTTTAATAATAAAATTAATTTAAAAAAATAATTTATTCATAACCTTTTTTATTTTATTTTTTATTTACTACTATTATTTTATATTCATTTAAAATAATTTTTTTAATACATCATGTTTATTCTTACACTCTTGAGGGAGTGTGTTTCACAATTCCATGGTCGTATTGGTATATTGATAATAATGTAATTTCTTAAAAACATAGACCATAACTATAAAAGTGAAAGGAAATTATATTTATTCCTTAATATATGTTTATTTGATCCTAAATATTTTTTTTCTCATATAGTTGTGATTCATTTTTAATAAATGTTATCATTATAAGATTAATTAATTTAGGTGGTTTTTCTGACCATGATGAACTTATTATGTTTTATTTAAAATTATTTCTATTTATCCATTAAATAAAATGAAAAATTATACAATATAATTATTTAGATAGATTTTAACCATAACATGTGAATTTAAACCACCCATGAAGATAGTGGTGGAAAAATAAATATGTTATTCTTTGAGGGGGTGAACCGACCATAATATGAACAATGTTTTCATTTTGAATTAGAATGATAGGGGGTTTGATCATGGATATTACATGTGTGTAATGACATTTTATAATATTAATAATAATTATGTTATTATACAATCATAGATAGATTATATTTGAGGAAAAATTATGAAAAAATGATATAGGACAATTCGATTGAGAATATTACCTCTTCCTTTGGATGTTCACTCTTAGGCTTCAACTTAAGAAAACTTAGCGTGGTATTTTTGTGAGTAAAAGTCATATAGGACATGAGGAGAGATTTAGAGAGATATTATGGAATATTTTTTATAATCTAACAATTATAATGAGTAGAGAAATGGGGTCTTGGGGTGGTATTTATATAGGAGGAAATCCAGGTTTTTAGAAATAAAAAATACTAGAATAAAATATTATTTCTTAAATAGTGACACAACATGTGAAAATATATTAAGTTTAATATGATTACAAAGAAAAATATACAATTAAATAATCAAAAAAATTCTTCAAAAATCAAAAATTAATTCATACACACTATTATAAAAAATAGTACTTGTATAGTACTTTATACAGTATTTCTTGATTCACCTCCATATTTTACATTTTATGAAAAATATGAAAACTTCAACTCAATTTTTTTTGACATGATGATCCCAAAATTTAAATCCATTTATCAAATTAAATTTATAAATTTTTGAAATTTAACTATTAAATAAGATTATTATATATTTAAAAAACTATATTTGTAGACTAATGTCTTTTTAAACATTTTGTGTTCTTATCCTTTTTTCCTATAAATTAATAACAAAATGAGGCTTAATATATATTTTTTATTTAAAATTACATTAAATTAATCATTTAAAATAGATCAATTTAATTTATAAAATACCCAATACTTAGGAAAAATGATTCTTTAAAAATTCTTCTTTTACCTTTACTGTGGTGACAAATTTATACCATGATAACTTATTTTTATGCCTAATAATAAAATTAAACTTATTACATAATTTGAAAATACTGATTTATAATATAAAATTCATATTTTATATAAAATTTAATCTAATTATAAAAAATAATTCAAAAATAAATTTATAAGGCATAAAAATTATACTTTTACAAATCACCAAAAAAATATATATATAGAAAATTCCAAAATATTCACCCTAATTTTTTTCTAAATTTATAAATAAAAAAATTAAGTTAAATTTATAAAACTAAAATCCTTAATAATAGATATTAATCTTTTATATAAATCATATATTATATAGAAAAAAAATTTATTTCAAACAAAATATATTTCTATTATTATGAGTGATCATATTTATATTTTTTATTGATCCCTAATTATTAAGTTTTTTATAATTAATTATCTATACTATTAGAAAAATTATGAAATTATTCTTCTAATTACATGAAATTTATCTTTTAAATAAATAATAGAGAAAATTGTTTTAGTAGAGTAAACTTTATACACTTTTATTACAATACTATGTAAATTATAATTTTTCTTTTCTAGAAACTAAATTTTCAAAATCTTATAACCATTTTTTATAATAAAATACTTTAAATAAGTGGAATTAAATTTTCATATAAAAATTTATATTTTTTTCTAATTATAAAACATGATACTTAATGTTTTAAAATGACGCTTTTGAATAATAAATATGTATGTAGAACAGGATAAACCCATTTATAACTTAAATGAACAATAATTTAATAAAAAATTTCAAGATAAAATATTATTTTAGTGTTAAAATGATATCATATGTCTCAAATAAAATGTTATTTAAAATTACCTTCAATGGATATATTTTAAAATTTTATAACTATGAAAACATGTATCATACTTTGATAACCATTACATTATAATGACTTAATTTCCATAAAAATAAATATATAGATAAAATAAATGTAGTTATAAAAATATATATGTAAAAATAATTTTGAATACATCAAAAAATATGTTATAAATCAATTTTAATAAATAAAATTAATTTATTTTCTAATTAGTATTTTAAATAAAAACTTGTCAAGAAACAAATTAGGTGATAAATATTTGTAGGAATGTTTATTTTATATCATTAAAATGAATGAAATTAATTTATCATTTACATTTTAAAATTGGGAATATAAAAATATATATTCATTTTAAATTTGTGATATTATATTATGCCCTCTAAATAAATTGCGTCCTACCAATTTTAAGGTTAACAATATAAAACCCATTTTTCTATCATATTAGGCATATCCTAAATATTGAGTTTCTCCCCACCCATTTGAGCTGAATACCTCTCTTGATTGGGTTTTAAGACCTATATAATGGAATTAATTTTCCATAGGGAGTTCATAGTCAACTTTGCACTAATTGAAAATCATGGGTTGATGTAGGTTATGAAGTTTTATTTTCTTATCCTAACATTAAATATGACATATGTGTACGGATAGCCAATCCACAACCAAAATAACAAAAAATTCCACCAAGAGGATAAGAATTACATCTATAATAATTATTCTCCAACAAATATTGATTGGATAAAATTGGTATACCTTGTCTAAAATCATCCCACCACTATGATTTTTCATAGATAATTCATTATCAAAAGTTTTATGTCGTGAATAAACATTTTAAAATAACTCACTCAATATAAAAGAACATAAATAAATATAATCAAATAAAAAATTTAAATTGATAATAATAATACCTTTCTACATTTTATACTTCTTTTAACAACATACTCAAACAAAAATATGGTTTGGGATGGGGATACTTAAATTAATTTGCATAAAAATAGAAATTTTAAACTTAGAAGTAGTAACTCATAAAAGGCATGTATATCCTAACTCATGAATTTCTAGATTTTAATCTTGGTTATCCATGTTCATTTTCCTACTAGGTTTTCTAAACTAACTATTAATATATAAAATCATGAAATATTATTGTAATTAAATATTTCAAAATGGTTTGTAAAGAACAAATGAATTACCCCGGGCATATCCCTCAAGAGTATTTAACTAGGTGTATAGTTAGGTAAACCTCTTATTAACCAAGTAAAGATCGAGTTAATAACCAAAAAGAACTTTAAAGGTTATTGCCCCTAGGTTTATATGTTCCAGATCCTATATCTACTTTTTAGTATCCATAAATGGATGTCTTTTTTAGAAAATTATAGACATTTTACTTAACTAAAATTTTAAGTTGCTTTCATATATTTAGAATTTCCCAAGTATTTTCACTAATGTTTTCTTAAGCATAATACCTAAATATAACTATAAATCTATTGGATACCAACTATATAAACCCAAAATTTGTACACATTTTATTTCATGTGTTTTAATATAAAATTTTATAAAATACAAACCAATAACTATAGGTCTAGTATGATTAGGATATTATAAGTATAAATACAAAAAATTAAACATAAACTATATATTTATTATTTTCATCTCCAAAAGGGACTCATAAATCCAAATTATCTTCTAATATTTCATAGGATAAACTATAGAAAATCATAAGGAAAAGCGCGAGTAATAAATACTAGTAAGGGAACAAACGTGAAAGTAAAATATAACAGCTCTGATAAGAGGCATAGCATTATATCATAAAGGGTAAAATCATATATCATAAAAATAAATTATAACATGAAAATGATGATATCATAAGATCATGGAATTATTAAAATGTGTTAAGGTTCTAAAACATGACATCATAAGCAAAAGTCAAGCATCTCCACTAAGACAACTAAACATAGTTTTCCAAGTTAACCACTCATTTACCATACATGGTATCACATAAGATGAAAACATTACCCAATGTATTAGAGGAATATATAATTATTATCTTATTAATCACATTGTAATATGTACATGAAAAAATCATATATGGAAATAAAACATAAATCATATTTTTATAAAGAACCCCAGAAAAGGAAATTGGTTACATAATATTGTCTTAGACCATAAACAAATGAAATATCATAAATATTTCCATGAATTAAAGGATCAAATAATTTATAGAATTTAATTAATTAATTAGGAATCATAGGTTTTCAAAATTTTGTTCAAGTGAAGTGATGACATAAAATCGATTGGAGAAGTAATTTTGGGCGTGAACCTCTAAAGTGGGGTTCTAAGAAAAAAGGTGAAAATCATTGAAGAAAGTAAGAGAAAAATATTCTTCTAAAAACCAAAAATATGAAGAAAAAAATTGTTTTAAAAAAAATAATTAGTGTTTTAAGAGATCATTGGTGTTAAAAAAATTAAATTAATTGATTTATAAAAAATAAATAATAATTATACTAGTTCTTTTTAAATGAGTTTACATAAAAGAAAGAAATAAGAATGAAACTTGAATAACATGTATCATCCCTAAAAAAGAAAGTTAAAGTAAACAAGTAAGTTTTTAAGGAACATATATACATAATATTTAAGAAGTACATTAGAATATGGTAGAGATAAAGGAATATAAATAAAGATAATGTGTAATGAAAAATTAATGAGGGTTGTTCAGACGATCCCTTACCACGTGTCTTTGACTCGTTTAGCATGTTTGTCTAACTTCAAAAATAATCAAATTAAACTCATTAAATACATTATTAAAAAAAATTCAACAATATTTTTTTTATTAATATTATTTTATCTTCACTTAAAACCATTTTATTAAGACATCATGTTTATTCCAACTCTACCAAGGGAGTTTATTTAACGTTTCAAGGGTCATTTTGGTATATTAATAATTATAGAAGTTCTATTAAAATTAATCTACAACTAAATAAGATAAATTAAATAATATTCATTCCATTATTTTATTTTAAATGATCCCAAATATCTATTCATTTTTTATCATATGGGTGATTCATCTACTATAAATATTATATTTATATTGTAAGTTCATTTAGACGGTTTTTCTTACCATGATGGGATTATTTGGTTTTATTTAACCTTATGGCTAATTATCCCTTCCATAACATGAAAAAATATACAGTAAACTAATTTAGATCTTTTTAAACCATAATATATGAATTTCAACTCGACATTAAGTTAGTTGTAGAAAATGAAATACATTGTTCATAGAGGTGGTGAACCGACCATAATATGAACAACGTTTTCATTTTGAATTCGAATGATAAGGAGTAAAATAATGGATATTAAGTATCATAAAATTTTATAATATTAATAATATTGATTTAATAATATTATCATGGATATAATATATTTGAAGAGAAAGAAGGATAAAATAATTTAATAGAATTTGGTTGAGAATATTACCTCTTCCTTTAGATGTTCACTTTTAAGATTCACCTTAAGAAACCTTGGTTTAGGATTTTAGTGATACCCATAATTATAGTAAATTGTAATATCTTAGCATGGATTTTGGATGATCTAAATCTTATAATGAGTTGATATAATTAGTGTTTAAGGGTGGTATTAATATGGGAGTATATGGGTGTTTTTAGAATAAAATACTAGAATAAAATATTATTTATTCACATAGAGAGACTACATGTAAACCAAAAGTAAAGTTATTATGATTTAATAGTAAAGGTAACATTAAAATAATTAAATATCATTATAACCCCCAAAAATTACATCATACACACTATTATAAAATATAGTACTTTATACAGTATTTTTCTATTCACCTCCATTTTTTATTTTTAATGAAAAATATAAAAACATCACTCTAACCTTATTTTTACATTATGATTTTAAAAATAAATCTATTTTATCGAAATAATTTTTTAAATAAGAAAAATTTAACTTTTAAATTAAAATATAAGTTATATAAAAACCCACTTTTTATTGAAAAATATATTTTAATATATTATTTGTTATAATTATTATTTAATTTAAATTACTAATTAGAAATGTATTAATATATTTTTTTTTATATTTAAAATTACATTATATTTATAATTTAAAATATATCAATTTAATTTATAAAAATATCCAACACTTAAGAAAAAAAATTCTTTGAAAATTCTATATTTTCATTTACCATAGTAACCAACTTTTATCTTGATAACATAATTTTATGATTTAAAATAAAATTGACCTTAATAAATAATTTGAACATACTTATTCCAAATATGAAAACAATTTTATATATTCAATTTATAAAATAGATAGAAAAATATTTTAAAAATAAATTTATACTACTTAAAAATTACTTGTTTACTATTATTTGAAAAATCAACCTTTTCTAAAAAAATCCAAGAAATTAAACCTAAAATAGTTTTGACATTAACAATTTGAAAATAATGTTCATTTTATAAAATTAAAGTCCTAAATATTAGATATATAACTTTTAAATAAAATCATATATAACAAAGATTTCTATTTTATTCAGAATAAAATATTTTTCTTTTTTTATGTGTAATCATATTTATGTATGTTATTGTTCCTTAATTATTATATGTTGGATAACTAATTATCTATACAAGTATAAAATTTTAATTTTATGTAATTATTCTTACAACTAAGTTGGATTTAACATTTAAATACAAAACCAAGAAAATGATTTAGTGCAATAAACTTTATACACTTTGATTACTTTAATATGCCAATAAAAATTTTACTTTTATAAAAACTACATTACCAAAATTTTATTACTATTTTTTATAATAAAACAATATACATATGAGGAATTAAATTTTACAAAAAAAATTCATAATGTATTTTTATTATAAAACATGGTACTTTACATTTTAAAATGATGTTTTTTATTAACATTATATTGAGAGATAATATGTTAAAAACATTTTGAAATTAAATAAACTATAATGTAATTTAAAATTAATTATGAAGTATTATTTTAGTCTAAAAATTATATCAAATTTTTCATATAAAATTATATTTGAAATTACTTTCATTCGTTTTATTCAAAATTTTGTGACTATGAAAAATTGTATCATAATTTTTCTACCATTACATTATAATGACTTAATTACCATGAAAATAAATCTATTAATAAATGTAGTGTTGTTATAAAACATTATATAACACCCCTAGAAAACTTAAAAATAAAAAAATTAAATATTACTACCCATTTAAACAAGTTGAAACTTTATTTTTTAGATCTTTCCTGATTAAAACTCTATATTTAGGTTACCTTGTCCTGGAGTAGTTTCAAGATGGGTAACCTCCTAGTAAATTTCCCAAGGTGTGTGTGAGTGAGGTAATATCACACTAAAATAACATGTGTTGGCTTGTGGGGACAATCATTAGTCAGATAAGTAACACTAGTGGGTAATATTAGGTGGTGTTTTTAGAATGCAACCAAGGTAATACAGGATACCCATGGGGTCAGATGATAAGGTTTATGGCCTAGGGAGGCCAGCTTGTGAAAATATTTATTATATTCCATTCCTAGAAGAAAGTGTAGTGACATTGCATAGGTTTTAGGTGTGGCATCCACAATGAGGATGTTGTGCTATAAAGGTTTGGAGAGTTTAACACCCTTGTAAAAGTAGAACTTAAAATGAGTCAATTTTTTACCCAGGTCAACAAGGTTGACCTTTATTTTTAGGAGATCTCTTAATTAAAGATCCATAGATAAGAATATTATCTATACAAGTTTCATTATGGGTGACCTATTGGTAAGTTTTCCAAGGTGTGCATGGGTGAGTAAAAATCAAACTAAAATAATATGTGTTGGCTTGTGGGGACAATCATTAGTTTGAAAAGTCACCCCAATGGGTAATAGACTTGGTATGATGGGAATGCATCCAAGGTATTATAGGAGATCCATTGGGTTAGATAACTATGTTCATAGACCCAGAATTTCAGTTCATATTAGTGTATATATAAAAAGAATCGTGAACATACCTAAATATATTTTATAAAACCATTTTAATAAATAAAATTCCATTATTCTTTAATTAATATGTAAAAAAATGTATGGAAAATATGGTTCATAAATATCTATATAAATGATTAGTTTATATTATTAAAAAGAAATAAATTCCTTTAGAATTTAATTTTATTATTTTAAAAATAAAATTTATGAAAAAAATATTCATTATAAATATGATATGTTACATTCATTATATCATAATGAATGTTATTTATTCTAATGATTCTATTTATATGTATTTCAAGCTATACAAGTTATTATTCACTATTATCAGAATGAAAAACATATGACTAATATTTATACTTTTTCTATACATAATTAGACTTATAATTTTGATAATTGAATGTTAAAGTATTGAAAGTTGAAGAAAAAACCACCATTCATCATAATATATTTATCATCATGTCTTTTCAATCATTTATCATATTTTATTCAAGTACAAATGTGATCATAAAGAATAAACTTGGTTAAATTATTAGTTTCATTAATAGTAGTCCATTTATATTCCCATTACTTTTAATTAATGTATATAACAATTTATAGAATCTATTTATTCATCAATGTTTTCTCAACTGAAGATTTAAATCCATTGATTATGGTCATGAACCATTGATTTATTTGTTCTACTTTTTCACTGTGTAAAAAATAAAAAACATTAAAATGATCTCTTAACATTTTTCTTTTAGTTTCAAGAACTGTAGTAGTTCCAAAATGAATTATTTTTACCTTTTTCTATGTTATATTAGAATTCTGATAAGGTTATAACTAACTATAAATGTTTCTAGTCATCAAACACAACTAAGTATTCTGAATCTGGTGATTTTCTTAATATTCGATTTTTCTTCATAGGTAAAATGTACCTTATCTGGAATTTTATATCCACCAATAATTGTAATAAATTTTTCCACACCAGTATTAATAACAAAAGTATTTATTCAATCACACCATTATTCATAATTTTATCTTAAAAAACTAGTTGACCTATAATTATTCAAGTTCAAAAGGGTTCTATCTAGATGTATAGTCCTAAAAACAAATTTGTTCTACCATTACATTATCATAAGGAAACATAGATATAAACTTTTTAAAAAATATTTGTAATATAACAAATGAGAATATATAGAGTCTCAAACATAGAGAACTTCTCTAATAAAAAATATTATCTTAGATAGAAATGGAAGACATACAATAAGAGTGGGGATTATATTTTTTAATAACTTATAATATTAATCCTCCTCAGGTACTAAATTTAACAAAATATATTATATTCATATCAACCCACTAATCATAGTTACAAAAAATTTGAACATAGTTGAAATATAAACCTTTAGAATTTTACAGCTTCTGAATAATATTATATAATGGTGGAAATTAAAATTAAACAAAACAAGGTTTATAACAACACATAGAGTAAGGATAAAAATAAAAAACTACAAAAGGATATTATTATCAATGTTAAATTTTTAATCCAAATTTAAAGGAGGAATGATAACCTAATTCAAGGTATCCACCTTAAAAACATGGGAAAATACTCGATTGAAAACTTGTCGGTCAATGTATCTATATTCCTAACCCTAGAATACCCTAATTGTGGACTTGTAATAAGGTGTCAGTTCTATAACCACATAAACTCTTTCATTCAATCTCATATTCACTTTTTCCAGATGATCAATAGAATCTCACTTCCACAACCTAGAAGATCATATTCTCAATGATTAGAACTAGCGTAATTACAATAGAAAAAACATAGATCATTTACAATAAAACCCTCACAATCAAATGCATTAATAAGATACCATCAGAAATAAGGAATACTAGAATCATAAGAGATATCATAAAAAATATGTAGTAATATTCAAAATGACATGCATCTCTTTTAAATAAATATTGTTTTGTGTAATTCTTCTAATCCATAATTTTGTAGTCCAATTTATAGATAATTCTATAATAGCCAGATTCCACATTATTTAGGTTAAATTTTAATTATATAAAAATATTATTCATTATCTACTAATGAACATATCATATCACTTTATATTTAAATGAATTTAATCTTGCACTTCTATATTGCTCCATCATCTGGTGAATGTAATTTGGTGTAAAATCTAAGTTCTGTGAATTTTACCTTTACTTCATATCATTCTAGAGTCATTGATAATACAATTAACATATTCTCATATAGTATAGCATAAAACATAGCAATAATAAGATTAAATCAAATTTTAACATGAGAGTATTATTATTTTCAAAACTAATGATTAAATGAGTTTTTGACTCAATGGTTACTTTTTTTCATAAAAGGTAAAATATGTTACTTCAATAGTTGTAGTTCAAACTAGACAGACTTGATTTATTTTCTACTGTTTTTCTGAAGATAATTTGGTTTAATCCTATAATAAATGTATTTATCCCACCCTACATACACCCTATGGATGTATGTAAACCATTTTTTGTTTAACACATGTAAATTAAAGGAACCACTATAAGGTAGCAGGTACAAGATGTATTTTCATCAGGAATTGAGGAGGTGATGGTTTGAGTAGGCACACATTTCACATGGGTATGGGTATTTAACAATGTCAGTTTTATTTTTATATTATAGTGCCTCTTATATAGTATAACACATTGCTTTTCTAAACCATTATCCTTTATTTTCTTTATACCTTGTCTTTTTATATGTATCAATGGTGTTTATTATTCATGGTGACTATGGATTATAATATTTATGACCATTTTTTATTAATGATTTTGATATATTATTATTTTTTTGGTTGTGTTTAATTTACCAAGTGTTTATTTTATTATCACAACTCACTAATCTATTATAAATTCATGTCGGGTTTCAAAAAAAACCCTTTAATTTGGTTTAATAATTTAACGGGATAAATCATTCCCATTTAAGTATATTTTATGCCTCAAAACTATTTTTCAGCCTATAATGATTGAGAATGTCCCATGGTACCTGTGATGGGATATATCTAGTATTGGGATGGGTTATACCAAGCTGGTATATTACAGGATGATTTTGAGGTGGTGGGAGGAGTTGATGCAGCAATTTATCCACGTTAAATACATAATAAATATTATTTGAGGGGGAATGTAAGGGATGTATAAAATGAAAAAAATAACAATCATAATATAATTTCATGTCTAGGGTATTTAGGATTCAACCCATTGTTAATTCCAACCTAGTATTGAGGAGATGAGACATTTTCAACATGAGAAATGGATGAAGTAAGAGAGGGATATGGGGGTGCATTTTCAGTAGTGTTAATGTCGACCAGAGGTATATTATTGACGGTTGTTGTAGTTCAGTTTAAAGTAATTAATCACCTCATGCAAAGATTAGTGAGAAATGTGAGTGTAGAGTGTCAAGTCCTAATCTGATTAATTTTTTATTTCACTAAATATATATTATAATTTTCAAAAACCCCTCCTATATAAATTTCACTAAATAAAATTCACTAAAAAATCATCATATACGTTACATATTAGATGATATTTTTAAAAACCACCACATTATATCTTTAAATGGATTTTATTTTATGAAACCTATATATGTTTTTTTAAAACCTTCATCTATGTAATATATATGATAGTTTTTTAAAAAATCCAATATATTTCTAAAGCATGAAATTCATTTGTTCTTATATATGGCAGTTGTTGAAATAATTTCCATATATATTCCTTCATTATTTAAAGAAATTTTAATTTATATATACAAATAAAATGGAAATCATCATGTAATAAAATATATAATAATTGAAAATCCTAAATTTTAAAAAACTAATGAAAAGATACATAATAAATTAAATTAATTCAGCTTAAGGAATTTTATTTATATATTTTTAAAACGTAGTAATTAGAAAACATGAAAATGGGTTTCCTGGAAAAATAATTTCAATAATGGATGAAATTAATTATAAATGTAAATGATTATAAATATAATAAAATTAAATTTAAAAAAATATTTATGAGTGACTTCTAAGTTATATATATATATATTAACCCAAGAAATGTAGATTCCCAAACTCTAACCCATTTAATTTTTCAAAATCAGAAATTTTTTATTTTTTAAATATATTACCCTAATCATGTTCCTTTATATTTTTAAATACATGATTTACAACATTAACTAATTTTTTAAAAGAAACCATATATATTAAATGATAGAATATTTGAATACAATAAGGGAAATTAAACAAGGAAAACAACCTAAGAAAATATATTCTTTATGAGATGCATTAAATTTTGCAAATTAATGAGCACCTTAACTCTCACCCCTAATAAAAAATGAAAATTATAAATAATCAAACTATTTTGAAACCTTTCAAATATCCTCCAAAATAAGACCAAATGGGATATAAAAAGATCTTCCAACATTAATAAAAGAAATCAACGATTGATAAACTGATTCTATAATAATTTATTTACTATCTTGATCCCTTAAAAATTAAATTTCCAAAAATTAGTTGACTCCTTCATAATCAGAAAAATATATTTAGTAATAAATGTCTTTTTAATCCTACATGAACCCACCCAATGGCTATAAACAACACACCAATACCAACAAGTTCATTATTATATAAATTTTTATTCATATTAATCATAAACTAATTAACCAATTGGGCACACCAAGGATGGTTAAAATCCATATAATGACAACTAAAATTCATCACATCCTACAGACTACTCCACATCTATATATCTTTTAAATTACATACACATTATATACACACCTCTTCTCGAAACACCATTTAGTTAAAAACACATCCTAATACACAAAATTAATATGCATGTTTCACTTACAATATACAGGATCTGAGTACACACATAATGCTGAATAATATGAAAAATTTTGTGTTCAATGTCCAAAGAATATAACACAGGCCTACTCTATGCTAACCAAACTGAATGGATGTTATTTTATAATAAAATATTTTTTAGATATTTTCTACATGCACTTGACAAACATAAATTATTATCATTAGTCACATGATATAAAACCAAAAAAACTTTATTTAAGGCCCACCAAGGAATATTTTTTACCAAAATAAACAAACCTTTAGTAGTATATATCAACCTAAAATAACATTACACACAACATTACCATTAATATTATACTAATACAAGGTTAACATATATACAAACAATGTGGTAAAAAATCCATTATTTGACTGATACAAGAACAATTGATCACCACTCAAACTCTATTTAATACGAGTGTCCAAAATAATATCATTATCTCTCTGGTAGAATAACCAATAAACATTATAAATATCTCACAATGAAAGTTCAGCCTTCATTAAATTTAGAATCATTTCTTTTAAAATACCATGAATGATATAAGATGTTGTAAATCCACACACCCTATCTCAGAGACATAGATCCTCACAAATATTTACTTTTCTTATATCTGATATATGAAAACAAATCAATTAAATAAAAGGAGATAATAAACCCCACAAACTGTGCCAAAAATAACTTAGTCATGGCCCAAGATGAGATTTAATAATATCACAAGAAATAAAATGCATACCCTAAAAGACCCTTGTATACAATTAATGTGAATATGAAATAACCACTAAACCTAATATAATAAACCTTATGAATTAGAGTCTTTTTATTGTATTTGAATAATTTATTCTTATCTATTTTGTGATTTTCTTGGAGGTTTATGGTCTTGGGAGAAAATTGAAGGTGGGTATCATGGCCACCCATACAGATTTTGTAGTATAAGGGTATTGGGTACTTGGTGGAAGGCCACTAGGTACCCTCTATAGCCCCACTAGCCAGCTAGTGGGGGAGAACTAGGTGTCCAATGGAGTATAATGTACCATGTACTGGATAATCAGGTACCCAATGGGGTTCATCGGAATTTTTTTAAGGGTTACTTCATAATTTTTCCCTATTTCTCTCCTTAAACACTCCCAACATCCTCTCTTAACCCATTACAATCTAAAAATAGATTTTTGACCTCTTTTTTCTCCCAATATCTCCCCCACAATTATTTTTTGTTCAATAAATGTTCCATTCATTTCATTGGTCCCTTTTTTGTAATTTTAACACCATTTGATCCCTAAACCTAGGTTTCTCTTATGATTTTATCTCTTTCATTGTGTGGTCCCTAATTTAGAATGTTTTTCGACAAGTTTTTTTTATGGATAGAATTAAGATTTAATGGAATATATAGCTGAGAGAGATCCTTATGTCCTATGATAGGAGTTCTTCACCATGTTATGAAAATTTTTACTTGATTGAATAGACTTCCTAACTTGTTTGTTAATGAATTGTTTGAGAATTCATCTAATTTCAGTATCAAATTGACCAGGTTGGTATAATAGAAGGAATTGACATCTTGAAGGTTTCTGGAGTTTTGGTCATGTGATTGTCACCTAGAAATGGTGATTTAGAGCCTTGGTGTGGGGATTTACACTTGTTTTTTTAGGAATATTTTCACTTATTAACCCTGGTTAAGGATTGGGTGACCCTGTATTATGGAATATTGTTATGGTTGTCATTCCGATTTAATGAGAAGATGTTAAAGTGTTAAGATAGTTCAAGGGAATGCGATTATTACATTTTGTGGGGTTTGGTTCCAGTAATCGTTTTATTTGTTACATTTTATTTTGGATGGATGTGATTGTTGACAACATCATACATGAGAGGATGAGGGTGTGTATTGTGTCTATGTGGTTTATTCCTAAGTGAGAGGGAAGTTATATGGATTATGATGACAATCCACATATTAAGTGAGAATGTAATGGTGTGATAGGTATGATAAATGTGTTTGCATCTTACCCTCAGTAAGATAGTGAGAATATGGGAAGTGAATTTGAGTCCCCACTCTGAGTAAAAGGGTTTTGACACCCTTAGTAATAGGTTTGGATGTGAAACTTAGTTTTTGTAATACCCTAACTAAGAGGGTTATTTTTTAAGATATGTTGTGCTTCTTGTTGATGGTTATGGTTATTAGACTAAGTGATAGGTTTGTGTCTATTTTAGATGGTTTACATTTTTTGTATGAATTTTATTATCGACATGGATCTAAAATAGGTATGGTCAGAGTTTGTGGTGTCCCTGTTAGCGCCTGATGTCCTAATATTGATTATATGATTGTATATTTTATTAACTTAATTTCTAATTTATTCAATCACATATAGTTATTTCACTAATTCTAAGGATTCGTTGGTGGTTTCTTATAAGGTTTTATTACCCACATCCTATACAAGAACCCAGATACAAGTGTAGATCTTTTTTAGGGATTTGGCCAAGGGAATGGGGCTAATATGAGATTATTGAGTATTTATATCCATCTGTGGACAGAGGTGATACCATGACATGACCTAGGATTATTTTAGCCTCCAATTTTATTATGAGGTTTTATTTTTATACCTGTGATGATCCACTGCCTATGAGAATCAATTAGTGACTTCATGTATAATTGACATGATATACATGATACTGCATGTGATTTTAAAATATAGTTGTCTTATTTTTTGTTTCATATTTGTTATTTGTTATTTATTATTTACACTATATATTATTTATTCTGATGGTTTGTTTATTTTCATTTATATGATATTGAGGGTATAGTCTCCCTAGTGTATTCCTCAAGTACTTTCCACTATTCAATAACCACTTTCATTTGGGGACACATGAATCAAGCTATTTTGTGCTCCATCTTGGACAAAATGATTCAATCCAAGGCATTACAAAATGGTACCAAATACCATTTTCATTGATTATTACTAATATCTTGGTATAATAGAGATTGGATAGTTGGGACTTAGGAAGAAGTTATGATTTTATCTGGAAAAACCTTTATAGTGGATTCTAGATTTACTAGGGTGGTGGATTTTTTTATTAGTTGCATTTCTATAGTTTCATACTATTAAAAATGATTTTTTTGATTTGATGGTTATGGTATTTCTTCCTTCCATGGTGGTGAGAACTCGTGGGTTTATGCATCAGGGTTAGGTGTGTAGGTTCACATGTCATGCTATTTATTTATTATAATTGAGATGATTTTTAAATTAATTAAAATTCTTGTAATAATATATGCATTGTTTTCCCAAAATAAAATATTAATAACATCTAATTAATTTAGCTTGAAAATGTAATAATTTTGTTATATATTACTCTGACTAATGTATAGGTATAAGTGGATTGGTATTATTCCATAGTCCTAATAGGGGTAGTGATCCTTTAGTGTTATGTGGGTTGACCCTTAGAGTGTGTCTATTAAGGTTCATGTGTTCTTGTGATGTAGTTAATTTATTTAATTATACTAACATTTAAGTTATTAAAGGAATTTCTATGACTTTTTTTTATTTTGGAAAATGCCTCTATGATTATGCCCCATGGTGTCACCCAAGGATAAAGGTATAGATATACCTGAGGTTAAAAATAATATTATAATACTTAAATATTTTCAAGATGGTAGAGATGAGTATGGTCTGGGGGCTTCTCTAGTGGATATATAGTATAAAGGATCTAGCCTAGGGTGTTTCATATTCTTCTGGTCAGAGATAGAGGTGGTACTATATTCTTAAAGGATACACCAAGATATGTTGGGGTGTGATGGTTCTAACAATGGTGCATGAGGGTTTGATGTGGAGTGATTTCAAGGAACTTTTTTTATTCAGTTCTTCCCTATTTTGGTGAAAATAGATCAAGTTTAGGAGTTCATGAAGCTATAGTAGGAGAAAATTTCACAACAGACTATACTACCCCTTTATTGAATTACTACATTTTTCTCCTTTTCTGGTAGATAAGAGTCCTAGAAGGCCTGTGGGTTTGAGATTGGTCTTCATCTATAATTAAATTTCCAAGTGAAGATGTTCATTATAAAAATTTATTCTAATGTTATTAACAAGTACCTTACCTTTAAAAAGGGTTTGATTGAGGATAGCATAATCAATGATTCTCAGGTTTTTAGTTGTACCTGTTTTATTGGAATGAATAGTTGGGATAATAATATACTCTAGTGTGGTGAAAGGAATAAAATCTATGGTATATTTGTATCATTACCTCCATTTATAAAAGTCCCCATTTTTTGTTATTAATGTGGATGCACAAGAAATTTTTATAGTTTGTGTCCTAGTCCACCAAAGGAGTGAAATGCTTGTGGCAAGTCAGGGTATCTCCATCATTTTAGTTTGAGGTTGACTAAGTTGTTCTCAGGTGAAGGATTAGAGTAGATTAATCCTATAATGTATTTCCTATGGTAGCCTCAAAATTATATCAATGCTTTATCCAAGAGTCCAATATATAGAACTAATTGAGGTCCATGGGAGTATCAGTGCCTCTAGACACATTATGGGTCAATTACTCAGGAGAGTCATGGATATCAATGTCAAGGTCACAGATCTAAGGTAAGTAAGATCTATTCTCTATACTATGTTCCAAATAATGGGGAAAAGGGTCCTTATTACAGGATAGTTACTATTCTTGTTATTTATTCACCTTTTGTAATTTTGTGTGATTTTGGATCATGACATTCATTTTTTTATACTCATGTGGTATCTGGTTTCATCTTGGACATGGGGTTTTCTTCTAGGATTTGGGAGCTTTTTACACCTCTCAATAAGATATTGGGTCATATTTAAATATTATTATGGGGTTTCAAGTTGGTTGGAGGATATTGGAACTTGTGGGATTTCCTTGTGTTAGATATGTTGAGTTTTGATGTCATCAATGGGTTTGGTTGGTTGACACAGTTTTGGGATCATATTTTTTTGTTTTTATAGGTGGGTGTATTTTTCTTCACTTCTAGAGAACAATTATGTTTTCATGGGTGATTGGTATTTTTAGGCGGGTAGAGTGGGACCTAGACTCATGTATTTGGGCGACATTATGGCATAGATGGCTGGATTAGTCCTTGATTATGAGAATGTGATAGTTCCACCTACTTTTCCTATATCAGTTGACTATTATTAAGAAATTTTTATTGATTATTTATCATGGTTCATATTTATAGAGAGACCGACTTTTAAATTAATATCATGATCAGTTTAGATCTTATATTTATATCCACTTATCAAATGGCATGGACTGATTTGAAAGAGGTGAGGATCCAACTTTAGGATATTGAGGTAAAGGGTTTTATCTATCTGTGTACCTCTCTTTAGGGTGATTCTATCTTTCTTCAAAGAAGGTATGGAAGTTTCAGTGTATTGATCAGTATGAAGAGGCCCTCTAGGAGTTTAAATGGAGGTTGGAATATGCTTCAATTATTATTCGATTAGATTCATTGAATGGTTATATCATCTATTGTAATTTTTCAGGGATCTGTTTAGGGGTTTTTATTACATAGTTATATTTGGTTTCACCATCTATGAACCCATGAGAAAAAATACCCTACCCTTGACTTAGAAATTTCTATTGTGGTTCACACATCAAAGTATTTTCATCATTACCTCTTTGGTGAGATATTTTTCATATGCATGAAGTATAATATCTTGTGGTTTATATTATCCTATCAGGACTTAAAATTTTGGTGGTTCTATTAGGTTTAGTACCTATAGAACAAAAATTTTAAGATTTCATACATCCTAGGGAAGTGGAAAATCTTCATGGATACCCTTAGTAGAAAGACCAAAGAGCAAGGAGTCTATATGTATGACAAGGAGTGGAAGATATTGATATTGATCTATAACAGATAAGTTAATGTGTCATAGGACTAGGAAGTTGTAACCAATTCCCTTTTGGTCTTTGCCTATTCACTAGTAAACCTAGGTAAAGGCTATTATGAGGCTGATTTAGAATATATCATGATGTGAGAGTGAATTATGAGAGATGAACCAGTTTAAATATGGTCTCATGATAAGGATGATGTGACTTATATCCATGGTATGATAGTGGTCCCTACCTCTATGTGAGATAAGTTAATAAGGGAATACCATGGGATATTAGTTAAATATGAGAATATCATACCACCCCTAGAAAGATGAGAAATCTATTTGGGTGATCTAAATACAAGAGGATATTTTCAAGGTGTGTGTTCTAGATTTTGGTGGAATTTTGGATAACCGTTTAGCCTTAGAAAATTTTCCTATATAAATATCTTTAATTATTTGATCTAGAAGAACACCTTTCAGGATCTTTATGGTAAGTCACGTTACACTCTATTATGTTGGTTAGAGAGAGGAAAGTTACCAGTGATTGGGATGAGCATAGTGTGAGAGGACACTAAGTGTGAATAGTTGATTTGGAAGCAATTGATTACTGCTCAGAGAAAGCAGTTCTCATATTCTGATAAAAAATGATGAACCTTATATGTTTCTATGGGAAATCGGGTGCTCTTGTAGGTATCTGATTAGTTAGGGAATGAACATCTGATGTTGTAGGGAAAGATTATGTCATGATTTAGTGATTCATATAATGTTGTGGATAAAATTTAAGTAGTGGCTTACTAATTTTCTCTTACTTCATGGAATTAAGGTATGGCTAATTTTTTTCACATGTCGTAGATCTGAATGTATGAATCACACCCCA
The DNA here is from genome assembly GCA_963277665.1 of Viscum album. NCBI lineage: Eukaryota > Viridiplantae > Streptophyta > Magnoliopsida > Santalales > Viscaceae > Viscum > Viscum album. Next base: position 175,112,531 of record OY728151.1, read on the forward strand.
TAGAATTGATTGATAGTGATGAAGTTGAGTTGGATAAAAACACATCATTTTATGAATTATTAATTCATATTTTGGACCTAAGTAATAATGTGTTGTGTGGGAAGATACTTCCACATATCTGGGTGTTGTGGTGGCATGGCCATGTTTAGAAGGAGACAAAGGAGTTAAAGTTTGATATTTGTTCCTAGTGTCTAGAGTTTCAATACAAAAAAATACCCCATATCAATGGTTTTAAACTATTGGTATAGTTATGGGAATAATTTTTATTGGTTATATCAATGAATCCCAAAACCATTAAGAATATTGACTTTAGAATACCCCTATACCGTTGGATTTCTAGAAACCATTGGTACTTTTTGTTCATAATTTACTTTTACCAATGTTTTATTAAACCATTTGTATAGGTTCCCACTACACTAACCTAATAACAATCTTGAAACATCGCCTCAAGCACCATTCAACCAATATATTCTATAATATAAATAAATTTATGTATTCGAACAATCTGAATAGACATTAAATACAAAAAAAATATTGTATAAATCACATTTAATAAGTTGATATCTTAAAAATCAAATAAAAACACATATATAATTAGTTTTTATCATTAAAATTCGTCCAAATGGTTGTTTCATAAATATTATGTTAGAAATGGAGGACATTAATATCTCCCTCATTTACACCACTACTATCATTATCATCCTTATCATCACCATTATCATGATAATCCTCACTAACATCATTTCCTTCATTATATTCAATAGTATCACCACTAGAAAAGTCATTTCCCACACCTCCAATAGAAAAATCATGAATTGATGAATCATAGTCATAACTATCGAATCCCTCATCATTAAAATCCTCATAAGAATCATCAGCTTCAACATCATCTCATACACCAATCATTTCCATAAAAAATATCTTCTGTGTACCTTTTATATTTTTCATTTACTACATTGAAAAATAAATATACATTTGATTATAAATTAATTACTAAATAGTAAGTAAAAAAACTCATAAGAGATGACATGAAATAATTTATAAATACCAGTTGTCAAGAAAAACATGGCATAGGTGTTAACATAATGTATTCCAATAATTTAGAAGTTATTATTACTAATAATGCTCAATTGGTGTTTGATGTATTAATATTTTTATTGGTTTTTAGTTAGTCTAGTCAATGGGTCAATGAATAACACTTTAATTATTGTTTATAAATGCTTCCCATGAGGTGTTTATGAATATAACTCAATGTATTCCCAATTAAATTGATAGAAATACTTTTTGGATATGGGTTGTTATTTTTTATAATGAATTACTATGAATATTTTATTAAGAAACCTCTAATATAAAGTGGATTTTTAACTCTTTTAAAAATATTAATTATTTCAATTTACCCTTAATGTTAATTAATTTTTCTTTATGAATTTAGTATAGTTACATTGATTTCATTATTTAATAAGAAATGATCTCTAAAAGAAAGGGGTGAACTCTTATGTAAATGTTGTTTAACTAAAATTCATGAATCACGGTAAACCTAAAGTTAAATTACATTGGGTGTAAAGTTTATGTATTTAATAAATAGTTTGTGATGGGACATAAAATTCTTATAGATTCTTGAATTGAGACATTACTCTCTCTTTGACACCATTTTTTTGGAAATAACACTCCCTTAAATGTGTAACTGCATAGATGTAGTTCCCCGATAGAATAATGCCTTAAGAAAATGATGTTTGAATAAGGCCTTAACATGATTTCTTAAGATATTACCCATGAAGCTTGTTTAAGGGTTTATAAAAATGATTCTTATTCAGTTTTTATTGATTACTTTAAATGTCTTTTATTTCATTATCATAGTTCCTCCCTTTATAATATATAAATTCTAATCCATGTTACTTTCCTTTTTAATGGACTAAAATGTATTTTCCATTCAAGAAGATTAAACTAGAATGACTTTGTTTACATTAGAAAATTTATAAAAAAAATAACTTGATAAGACCCTACTAGGATAGTTATACTTACACCATACATACACCTCAAGGTTTATATAGATTATCATTTTTGGATTTTTTTAGAAAGTGTGAATATATGTTCTCTTTTCTATAGTTATTTGACTATTAGACCGTTGTAGAGAAATAATGACGTAACATTTGGATGTTTGGGTGTCACATGGAATTAAAAATTTCTTTTTTTTCTTTTTATAATGTTTCAATATGAAAGGGAATTTTTGGGAATGAATATGGAATAATAATTTCAGATAAATTTTTCTATGTATTTTTATTATAATGGTTTGGAAATCAGTTTGGGAATGGAAAGGTGCATGTCATTATACATTAAAATATAAAAAATATAAATTTTTTGAGTGGGTATTAATAAATGTTATTTGAAATCATTGGGTTTTTATTTAAAACAATTCAATGTATTTTATTTATATTTCATTTTGAATTTTTCAAAACCAACTATGTGTTTGATCTTATTTGATAGTTTTCACTTATTTTTTCTAGTGTTTTAAAGGTATTTAACTTTGCATGTTTTTATTTGTCTTTTATTGTATATAATATTTATTTAACTTTTTATTTTTATCCATTCATAGTATGATTCCATAAAATTTAATGGGTCCTAAGAAAATTTAAAATTAATGGTGATAATCACATAACCTTTATTAAATAGTTATTTATTTGGATACTTAATTGGTGAGAGGTTGATATTTAATTTCATAGGTTTCTTTATATTGTGTATATTAATATTGAATGTCTTAAGTTTAAATAATCATATTCATAATGTATGTTAGTATAATCTTCACTAATTTTATTTATAATTAATATTTTTTATAGTGATTTTTTATTTTGTTTAAAGTTATGTGAAATAGGTAAAATTAGGTATGTTTGTATGTTTAAACTTAGTCTATTAAAAGGAAATTTACTAGGAATCTATTTTATGATTCCTTTTCTGAAATTTTATTAATAAATGACTTTAAAATTTTACTTTGAATGAATTATTTATTTGATACAAAATCATCTATAGTATTTCAAAGGGGACTCTGAAACCATAAGTTTTTTAAATTATTTAACTTTATTTAAGGGAATATTTTATGATTGAGAGATAATAAATTCTATTCATTTTAAATTTTTTTAGGTTATTTTCAATTTCATGATTGGTTTTTTATTTTTAATTGGTTTTATAAAAAAATCATTTATATTCTTTAAAAAATATAATAATAATTATGTTCTTGAATTATTTGTTATTAATTAGTTCCCTTTTTAAAAACATGGATTTAGATTGATGATTATTGAATGTCATATTTAATGTGAATTTTTAATCATATGTTTTCATGGGATTAGGTTCTTAAGAAAATATAACTTGAAATAAAGTGTACATTCAAATTCCTTAATTTGATAGGCTCTAACATTTAAAGTAATGTTTTAATATAGTAGTTTAAGTTTTTGGCCATTTACTTTTGTTTATCAAAATTATTTTCAAGTAAAAATTTAGATATTTTTATAAATTAAAGTCTTGTTTGGACATTATAAATTATATTAACTATTTATATATATATGATTTCATTTTAAGTTTTCATGAACAAAATCATAATGTTTTTAATACAAAGGTATATAGTTAAAATTATTTTTTTATTTTTGTTGGGTACTTATATATTGGATGGAAAGGATTAAAATGGTTTATTTAAATTAAAATTTATGGTTTCAATGGGAGGAATTTTGAAGATATAGGTTAGGTTTTTGTTTTTATGTGGAAATCATTTGAAGGTTAATCGATCTCAAGGTATAAGGGATTGTTTAGTTGTGATGTATTTTCTATAAATAAGTTTTAAAGTAATACATAGTTTTATACTTATAATATTTTAAGATATGTATTTTAATTTTAATTTTTGTAAATATATTATAGTGAGTTAGATGATTGATAAGAGTTTTTTTATGATGGAAATGCATTGAGGTTTAATAATTTTTAAACCTCTGTTATTTAAAGCATATTTAGGTTGAATGTCGTTTGTGGATATTGAAATATTAGGTTAAGGTAATGTTTTGTTGGTGTATATATATTTTGAAATTTCTTTTTATAGTATATTTTATGATGTTTAGATGGTATAGACTGGTTTTGGTCGCACAAAAATTCAAAATTGATCATTCATGTTTGAACCATTGGTAATATGCCTAAATATATATATATATGGGATTCATTTTTTATTGATTTTAGAAATGAGTTGAAAAAATTACATGTTCAGTAAATGAAATTCCACTAAACATATAATGTTTATCAATGGAATGAGTGATAGAATGAGGAACATGCATCGAAAATTTGTTCTAATTGTTAAAATATGTCTTCGATTTAGTTCCAAAAAGGTCTTGAGAAAGTTTGTGCTTGAAATTTCAAAAAATGGGAAAACACTAGAAAATTTCATCACATGCATGGGTGTTTCATAGGTATATACACCAAATTCAAAAAATATAGTTCACTGGTACATGAATGGAAGGTTAATTGAAATTTGTTCCTAAAGGTTAAAATATGTCTCTAATAGACGTATTTTTGTTCATAAAAAGTCTAGGGAATGTTTGAGTTTGAAGTTTTGAAAAAACAGGCAAACACTAGGAAATTTCAACACATTCATGGTTATTGAAATGGTACACAGACAAAATTCAAACAAAAATACTTGTGTTTTCACATTATTTGGCCTATTTTTTGTCCAAAAAGTGTGTAATTATGTCATTGTACTCAAATATCAATTATTTTTTGTGGTTCCACACCTCATGACTCAGAATTCCATTCAGTAGACTACTCTACATAATTCCAAGCAAATAGAGGAAGACCATCCTTCATTAATACCAGATTGGATAAATGATACAATAACTACAAGGAGTAATAAGTGTAATTTTTTGGATCGGACTGCTAAAATAATCTATTGATCTATGACTCACACTTTAAAATATGTATCTTTTCTTGGAATAAATCTTTTGTAAATGAAAAGGAACATTATCAAAAACCAAAAAGCTTTAAAGAAATATAGTGAAGAATTCAATTCATTTTACATGTAATAAATATTTCAAATACCACATTTTATCACAAGTTATGTCCCTAAATTGGTTTAAGTGTAAATTTTTATGAATTATCTTTTAAATATCAAACCCATTCGAGACTTTTTAACATCATGAACCAAGTACCACTAAAACTAGTGCCCTGAGCCGGTTTGATGTGTGACCTCAAACACACCTCTGCATATGCTAGAGGTTATTGACTAGTAGTGGGATTCTAAAATGGTTTTGCGAGGAGACTATACCCCACATATCAGAGTAAAAAGTATCTATATAAAAAAACTAAGTATCATATACATTAGAGTATGCATAAAGAATAAATTAATTGGACATTTTTTAATAAAATGAAAAATAATAATGTCCAGAATGGCTATGTTATGCATACATCTAATTCCCCACTGGTTTGGTTACATGAAATACCAAAAATAAAATAAACTATAAAAAGGATCCAAAAAATCTCTAAACCAAACCCATCCAGTCATCTAAAATTATACAAGTTATCCCACAGGTCCATGACAAACTCATCACATTCCTTAAACCAAACATGTGCCTATAATAAACATATGAGAGATGGTTAGGAACCCATGGGTAGTGGTGGACCAAGTAGGGTGTAAATAGAACTCATTGGTTCTCCACCAATGGTGTCTAATGAAAATAAAATTTTTTAAAATAATGTATGTAGATATCTACATGTGCACTAAATAAATAAGAAATTAAAACAAACATTTTTCACCATTAAACATTTATCATTATTCATTTAATGATTTAGGTTCTACAGGGTCACCCAATCAACTAATCCTACTCCATACATTCCAATTGTCCAACTCATCTACCATAGTGGTCATAAAATTTAAGTCACAAGGATGAATTCATTTATTAGTTACTTTAATCTAGTGTACCCAGATCTTCAGTATATATACTCAAATTGAGGATTCAAAATGTCATGGCTGACCATCCCAATCATATATAAAACTAGTGTTTCTTCATGTATTATCCTAGAACCACTACCATGGATGAGGAATGTCATGTCCAACAACTTAATCACTGATATGTAACTCCATGTATATACCCTTAGATTCAAGAGAATTAGTCCATCCTCTGAAAATAATGGTGCACCGAGGTTCTTGGAGTATCAATCTGGCCCACAAAAAACCATGGATGAGGAATTCCAATATTCTAAACCATATATAACACTATTGGTTCATCAAGAATTAGTATATTACCTATACCATGGATGAAAAACTCCATATTCAATATCCTAATCCATTCTATAATTAGTAAATTTAATTATTCAAGGTTCAACATACTTAAACATTTTAACACATTAACATCAATGGTTCACCACCATTCATTTATCAATATTCAAAAACTTTATTCAATTAATCATTCACCAAGGTCCCAATGGGCCTTCAAAACCAAAACATGCCTCAATAGAACCCAAACCTTTTACATGTTATAAAAATACCAAAACCAAACATCCTCATTTTTTATTTTTTAAAACACCTATTATAAACATTGATATTTTACATTGAAAATAGAATAGGGCCCAAGACCTTCATTTTCCATCAAAATCATTAAAATTTCCATTAGGGAATTTTCACCATAGAGGGAACCACACACTAATTACAATAAACATTTAAAAACCATTTAAATACCTTTTAAAATCACCTTGAGTTCAATACCCCATTCCAAAATATCATCCATTTTAGAACATATTTTTAACACATTGGAAAGTAAAAACAAATCCAAATCCAAATCACACAATTTATTCATTTCAAAAGACCTCATAGTATTTTTGGAAAACTCATCATCCAAAACATTCCATTTTTTTATTTAGATTCACCCTATGGGTATTATTAGTTCCAATCCCAAAACACCATGGATCCAATGGAATACATGGATGTTCTAAGGAAAAATTAAGCCCCAAGGCCATCGACTCAAAACAAGGGTGAAACCACTCTACAAAAAGGATCTAAGGCACCTACTACACACACATGAAAATAATTATCAAGACTATGGGTAATTATCTTCAACCACCTACCTCATTTTTGAAGCTTTCTAATACATTTCAAAAGCACAATGGCTTTGATAAGGCTAGTCCCAGAATCTTCCAAACACCTCAGAACCAAACTTGTATTTTCACCACCACCCAAGCTCTAGTCTCACACTAAGAAACCATAATTAATTAATTATAAAAAATATAATTAATTAAGCAATAAAACCTCAATGAGTCATATTTCCTAAAAAACATTAAGTCTTTCAAATATTTTCGATTCTCCATAAAACCTCCATGAGACGTCTACATGAACTCCCTACACCATTCTTAGGAAGAATTCATAATATTTGATACCATTTCAACACTTAAATAAATTAAATCATTTGGTAAACCCTAATAAAATTTACCACAAACACATTCCTTAATGAAATTCCCTAAAATGACATGAGGAATCCATCTCAGGATCTCCTCTACTCAAGACAACCAAAATCTCCATCATCCCTGGCTTATTCCACAATGCTCTAGTGGGAACAGAATCAAATTTGTAAACTCACACATATAAAATTAGTAAGAACCATGGAAATAATTCAATGGAAGGATAAGTGAGATAAATATCACCTTAAACAGTGTATAAACACCATGAATGTTCCCTAAATAAAAGTTTATAAGAAGGGTTGATGGGTTAGAAACCCCTTCAATTGTAAACATATAATGGGAGAAGAAGATGGAGGAGTGGATAAAATCTTGAGAGGTTATTTTATTCATTTCCCCCTTTTTAATGAAATATTGGAATCCTGGAGATTTAGACACATAGTTTTCCAAATTGTGCACCAAATGTGAACCCCCTACCATCTAACATCAATTACCCTCATGGTTAGGCCACATGGTTTAACAAACCGTGCACCAACTGTGTTATTAGCACTTCCTCCCTTCTGTACCAAGTCATGCTATTTGTCTAAAACATTCACAACCCATGCACCTTGCCTCATACCCTTCTCAAACATGAGTGTTTTATCCTTTTTCCTCACATGGTTTACCCCAACCCAAGCTCAAACCATAAAATTTAACCATTCTCAATTCATAATGAATTGAAAACGTATTTATCATCAATGTTTCACATGGTTTCTCATAAACTTTGCACGCCAAATCATGAAACTTTTCTAGAAAACTCCAAAACTACTAAAAACTAACTCTAAGCCTCTGATACTCATCTAAACACCTGAGATACCTTTTAATCCACATTCCTCATCTCAAAACTACACTTTGAGACATTCTAACTCTTATATTTAAATTTTAATTCTTGATTCAAAATCTAACTCAATTAGTAATGAAAATTTAAATTCCTTCTAAATTTTTCACCCATATAAAATTGGTATATTACAACCTCCCTACTATAATACTCATCATCTTCAAGAATCCTTGATGGTCATCCATATTCATCATTCAACCTACATTTGTCACCATATTTTATCATATAGCCTTGTTTATCCTTCAATATCCTGAAACAATACCAAGACACAACCTACAACTCATGGACCTCAACCAAATAAAACTCCTAGATAAAACCCATTTCCAAAACCAAAACACCATAATTGGGATTAACCAAGCCCATAAAATGGAAAAATTTATTATAGAATCACCCAATCAGTAATTGAGCAATGGTGATACCCACCATAAGATTCATCTAATCACCCCCAACTTCTTCTACTTAACACCCTTACTATTAAGAAATTCCAACTAAACCTAAACTCACACTCCCATAAAAAGCCTAACATGTTTCACAACTCACCATTCCCCAAAACCCATGATAACACCAATTATAATAGACACCCATCCTCATCATTGAAAACCAACTGAAGAGGATGAATGCCAAGTTTTGTTGCACAAACTAATAACATAACATATTTTTCTCGAAATCCCTACTAAAACATAGAAAACACCCATCGTTCACAAAACGACACACGAAATATAGTATGAAACCATTTTCATACACAATTTTTTCTAAACCCAGTCGAACTACCCATATCTGACTCATCCTAAGAACACCCGGCTCCAACCGTCAGCCTATCTCCATCTCACCTAATCATGATTCCCTTACACCCAACGACATTCTATAATAACCTAAACATTCCCACTAGATTTCATACCCAAACTACTTTTCTAAACCACATAGAGCCTAAGACAATGATTATATTGATCACTGTCCATAATTTATTACCCATTAGCATTCATTATTGAATTTAAGCACAAACCTCAAAGGTTCTTCAATGATACCATAACACCGCCATGATCGATACAGGGCCAGTTCCACATGCTTGTGACCCTTCTCTAATGAGGTTCTTCCGTCTTCAATTGATACACAACTTCCCACCAATAGAGTGTCATCATCACCAACTCACCCAAGAAACATCAACCTCCCTAGGCCTTTATAAATCCCCAACCTTAGTTACCTAGAGTCGATGAAATATTACATAACATTGGTATGATCACAAAATATCAAGTCTCGAAAGACTGATTTTTTTAGTAGCCTTAGAAGTACTAGATACATTTATAAGGTTTACATTACATCATAAAATGGAAAACTAAAACAACATTGTTTCCATAGACAACATTGATATCCCATAGACTATCCATTCATGTCATTCATAATATACTTCTTCATATACTAGGAAAAATAAAACATAGAAGGGGTGAGCTCATATTCTCAGTAAGGATAACAATATAGCTGAAACTTTCATAAATAAGCATAAACATTTAAGGAAATGTATAGAACTAAAACAAAAGCATTTTCAACATAAAATTAATCATAATATGGAAAATATAAATCAAAATAATGCTATTTACTTACTCATATAGATATTCTACTAGTCGAATAATCACATTTAATATCAATAGCCACTTATAAAATGATGGAATGCATAATTCCAGACTTTCATAACCACATAGTCAAGGCCTTGTGCCAAGATAACAAATAAGATTTTGTCAAGTCCTTCTGCCAAGACACTAGTTTGTCTCATGATACCTACCGATGCATCGAGGATCTATTTCAGGCTCCACCTGTCACTTACTAATTCCAATGCATTCCTCATATGAAAGGGTTTAAACATAATATAAACAATCGTATTAAAACTGGCATAAAAAATGTCAATAATTTATCCATTAACCATGAATGGTATGAAATAACACATCCACATTCAAACATATCACAAAACCATCAATACAATATGTAAGTTTTGTATCTTAATAAATCAACTTCAAACAAACTTAAAATCCATCAAATGATGTTGACATAGATGAAATCAAAACCTTTTTAGAGAAATATCTCTTTCTATTTTGAAATCATTTAAAGTCGCGTAATTGTAAAAGAAAACATTTATATTTGAAAATACTCTTATAATATTGTAAGGGAAGCTTCAAAAATGTTATAATGGTGGAAAATAGCTACACCCTCCATATAAGTTAAAAAAATATTCTTACCTTAATTTTGTCGAAAAGGCCACAAAGTACCTTGTTTGGAAAACGACGAAAAGAATACTTTATAAACATATTATAAAATTAAAATAAGGTTATAAATGAATTTAACACATAGTATATAAATTATTAAGATTGTTTTGAAATACATTTTTAATAAACATGGATGTGGATGAAAAAGAGGTCCCAGTAGATAATTACATATAAACAACTTCAGATAATAAAGAGATTGTGAAATTAACCCTTACCTTGTACTTTTCCTTGGTCAAGGGTAGGTTAACCTCCTGTATAATGGTGAAATAATTGTTATTAAATTATACAAGAATCATATACATTAATATGATATCATATATGATCTTTTAACGCTGCTTTGTTAATAATATCTTAGTATTACGTCGTTTCAGGTGTTAACTGATTCATTTTCCTTTAAATTATTTGTTATGTGAGTCATGTTTGTTATGGATGGGATGTATCTTATTCATATTCAGAACTATATTAAGTATTTAAACATTATTTTTAATCATATAATAAAAATTAGTCTTGAATGGATACGACGGGGAATGAATCTCATCGCGTTCGTGGAGACGGTAATCCGTACGTACTCACGCGCGGAAATATCATTCTTTTGATATTAGAATAATATATAATTGGATGATATATCATATATACAGAATAATTATCATTTTTTGTTTAATATTTACAATAATTACACATCATTATTATACCCATTTAAATAATAATGAATTGAATAAAAATTGCACCACGGCGTGGAGATGGTAAGCCATACGTACGCACGTATGGTGACATGCCATTCAAAGGATGGATAGAATAATGAATATGGTTATACCATACTTATAATAACATCACATCATATATATGATACTAGAGTTGTTATTTTATAATGGAAACAACAAAGAAAGAGGAAGTGGAAGAATAAAGGAACTTGAAAGAGGTGATGAAATATTTACCTCTTCCTTAGATTCTTCCTTTTGATTTGATCAAAAGGGCTCCATAGGTTGGATTTATGACTAAAAAAAGTCCTATAGGATGAAGGGAGGACATTTTATAGGGTATTTGGGTAGGGTTTGTCTGATCAAAAATGGATTTTAAGGTGTTAATTAGAGATAAGGGGGTGTACCCTTTTATAAGAGGGGTGAGAGGCACCTTAGGAAAAGCTGGAAATATTATTTTATAATAAAATAATTTCAGTTTCTAATGGCTCCAAAATGAATTATTTAAAGTATAAGGTGGGGATGGGTCAAAAACTACTCAAAAATAGGTTTTAGATAGGTTTGGGTCACTATATTAACTTTATCTTTTAGATTTAACTCTTAGTTAAATAGTTTGACATTTACCATGTATCATTGTATTTTTATATTATATGGTTAATAAAATTACTATATACTTCCAAGAGAACCCCAAGTGGTTCATTAATGATACACCTATCATTATATAAGTTATTTTGATAAACCTTAGATTTTTAGGAATATAATATCAATTAATAATATGATATTTGTTTTAAAAACTCTTTTATGTCAATTTTGAAACTAGTTGATATTTTGTTTTTTCTAAATTCATAAGAGAATTATTACTTCGAATAAAGTTCATATAACCAATAATAAAATTTCATATTAACATAGAAAATTTGTTTAATTCATAAAAAGTCTCGAATTACATTTATTTGGAAATTTATAATATCAATTATTTTAATATTTAAGTAATTAGGTAATTATTGCATCATCATTGTGTCCTAAATAAATTTAATTATTTAATATCTAAAAAATATAAATAAAATACCATTATGTAGTAAATATTTTTATATTTATAATTAATATTTATAGTCGAATTTATCTTATGTTTAACCCTATATTAAAAATGTTTTAGTTATTAAACATTGAATTTAACACTTTTAACTCTTCTTTGAATTAAATAATAATAAATGTCATAATCTAATCCAAGTGGACCTGAAGGATCATATTTTATTACTAAGGTTGTTTTAGGTCGAATTACACTTATCCAATAGAATTAAGATATGTTTTAGGGTAATAATAATATCATTTTTACCCTTAATTACCCTATTAATGTTTAACGGTGGTAAATAAAAGTAAAAAGTTACTATTCACCAAAAATTATTTTCATCTTATTGAACTACATTTTACTTACTGATATCAACCGTGTGTCTCGGATTTTTTAAATGAAACTCATAGAAGTGGTAAAATTATGTCTTATGTAAATTTGTAAATGCCTCTAGGAGCTGGGTAAAAGAGAGTAAAAAGTTCAATAAAAATTTTATATATCTAAAATTATTATAAACTGACTCCAACGAATTACATTGAACTTATATAGGTATTATGTGTCTATTTTGACCTAAAATAAATTTAAATAAAATAATAAATTATTTAAATAAAAAATCGGTTTTAAACTATAACTCAGTGTTTTTCATTATTCATCAAAAATTTAATGTTTTCAGAAAAATACCAAAAGTTCACCCTAAACTAATTTCGATATTTCAAATCCAAAAATGAAGTCCATTTTGAAAGGTAAAATTTATAAAAATTCAAAAATTTGGTATTACTATTCATAATAGCTAGTTTGATTGGTTGTGGTGTGTTAGAACTCGAAGTTTCGTACAACACATGCTACTGTATTATTAAAAGAGAAGCATACCATGGAAGCTTGGGGTGTTACATTCTCCGCTCTTTAAAATAATTTCACCCTCAAAATTTCTAGAGTATTACTACGTAAAAAGACTTGGGTGGTTCTTCATCATAAGTTCCTCATGTTCCCACGTTGCCTCTTACATCTTATAGTTTCTCCATAGAAATTTTACTAGACGAGTCATCTGGTTTCTCAACAATTGTTCTCTTGTATCAAGAACCTTGAAAGGATCTTCGCAATAAGACAGATTGTGTTCCAGTTCAAATTCTTTATAGGTGAGTAAATGCGTTCGTTCAGGCATGTATTTTCTCAACAGTGATACGTGGAATACATTTTTAACTTTGGAGATACTTGGCGGCATTCCCAAACGGTAATCTATAGTCCCAATTTGTTCTAGAATTTCGAAAGGTCCGATGTACCTGGGTCTCAATTTTCCCTTCTAACCGAAATGTATAACACCCTTACATGGAGATACCTTCAAGAAATAATGATCTTCTACCAGAAATTCAAAATCCTTCCTTAGGTTATTGGCATACCTCTTCTTCCTATTTTGAGCTCCTTTGATGTGGGTTTTGATTACCTTCGCCTTTTCCATTGTTTCCTCCACAAGTTTTGGGCCTACAATTTTTCTTTCACCAACATCATCCCAACAAGTTGGTGTGCGACATCTCTTTCTATATAACGCTTCCTATGGTGCTATCTGAATACTTGAATGGAAGATATTGTTATAAGAAAATAAACCAGAGGTAAATATTGATCCTACATACCTTGAAATTCAAGTGAGCATGATCTCAACATGTCTTCTAAGGTTTGAATAGTCTATTCTGATTTTCAATCAGTTTGGGGGTGGTAGGCAGTGCTCAAACGATGTTCAGTATCTAGGGATTTCTGAAGACATTTCCAAAATCTTGACGTAAAACGGGATCACAATCAGAAGAAATCTATATGGGTACTTCAATGAAGTCTCACAACTTCATTAATATATAGTCTTTCTAGACGTTCAAGTGGTAAATATTCCCTTATATCAAGAAAATGTGATTACTTGGTAAGACGATCAACAATGACCCATATTGCATCATTCCTTCTAGGAGTCTTTGGTAGTCCCATGACAAATTCCATTGTAATATTATCCCATTTTCACTTAGGTATGGGAAGAGGTTTCATGACTCCTCTAGGCTATTACATTTTCGCTTTCACTTGTTGAAAAACCATACATCTTGACAAAAAATCAGAAATATCCCTTTTCATGTTGTCCCACCAAAAATGTTCCTTCAAATATCTATACATTTTTTTGCTCTTAGGGTGTATTGATAAATTGGAACTGTGAGAATCATCCAACAATTCCCTTTTTAGATCAGGTATATCGATAACACAATGTCTCTTCCCAAATTTCAAAATTCCATCTTCATACACAAAGTCACTCAATCTCCCATCATTCACGGCTTTAATCTTCTTTTGAAACTCTTCATCACCAGTATAAGAACTCTTTATCCTTTATAGTCAAGATGGTTTGGCAACCATTTGAAAAAATATTGATGTTTCACTTTCCATGGTGATTTCCATATCCATCTTTACTATATCCATGTATATTGGATCCTTTTCAACTCTCATCTTGTTCAAAACTCTATGATCCTTTCTACTCAAATAATTTTCCACCTTATTTTCTTTCCCTAAGTGGTAGTGTATAGTGCAATCATAATCATTGAGTAGTTCAATCCATCTCTTTTTCCTCATGTTGAGTTCTTTCTGTGAGAAAATATCCTCCAAACTCTTGTGATTGGTATATATCTCACATTTTTCACCATAGAGATAGTGTCTCCAAATATTCAAAGAAAATATTATAGTTGCTAACTCAAGATCATGAGTAGAATAGTTTTTCTCATTAATTTTTAGCTGTCATGATGCATAGTCAATAACCCTATCATTCTGCATAAGGACACAACCAAGTCCTTTATTTGAAGCATCACTATAAATAACAAACCCATCATTCCACGATGGTAGATTCAAGATAAGAGCATTGACTGATATTCTATTTAATTATTAAAAACATTATTCACATTCTTTTTTCCAAACAAATTTCACCCCTTTACGTGTGATCTTGGTTAATGGGTTAGTCAATCGGGAAAAATCATAGACAAAAAAACCGATAATAACTTGTTAAACCAATAAAACTGTGTACCTCGTTTATACTCATCGGTGCTGGCCATTCTTGGGTTTCATAGGTCTTAGAAGGATCAACATAGATTCCATCATTAGAGACAATATGGACAAGAAAAGAAATCTCCTGAATCCAAAATTCACACCTTCTAAACATCCCATATAATTTTTGCCTTCTAAGAGTCTTCAGGATAATGTGAAAGTGATTTTCATGATCTTCATAGATTTTGGAGTATACCAAGATATCATCAATAAATACCACTACAAAGTCTTCAAGATATTCCTTGAAAACCTTATTCAGTATATCCATGAAGACAGAGGGTGCATTAGTCAATCCAAAAGGCATTATTGTAAACTCGTAATGCCCATACCTGGTTCGAAATGATGTTTTTATAATGTCTTCCTTCTTCACACACAACTGATGATATCCAGATAGAAGGTCAATATTTGAAAATTAATGATATCCATGAAGTTGGTCAAATAAATCATCAATGCAAGGTAGGGGATACTTTTTCTTTATTGTTATAGCACTGATCTTCCTATATTCAATGCACAACCTCATAGATCCATATTTCTTCTTAACAAAAAGGACAGGGGCTCCCCATAGAGAAACACTAAGGAGAATAGATCCCTTATTACTCAATTCCTCTAGTTGTTTCTTTAGTTCCACTAATTTCATAGTGGCCATTCTATAAGGGGTCTTCGATATGGGCCTTGATCTAGGAATTAAATCAATGGAAAACTCAATTTCTCATTCTGGAGGATGTCCAGGTAAATATTATGAAAACACATCAACATATTCTTTCACAATAGGTACATCATCTATTTGAACATTACTTTCCTCACCCACAGTTATTTCATTCTCTTCCTCCCCAATAATTGAATTTAGTTGAGCTACTGGGGGTGAATCTAGATAAGAATTAGGTGGTTAAGATTATACTCTAAAGATAAGGTACTCTTTATCATCATCAAAAATTGTAACCTCCTTCTTCTTACAATAAATTTTCACCTCATGGTCTAAAATACAATCCATACTGAGGATTATATAAAATTCAATCATGGGTATGATGATGAGATCATAAGATAAATAATGTTTATGTGCCCTAATGGGAACTGATTCATAAAACATTGTTGCAATGATACTTCCCTTAGGAGTTTTGACTGACAACTCCCTTGTTAAATCAAATTGGAAATATCTAATTTTCTTAGCAATTTGGGAAGATATGAAACAATGCGATGATCTAGAATCAAATAAAGAATTGGCTAAACTTGAGGAAACCATTAAATTACCTGCCACTACGTCTTTTGGACTTCCAATTTCAACAGTAGTGATAGCATAAGCTTGGCCTTGATCCCTTGGCCTTTTCTAAGGTAAGTTCCCCTGATTCTTAGGACATTCATTTTCATAATGTCCCATTTCTCTACAATTGTAGCATTCAACATCGACAGCCACTTTCTTCCCCTTGCAATCATGAGCTTGGTGGCCTTTTTCACCACACTTGTAACATACTCCCATTCCCTTCAAGAAAGTACCAGGGTGTTTCTTCCCACATTTACTACAGGATGGATATTTAAATTTTCCCTTCTTCCCCTTATTTCCATTTTCAGATTGTTCAGAATATCTCTTCTTCTCTTCCTTTACTTTAAATTCATAATACTTAAATAATTCCTTTTCTATCTTGATAGAACATAAGACAATATCTTCGTATGATGTGAATGATTGTACGACTAATACTAGACAGATAAATGGTTTTAACCCATAAAATAAACGATCAATCTTACTTCTTGGGTTACGTATATAATATGCAGCATGCCTCACAAACCTTGTAATGTTAGCTTCATACTTTGTGACATTCTCATCCTCCTTTTGCCTTAGACTCAGAAATTGTCTTTCCATATCTTCTCGATGGTCATGAGGAAATTATTTTTCTAATAAATTTTCTTTAAACTCCCTCCATTCCATATTTGATACTTCATCATCTTCCATTGTGTTTTTAATGAATGACCACCATCGATCGGCATCTCTAGTGAGGCTAAACTGCCATGAAAACTTTTTCCCTTTCACTACTCCCCAAGGCGTGGAATAGTTTCTCTAAGGAATTTATCTATTGCTCAGCTACTAGTGGATTGGTACCCCCATTAAATTTTGGTGGTTGTTTCCTCATGAAGTGATCTAACATTGATCATCCACGCTACGGATCAAGGTTCTCCATACGGGTAATGTTATTATTCATAATCTAAGTGAGTTGTCCCAGTATGTTGATTAGTTGATCAGCACCGGTTGCATCACGAGATCCACTATGATTATCTTGAGTAGTAGGTCACTTCCTACATGGAGTATGTGCATTGATACGATTTCCATTCCTTCCAATAGACACCATTTCTAAACAATGGAATAAACTAGATTAGTTTATGAATCGAAATACATAATTCCAAACTTTTAAAACACTTAACATAAATTGAACAGTTTATGGATACAATTCATAATCATAAAAAATGTTTTCTTTGAGGAAGTACATACTCATAAACCCTTCATAATGTTTTTTAAAGAAAATTATAATTATCCTAAGAATATCCCCTGGGAGTGTCTTAACTAAGATTGCTGCAAGGCCCGTTGTCCTACACCAGTTCCCATTTGAGTCTAGCTAAAAGCGGTGTTTTTGGGTTTTACCCCTAGGTACTTATGTTCCAGAGCTGCCTCTACCTTCTCGTATCCATACAGGGATGTATTTCTTAGAAAACTCACAAAATCTCTACAATGCCAAAATTCTAGGATGTTATTCTATACTAATCCTCAAAGTCTATGTTAGAGCTATGTGCTCTAATTAGAGTTTATCTAAATCTAGTTTCTAAGGTTTGTACTAAACTTCCTATGATAAAAACTGTAATTCCCCGACCCTAGTTACCTAGAGTCAGTGATTTATTACATAACATTGGCATGATCACAAAATATCAAGTCTCGAAAGACCGATTAGTTTAGTATCCTTGGAAGTACTAGATACATTTATAAGGTTTAAATTACATCATAAAACAGAAAACTACAACAACATTGTTTCTATAGACAACACTGAGATCCCATAGACTATCCCTACAAGTCAATCATAATATACTTATTTGTATCCTAGGAAAAATAAAACATATAAAGGGATGAGCTCAGATGCTTAGTAAGGATAAAAATATAGCAGAAACATTCATAAATATGCATAAACATTTAAGGAAATGTATAGAACTAAAACAAAAGCCTTTTAAACATAAACTTCATCATAATATGGAAAATATAAATCAAAATAATTCCATTTACGTACTCACATTGATATTCTACTTGTCAAATAATCACATGCAATATCAATAGCCACTTTCATAGTGATGTAATGAATAATGCCAGACTTTCATAACCACATAGTCAAGGCCTTGTGCCAAGACTACAAATAAGATTTTGTCAAGGCCTTGTGCCAAGACACTAGTTTGTCTCATGAGACCTATCGATGCATCGAGGAGCTATAGCGACCTCCACCCGTCACTTACTAAGTCCAATGCGTTCCTCATATGAATAGGTTTAAACATAACATAATCATTCGTATTAAAACTGGCATACAAAATGTAAATACTTTATCCATAAACTATGAATGGTATGAAAAAACACATCCATATTAAAACATATCACAAAACCTTAAATAAAATATGGATGTTTTGTGTCATAATAAATCAACTTCAAAAAAAACTTAAAATCCATAAAAGGATATTGACATAGATGAAATCAATACCTTTTTAAAGAAATATCTCTTTCAATTTTGAAATCATTTAAAGTCACGTAATTATAAAAGAAAACATTTATGTTTAAAAATATTTTTATCAGCTTTTAAGGTAAGCTTCGATGATTTTATAACGGTGGAAAATAGCCGCACCCACCGTATAAGTTAAAAAACATTATTACCTTAATTTTTTCGAAAAGTTCATAAAGTACCTTATTTGGAAAATGACAAAAATATTACTTTATTAACATCTTATAAAAGTCAAAAAAAATGTATAAATTACTTTAACCCATAGTCTATAAAATATTAAGAATGTTTTGAAATACATTTTTAGGAAACATGAATGTGGGTGATAAAGAGGTCCCATCAGATAATTACATATAAACAACCTCGGATAATGAAGAGATTGTGAAATTAATCCATAACTTGTACTTTTCCTTGGTCGAGGTTAGGTTAACCTCCTGTATAATGGTGAAATAATTGTTATTAAATTATACAAGAATCATATACATTAATATGATATCATATATGATCTTTGAACATTGCTTTGTTAATTATATCTTAGTATTATCGTCGTTTTGGGTGTTAACTGATTCATTTTCCTTTAAATTATTTGTTACGTGAGTCATGTTTGTTATGGATGGGATTTATCTTATTCATATTCAGAATGATATTAATTCTTTAAATATTATTTTTAATAATCTAATAAAAATTATTCTTGAATGGATATGATGGGGAATGAATCTGATCGTGTTCATGGAGACGGTAATCCGTATGTATGCACGATCGACAATATCATTCTTTTGATATTAGAATAATATATAATTGGATGGTATATCATATATACAGAATCATTATTATGTTATATTTATTATTTACATCAATTACACATCATTATTGTCACGAACCAACCCAGGTTGACCCTGAACTGGTCACCCGGCTGGCCCAGGGCAAGGCCCGAGGGGCGTTCTCGATCCCCACGGGCTGGAAAATAGTGATGGACATCAAAACTAAACAAGAGGGAACAATTTGGCCCAATGAAAATAAATAAACCAGAAAAAAAATTAACATAATGCAAGGCAACAAAATGACACAAAAAAGGAAGAACAACCAACAACAGCAAACTAACCTGACCACAACCAGAACTCCTTGAGACTCCGAGAGTCGCCCACCAGTCCACAACCAACTCTCGCCCACAACGAGAGAGCTCAATTCAAAACTATAAAAAACTAAAAACAACAAAATACTATAGGTTTGAGTATTAAAACTCAGTAGGCGTGCCCAACAAAATTTTTCTAATGCACTGCCTTTAAATAAAGATATTTCTAATTCCAGGTTTCAACTAAATTATACAAAATATGGCTTTCAACACACACACTTCCATTTCTAAGAAAATTAATAGTCCATTTCCCTTTTTAATTTAAAAACAGGTTTAATTTTTGAAAGGAACAGGTGAATTTCATTTTAAAACATTTCTGCGAACAATTTAGAAATTCAAATCTCAGTTGTTATTCAGATGGAAAACCACACACAAGACACAACACACACTAAGGGCAATGGAAAAGAAGGGGAATACAGGGGACAGCAACAGAACTAGACCTCTCAATCATCCGCCAAAAAAATACTAAAGAAAACATGGGTCAAACCTAGCAGCTCATGAACAAACCAGAACATACCATATATGTTACTCATCCTGAAAGAATGTCTACTATCGATGACTTCATAATGCCCTAACGCCCGGTGTTTCCCTACATGGCCTAACTGAGGGGCCCAATCCCCTAGGAGAGTGTCATCCATACTAAGGGCCACTAGCTAGTGCGTAATCTAAACTAGTGTAGCAATCATTCTCAGAAGATTCACTTTCAATGTCAGGATCCCATGTCAACAAATATAATAAACAGGAAAGGGGTGAGTCAACAAAGTCAATCAAGATGTACAAACATCACACACAAATCATGCAGTTAACGTACCCCAAATATCACATCTGAGTCACCCCAAATAGAGTTTTCCAAAATAATTTATTTTATTAAAGTATCAAACGAGCCTTCACTAATTTTAAGGAAAATCCTTATTTCTCAAGTGAACCAAAACACTTGTTCGTGCTTCAAAATAAATCATTTATCAATAAACCATAACTACATTTAAAATTCCATGAATTATTTTTAATTTCCAAACAGGCATTCTTCCACTACTGGGTGTCCTCTCATCAAGATAATGTTTCAAGTGTCTTGTATAAAATAAATGGCTCTTTTTACACCGAATAATAATTTAAAAATTTATTATCTTATATTATTTTCCATTTATTATAATTAATAAAATATCAAGAAATCAATAAATTCTAAATTTAAAGGCGAGTGTAGTGGGGGACCTACCTCAATTTGCAGCTCGAACACAACGACACGACATGCCTCGCAAAGGCATGCAAGCACGCACATGACGATGATCGTAGTATCGCGGGTTTCCTCACCGACATGCTACAACAACCGCACAAACAACTAAAAACACATAAACATGGACTTAAAATGATCCAAAGAAGCAAACAACATTAAATAACTAGCTCGAAATGTTTTGAAAATATCACATCAAAACACGTATCAAAACACAACTAATGTTTTTATTAGAATCCAATCACGACCTTTAGACACACCAACCACTTTACAAAGAATCGTATGCACCACATGATTAAAGTAATAAACCATTTGAATAATTTATAAAACATCCAGAAATGGTGAAACCAAGGTTCACATCAAAACATACTCAGTTTCACATAAGAAAACACTTTAAAGTAAAACACACAACATCATCACAACTAATTCACTTAAAAAGAATTCCCTTTATCATGCATGTATTTCAAAAACCAAAAAAAATATTTCTGCACCACACCATTAAATCGTAAAACAATCTTAATCACACAACCAACCAAATCAAACACATCACATTCCAAAGTCACCATTCACACACACCAAATTATATTTCAAAACCACACATACTCTAACACCCTTCAAAAAAACAATCTTCACTATTGAAATAATTTAATAAAACCTTTACATGATTTATAGAAACACATCCATGGTGCACAAAGGGGTTTTTCACCATGAATACACCACATTTCACATAAAAACCCACAATTTGAAACCAAATACTCAGCCAACCAATTTAAAACATGCTTTTTACCATATACAAAAATAAGAGAACATGATACTATACATAAGAGACCTAAATTCACTAAAATCACCACACGATCAAATAAAATTATACCTTAATAAATTTAAAAAAACATATTAAATTAATCTAAACAAAGTTTATGGCATGGAAACACCTACAGCAAGGCTGGTGCGCTGGGGGAAACCAAAGTATGTGGCGAATGGATGCGCCGGAAAGAAACTAGTTGGTTGAAGGGAGGGTGGCGCGACGGGAAGGGCAGTGGGTTCTAGGGGGCTCTATGGCGCTGTTGGAACTGATCAGCCGGCCGAAGGTAGAGGGAAAGGGATACGTGGTCTTGCGGCTACTGCCAGAGTGTCCAGGAAAGTGTGGTTGGAGCTGGCAGAGGGGCGAGCAGGGTTCGAGGGGGATTCCACACAAGGACGGCGGAGAGGTTGGGGGGATGCTGGCTGGCGCAAGCCAATGGTGGGGATGGGTGAAACACTATGAGAGGAAGGTGATAACCTGGAGGGGAGGCTAGCATAGAACTGTGGTCCTGTGTGGGGATTCTGGCCGCATCGGGAAGGAGACCAGAGGGAGACGGGGTCCAGTGGGTGAAGGTGGTGCTGAACGAGGTCAGGGGCGGCTGGGCTTGGATGTGGGAGGCCAGGTGGAGGCCAGCTGGGTGAGGCGCCGGCGTCCACTGGGCTGGTGCAAGGAAGAGATTCGGGGTCGGATCGTGCATGTGGAGGCCAAAAACAGGGGGGAGGAATGCGGGCGTCGCACGAGGTGAAAGGGGGGTGCTTCGGGTTTGCAGGCAGATGCTAGGGTTAGCATTTTTTCAATTATAATAGTAATAATAATAGTAATATAAAAAATAGTAATATTAGTATTACCAATAATAATAATAAAAATAATAATGTAATGAATAATAATGATAATACAAATAATAATAATAATAGTAATAATAATATAAATAAAAATAATAAAAATAATAAAAATAATAATTACCATAAAAGTTATAATAATAAAGATGATAATAACAAAAAATAATAATAATAATAATAACACCATTTTGATATTAACATTATCAATTATATAATAACCTTATTATTATAGCAATTTAACCATTTAACCCACTTTATTTACATAAAATTTATTTATTTTAATAGTTATACACTTGCACGGACACCCGGCTAATGACACGACCATCGCATGTTGTGCGGTGACCGTGTATGGGTCTGAAACCCACGAAAGATATTAAATGACAAAAAAAATAATCTGGGACCCAACCTAGACCTTGGAGTGAGGACCAGAATCCAAGTAATATGAAAATAAAAATTAATTAAAAAGGTCGGGGTGTGACAATTCTCCCCACCACAGACAATTTCCACCCCCAGAAAGTCACCCAGCCGAACAATGGACCAAACCAGAATCCATGCCCAAATAAAACTAGAAGAAACCACAACATAAGAGAATGGGAGAACACAATAGGGTTATCCCCACCACAAGAACTCAACTCATGTGGAAATTTTAACACCCAAACATACCACCATGGAAAGAGGGGGTGACACGAGAACTCCCAACCGATCCAAACTATATTCTATAGAACAAGCAAAACAACACATCCGCTGAAACATGGAACTCTCTACCCATACCAATAACCCCTAACACTAGTGAAAAACCTCAAAGAAAAACTTAACCCAAATATTGAATCTAAGGACAACCACAAACATCGACTCTTTCATAGGCACTTACATCTCCAAAGGAACATAGCTAAACCAAAATCAATCCAGACAAGGGCCAAACACACATTTAAGAAAAGTGCACGATTCATAAAACCATGATCAGACAAACAAAACTATTTGGATTACAATGGAACATGTACTCCATAACTCCATGATAAATCAATGAACTTACAATGGATTAAAAACATTGACAAAAAAACAAGAACAGAAAGGCTTTAAATGTTCCACTGCCAACACAGAAAACAAAACCCGAACTGAGGCTTCACACCCCTGGAAACTTCTGACTACGCGCGAGCTTCACCCCAAGACCTGTGGCTAGGGATCTAATGGCTGAAGAATCTCCTACCTCACAGTTCGGAACTAGAATCCTTCAGTCACAGTGTCTTCTTTAGGCGACGCTTCCTGTAGAACTTCTCTAGATGACCCAGACATCTTCAATGGTGGCACGTCTTCGGAGGGATGTGACATGACAGCTTCACCTACCCGAACTAGACACACAGGTGGAACACCACTGAACGGTCCCATGAACTAAAAGCCAGAACCACTATAGAGGACTCTTTAGCAACTGGTTCCTCTAGAACACCCTACTCACCAAATGGGAACCTTTTCAAGCGACCGGATATGCTGGATTTCTGAAAATCTGCACTTCGATTACCCACTCATCTAAGAATGCCTCATACACCAGTTTCTTGATACAATGGCCCTTCAAAGGGAGGACCTTCTCCTTATTCTCTGGACAAAGACCTCTGATTAAGAGAGATGTCTTCATCAAATCCTTTGATGCTACCTCCATAGAAAAGGACACAAGTTCATTGAAATGGTCAACATATTCCTTCACCATCTGTTGGCCTTGTTGAATACGCACAAGTTGTTCCCTTTTCTTCTCCTTCACTTCTTCAGGTATAAACCATCAGACGAAGACAGATTTAAAGACATCCCATGTCATCCCAACTTGCATTGACGGTGGGGTGATCAACTCCCAAACGTCTAGAGATGGACCTTTAAACAGTCCCAAAACAATGCACACTCTGATAGCTTCAGGAGTTCCCAACATCTTAAAAGAACACTCGACCTCTTCAAACCATATAACTACCTTTAACGGTCCTCGATCACTATTAAGTATAGACAATGTCTGAGAAGGACCAAAAATTGGGAATGACTTATCCGAAACCTCGATGACCTTTCTGGGTGACATTTTCTGAACAATATATAAAACATAGAGCCAAAACTATTATCAATCCTTAGTAACATCAAATAAAATTCCTTTATCCAAAATAACTAGCTCAAAATAAATAATAAAATACAAACACAACTCAAAAAAATTTCTTCCAAAATCCCCTTTCCATTTTGGATTTTAAAACTGCCTTTCTTTAAGGAAACTTTCCAAATACCCAAACCCACTTTTCAAACCAAATTTAATTTTTCAAAAATCATTTTCCCTTTATTAAAATCGCTTTGGAATAAAAATTTCAAGCCTTTAATTCCAAGTGAACACCCCAGTAATCCCATGAACCATTGCACATGTCTTCATCCGCTTTCATCCATACGCACCAACACACACTTCTCATGTATTCCCTCACATGTGAAAATGTTCATAAAGAGTACCCGAGGTTGCACCCAAACTATATCTCTACCAGTTCCAAGAAACCACTAAATTTTTATTCCAAGAGCTTTCAATTTTGAAAATACATTTCAAAAATTTAATGCCATTTAAAATAAAACTTTCTCATTTCGAAAACCATTTTTCATTTCCAAAAGTGCACTTACACCCACATGAACCAAGACAATACACAAGTTGTATCAAATCACCAAAGAGAGGGACTAGTAGTCATGATTAACCTAGAGACATGGTAGTGAGACATGCCCAAAGTAAGCATCAACAACTAGGAAGAAGTTAAACCGTGTACTCGGACTCCATGTGGGTCACTACTCCATGTGAAATCACAATGTGACATCAACATTCCTCTATTATCATCCCTCAATCAAAACAAACCAAAACGAGACAAGAACTCAATTCCCAGACTACCCCTGGCGACTCAAGGTTCAAAATGGGTGAGGGTTCATGATGTCCTTCCCGTACCTACCTCTTGAGTCCTGATAGTTCTAATCTCCATCTATCGGACACCCCAAATAACAATGGCCTACTCTTATACCATTTTTTCACGAACCAACCCAGGTCGACCCTAAACCGGTCACCCGGCCGGCCTGCGACAAGGCCTGAGGGGCATTCCCAATCCCCATAGGTTGGAAACTAGTGTCAGGCATCAAAACTAAACAAGAGGGAACAATTTGTCCCAATGAAAATAAATAAAGCAGCAGAAAAAAAAATTAAAATAACACAAGGAAAAAAATGACATGAAAAAGGGAGAAAAACCCAAAACAGAAAACTAACTTAACCACAACCAATACTCCTTGAGACTTCGAGAGTCGCTCACCAGTCCACAACCAACTCTCACCCACAGTGAGAGAGCTCAATTCATACCTGCAACAAAACTAAAAATAGGAAAACACTATAGGCGTGAGTATTAAAACTCAGTAGGCATTCCCAACAAACTATTCCCAATGAACTACCTTTAAATAAATAGATTCACTAATTCTAGGTTTGAACTAAATTATACAAAATATTTTTTTCAACATAAACACTTCCATTTCTAATACATGTAATAGTCCATTTCCCTTTTTAATTTAAAAATAAGTTTAATGTTTGAAAGGAACAGGTGCATTGCATTTTAAGACATTTCTGAGAACAATATAGAAATTCAAATCTCAGTTGTTAGTCAAATGGAAAACCACAAAAAAAACTAACACAAACTAAGTGAAATGGAAAAAGAAGTGGAACACAGGGGCTAGAAACAAAACTATACCTCTCAATCATCTACCACAAAAAAATAAACACTAAAGAAAACATGGGTCGAACCTAGGAGCTTGTGAACAATACAAAACATACCATATATGTGACTCATCCTGAAGGCATGCCTACTCTCAATGATGTCATAACACCCTAATGCCCGGTGTTTCCCTACATGGCCTAACTGAGGGGCCCAATCCCCTAGCAAAGTGCCATCTATAATAAGGTCCACTAGCCAGTGCATAATCTAAACTAGTGCAGCAATCGTTCTCAGAAGATTAACTTACTATTTCAGGTTCCCATGTCAACACATATAATAAACAGGAAAGGGGTGAGTCAAAAAAGTCAATAAAGCAGTAAAAACATCACACACAAATCATGCAGTCAATGTACCCCAAATATCATATCTGAGTCACCCCAGATAGAGTTTTCCAAAATAATTTATTTTATTAAAGTTCCAAATGGGCCTTCACCAATTTTAAGGAAAATCCTCATTTCTCAAGTGAACCAAAACACTTGTTCACGCTTCAAAATAAATCATTTATCAATAAACTAGAACTACATTTAAAATTCCTTGAATTATGTTTAAATTCAAAACGGACATTCTTTCACTACTGGGTGTCCGCTCATCGAGAGAATGTTTCAAGTGTCGTGTATAAAATAAATTGATTTTTTACACCAAATAATCATTTAAAAATTTATTATCTTATATTTTTTCCCATTTATTATAATTAATAAAATATCAAGAAATCGATAAATTCTAAATTTAAAGGCGTGTACACTGGGGGACCTACCTCAATTTGCATCTCGAACACGACGAGGTGACATGCCTCGCAAAGGCGTGCAAGCACCCACACATCGAAGATCATAGTATCGTGAGTATCCTCACCAAAACGCTGCAACAACTGCACAAACCACTAAAAACACATAAACTCGGACTTAAAATGATCCAAATGAGCAATTAAATGAAAAATAACTAGCTCGGAATGTTTTGAAAATATCACATCAAAACACATATCAAAACACAACCAATCTCTTTATTAGACTCCAATCACGACTATTAGACACACCAACCACTTTACAAACATTATACGCACCACATGATTAAAGTAATAAACTATTTGAATAATTTATAAAACATCCACAAATGGTGAAACCAAGGTTCACATAAAAACATACTCAGTTTCACATAAGAAAACACTTTAAAATAAAACACACAACATCATCACAACTAATTCACTTAAAAATAATTCACTTTATCATGAATTTATGTCAAACACCAACAAAACATATTTCTGCACCACACCATTAAACCATAAAACAATCTTAGACACAAAACCAACCAAACAAAACACTTGACATTCCAAAGTCACCATTCACACACCCCAAATTATATTTCAAAACCACACATACTCTAACACCCTTAAAAAAACTTCACTACTGAAATAATTTAATAAAACCATTACACGATTTACAAAAACACATCCACGATGCACAAAGGGGTTTTTCACCATGAATACACCACATTTCACATGAAAACCCCCAATTTGAAACCAAATACTCATCCAACCAATTTGAGACATGCTTTCCCACCATATGCAAAAATTAGAGAACGTGATACTATACTTAAGAAAAATAAATTCACCAAAATCACCACACAATCAAATCAAATTATACCTTAATAAATTTAAAAAAACATATTAAATTAATCTAAAAAAATGGTATGGCAAGGAAACACCTACAGCAAGGCTAGTGTTCTGGGGGAAACTGAAGCAAGCGGTGAATGGATGCGCCGGAAAGAAACCAGATGGATGAAGGGAGGGTTGTGTGACAGGAAGAGAAGCAGGTTCCAGGGGGCGCTACGGCACTGCTGGAACTGGTTGCCAGGTCGAAGGCAGAGGGGAAGGGAGGCGGGGCCTTGAAATTGCTTCTAGAGTGGCCAGGCGAGGGTGGCCAGAGCTGGCGAAGGGGCGAGCTGGGTTCGAGGAGGCTTGCACACAAGGATGACGGAGAGGTTGCAGCGTTACTGGCCGGCGCAAGCCGATGGTCGGGCTGGGTGAAACACTATGAGAGGAAGGCGAGAACCATGAAGGGAGTTCAGTGTGGAACTGAGGTCCTGTGAGGGTCTGCTGGATGCATTGGGAAGGAGACCGGAGGGAGTTGGGGTCTGGTGGGTAAAGTCGGTGATGAGTGAGGTCGGGGCGGATGGGCTTGGATGTGGGAGGCCAGGCGGAGGCTGGTTGGGCGAGGCAGCGACGGCCACTGGGCTGGTGCAAAGAAGAGCCGCGGGGGAAGCTCGCATAGGTGGAGGCCAAAAATGGGGGGAGGAATGGGGGTACCACACGGGGTGAAAGGGGGGGTGCTTCGGGTTTGCGGGTAGATGCTAGGGATTGAATTTTTTTCAATTATAATAGTTATAATAATAGTAATATTACAAATAGTAATATTAGTATTAACAATAATAATAATAAAAATAAAAATGTAAAGAATAATAATGATAATACAAATAATAATAATAGTAATAATAATATAAATAATAATAATAAAACAATAATAAAATTAATAATAACCATAAACGTTATAATAATAAAGATGATCATAACCAAAAATAATAAAAAAAATAGTAACAACAATAACACCTTATTGATATTAACATTATAAATTATATAATAACCTTATTATTATTGAAATTTAACCATTTAACCCACTTTATTTACATAAAATTTATTTATTTTAATAGTTACATACTTTCATGGACACTCAGCTAACGATGCGACCACCGCCTATTGTGTGGTGACCGTGCATGGGTCTGAAACCCACGAAAGATATTAAATGACAAAAAAATTAATATGGGACCCAACCCAGACCTTGGCATGAGGATCTGAAGCAAAGTAATACTAAAATAAAAAATTCATTAAAAATTTTGGGGTGTGACAATTATTATACACATCCAAATAATAATGTATTGAATAACAATTACACCATGACGTGGAGAGGGTAAACTGTAAGTACGCACGTATGGTGACATGTCATTCAAAGGATGGATAGAATAATGAATATGGTTGTACTATATTTATAATAACATCACAGTATATAGATGATACTGGAGTTATTGTTTTATAATGGAAACAACAAAGAAAGGGGAAGTGGAAGAAAAAAGGAACTTGAAAGAGGTGATGAAATATTTACCTCTTCCTTGGATTATTCCTTTTGATTTGATCAAAAGGGATCCTTAGGTTGGCTTTCTAACTAAAATAAGGCCTCTAGGATGAAGAGAGGATATTTGAGAGGGTATTTGGGAAGGGGTTGGCTGAGACAAATGGATTTGAAGGTGTTCATTATAGGGAAAGGGGAGTGCCCTTTTATAAGAGGGGTGAGGGGCACCTTAGGAAAAGATAGAAATATTATTTTATAATAAAATAATTTCAGTTTATAATGGCTCAAAAATAAATTATTTAAAGGATATTGTGGGGATGGATCGAAAACCACTCAACCAATAGGTTTTAGACAGGTTTTGGTCACTATATTAACTTTATCATTAAGATTTAATTCTTAGTTAAATAGTTTGACATTTACCATGTATCTTTGTATTTTTATATTATATGGTTAATAAATTTACTATATACTTCCAAGATAACCCCAAGTGGTTAATTAATGATAAAACTATCATTATATAAGTTTTTTTGCCGAACCTTAGATTTTTAAAAATATAATATCAATTAATAATATAATATTTGTTTTAAAAACTCTTTTATGTCAATTTTGACACTATTTGGTATTTTGTTTTTGCTAAATTCATAACAGAATTATTACTTGGAAAAAAATTTATCTAACCAACCCCAAAATGTCATATTAACCTATAAGATTAGTGGAATTCATAAAAAGTTTCAAATTACATTTATTTATAAATTTATAATATCAATTATTTTAATATTTTATTAATTAGGTAATTACTGCATCATCATTACGTCATAAATAAAATTAATTATTTAATGTCTAAAAATTATAAATAAAATACCATCATGTATTAAATATTTTTATCTTTATAATGAATATTTATAGTCGAATTTATCTTTTATGTAACCCTATATTAAAAAAAAAATTAGTTATTAAACATTGAATTTAACACTTTTAACTCTTCTTTGAATTAAATAATAATAAATGTCCAAATATAATCCAAGTGAACCTAAAGGATCATATTTTATTCCTAAGGTTTTTTTTTTGGTCGAATTACACTTATCTAATAGAATTAGGACATGTTTTAGGGTAATAATAATATCATTTTTACCCATAATTACCCTATTTACTTTTAACCATGGTAAATAAAAGTAAAAAGTTACTATTCACCAAAAGTTATTTTCATATTTTTGAACCACATTTTAATTACTAATATCAACTATTTCTCTCTGATTTTTGTAATTCAACTCACAAAAGTGGTAAAATTAAGTTTTATGTAAATTTGCAATTGCCTCTAGGAGGTGGGTAAAAGACTGTAAAAAGTTCAATAACATTTTTATATATCTAAAATTATTATAAACTGACTCCAATAAATTACATTGAACTTATATAGGTATTATGTGTATATTTTGACCTAAAATAAATTTAAATAAAATAAATAATTATTTAAATATAAATTCGGTTTTAAACTATAACTCCGTCTTTTTCACTATTCATCAAAAATTGAATGTTTTCTGAAAAATACCAAAAATTCACCCTAAGATAATTTCAATATTCCGAATCCAAAAATGAAGTCCATTTTGAAATATAAAATTTATAAAATTTCAAAAATTGGGTATTTCTATTCATAATGGCTAGTTTGATTGGTTGTGGTGTATTAGAACTTGAAGTTGCGTACAACACACGCTACTGTATTATTCAAAGAGAAGCATACCATGGAAGATTGGGGTGTTACAGCCTTGCTCTAACCACTACTAACTTAACAATTTGATGTGGATTTCTCACTCTCGCCTGAGAAACCAAACTAAAGATAAACCATCATTCGTTCCTAACATTTGAGAATGGATCCTACAGTATTTGCTCAAATCATATCCCATACAAGGACCACATTCATTGATGATTGATGGTGTGATTCCCAACATATAGCTCCAATTACACCATTCCATGATCATAACTCCATGGAGTCTCTTCATCAAATCAGAAGAGACATTTAAGAATCTTGGCATATAGCCATTGCTTTCTCAGTGTGCCTAGAATGATGTTAAGATATTAAGAATGATCATATCTGGGATAATAGTATTCTAAGATTTCATTGATGAATACCACAACCACTTATCCATTTCCAATCTCACCTCTATCTATAGGGACATTTAAAACTCATTAAAAGGTCTCATGCCTCCATGTACACATGTGTCTTGTCAGATTCACATTGGTTCTCAGCCTAATCATATCTTCCTACTCTACTCAATAACCTCCGGTGTATGCTTTCAAAACATCTTATCCACAAACCAAATAACACAACACGTCAATATCCACTTGTGCCTCCAAGATCCTATTAACACCTAGCCATAAAACAAACTCTTTTATAACCCCACCACCAAACTTTTTTGCAACCTCAATGAGTCATGTATCATGAAAAATTGGCTCACAATACCAATACACTATCCATGAATCTCCTATATGTCCCTATTACCCAAATAATAGAACCCTTGGTGCTTCCTAAAACCAAAAGAAACTCAGGATCAAAAACTGCTTACTCGACCACTCAAAACTAGATCATCATTCAAAGTTCCACTGAGATCATTTATACTCTCACTAAGTTCTTAGAGATTCATCTAGAGCTAACCATACTGGGAACCTAACTATTCCTTCACCTAAAAACCACATGTTTCACTAAATAATCATCACTCCAACTACTTTTCATCTCAATAAAACCAGAGACATTTGTGTGCATCATAGCAAAAACAAACTCACACATATGGTCACCACCCAAGGTGAACTCACACAAATGAAACCACATTCCCTCAAGCACCTATTGTGATCCTAATCCAAATCATAACCATTAGGAACAACCTATATACGCAACCATTACCTAGGATAGGCACATAAACAAACCATCCCCTCTTAAAATCAGCCAAAATTCCAGATCATAATCATACAATCGATGCTTCTCAAAAAAAGGCATCTAATGTGAATAATCATCATACTAGGATTCAACCTTCATGCACTATTTTCAAAGAATCCAAAGCATTCATATATTCTTCATTCACCCAAAATCACTCATAACTTAACCAAACCCTCTCATGGGTTATCCAAAAAGGCCACATGATAATAACTCCCTAAACTAGAGTCATGTAAAAAGGGTTATAGAGTCCACCACCCTGGGTCTAAACCAACTCATAAAAGGACATAAATCACGGGGTATTAAACATGTTGATGTCTCATCATCACACAACATAAATGAGTCAAAACACCCTCCTCTATGGTCTGACACCATAAATGTGTCATATACCAACCTAATTTTCCGAACTAGGGTTCCCATATTCTCTGAGCATATGCACATCTGACCACTCCTTAGAGGACACAAACATACTACCAACCTCAAAAAAAAAACTACCCATGATGGGTCCAATGATCCTATACTTATATCATACTGACCCACCATGTTCATTGCATCAACCATGTATGAGGACCACACCAACATCCTCATTTTTGAACATCTCGCTATAGATCCACATAACCTTACATCATACATAAATCCATAAAATCACACACTAGAAGGCCTATAATATATGGATCATATGTGCCTATAATGTTGCATGAGATGCCTCTTGAATTTATATTACAAGATTAAAAAAACAAATCATATGCCTCTTTGAAATGGTCCAAGAACCATAAATACATAATAAGTCATAAAATCCAAACAACATGTGTGTTTCTCAAAGAAAAAATCATATACAATCATAATATCACAAATCCATACCATCAATACCAGCCCCTAGTAATCTGGAATTCCTACCAGAATAGGTGTTCCCAATGCACCATCCTGGTATCCATCTCAAGCCCTAAAAAATTCTTATATCTCTATTATACCAAACCCAAAATAGTAAAATAATCATAATTTAACTCCTTAGATACCATTTTGTAAAGTCCTAAACCGGGTACCACTAAAAACATTCCATGAGTCGGTTCTCCACATGACCTCAAGTGCACCTCCACATATTCCAGAGGCTTTTGAATAGTAGTGGGGGTTAAGATGATTCTAGGAGGAAAATATACCCCCATATAAAAGTTCCTAGTAGCAATATAAATAACCATGTATCAAACACATCAGAGTAAAAAGAAATAATAAATCAACTAGACATGATGTAATAAAATGAAATATAATAAATGCCCAAATCACCATGTTGTTCATATAACCAACTGCCCACTGGTCTGGTAACATGACATACCGAAAAAATAAACTAAAAAAGGGTACATGTCATCATTATGATGAACCTATCCATTCATCTGAAACTATCCAAGTTATCCTTTCCGAACATGTAAAACTCAATACAGGCCTCATCTCAAACCAATGATTGTAATAAATATGTAAGAGTTTATTGGGTACCCATGTATAGTGGCAGATTGAGTAGGTTATTAGTAAAACTCATTAGGCTACCACTAATGGTGTCTAAATAAATTACCAGTTAGTATAAATTTTATGTAGATATCTATAGGTTCACTAGATAAATAATATAGTAAAATAAACATGTTTCACCATTAAAAAAATATCATTATCCTTTTAAACATTTTGGTTCTACAAGGTCACCCAATCAACCAAGCCTACTCCAACCACTCTGAGAGTCTAAGACAACTACTATAAGGTTACAATCATTAAGTCAGAATAAGGCATTCATTTCTCAATTACTTTAATCTAGTGTACCTTAGATAATCCATCTAGGTACTCAAACATGGGATTTTGAATTCCATGTCTGACAATCCCAATGATATATAATAATAGTGGTGCCTCAAGAATCATTATAGAACCTATACCAAGGATGAGGAACTCCATGTCCAACATCCTACTCACTGATATGGAATTCCATGTCCATACCCTTAGAGTCGAGAGAATTAGTCCATCCTTTGAAAATTATAGTGTATTGGGGTACCTAGAGAATCAATATATACCTCCCAAATCCATGGATGAGGAACTCCATGTTGGACATCTTAAACCATATATAATACTAGTGGTACATCAAGCATAATTCTATTAGACTTATACCATGGATGAGGAACTCCATGTCCAACATCCTAATCCATTCCATAATTATTTAATTCCATTATTCAATGTTCAACATGATTATCCTTTTAAAAACAATAACTTCAATGGTGCACCACCAATCATTTATCAATATTCAAAACCTTTATTCAATTCATCATCACCAAGGTCCCACCAGGCCTTCAAAACCAAAACATGCATCAAAAACCCAACTCTTTTACATGTCATAAAAATACCAAAACTAAAAATCCTTGTTTAATATTTTTGAATCCACATATTTTAAACAACTTTATTTCACTTTGAAATCAAAAAAAGGACCAAGACCTACATTTTCCATCAAAACAATTAAAATAGTAATTAGGTAATTTTAACCTAAGAGGGAACCACATGAGTATTTTAATAAATATTTGAAAACCATTTAAACCCCTTTAAAATCACCTTGAGTTAAATATACCATTTAAAAACAACATATATTTTAAAATTTCGTTTTCACACATTAGAAATTATAACCAAATAAAAATAAAAATCTCACTATTTAATCATTTAAAAAGTCATCATTATTTGTATAAAAATACCTACATCTAAAACATTCCATTTTTTCAAAGACGGGCATACCCCAAGGGTGTTAATAGTTCTAGTCACACATCACAATGGATTTAATGATATCTGTGGAACTTATAAGGCAAAAAATGAAGTCACAAAGACATAAACTCAAACTAAGGTGGAAACCACTCAACACAAGGGCTCTAAGGCACATATTGCACACACATGAAAAATAATTATCACTATTGTGGGTAAATATCTTAGACCACATACCTCATTTATGAATCCTTATAATACATTTCCAAACCACAGAGGCCTTACTAAGGCCCATACAAGCATTTTTCAAGGCCCTTAGTAACCAACCGAGCTCATCACCACAAACTAAGCTCTAGTATCTCACTAACAAAACACAATTAATTAATTATAAAAAATATTATTAATTATAAAATTAAACCCCAATGTGTTATAATGTCAAAAAACTCATCGATTTGATCAAATTTTATCAAAACTCCAAGAAACTACCATGTGAGGTCCATACAGACTCCATGCACATTTATCGAGAAAAATCCCTAAGAGGTGATTCGATTTCAACACTTAAATAAATTAAATCATTTTGAAAAACATAATAAAATTCACCAATAATGAATAACTTAATAAAATTACATTAAAAAACTTGTAGAATCCATATTAGGACCTCCTCTACCCAGCCCAACCAAAATCCACATCATCCTTGGATGATTCCACAAAGCTCTAGTGGGATCAAAATCAAATCCCTAGACACACACATCAAAAATTAGGAAGAACCAAGGAAAGAGGGAAAGGTAATGATGAGGAAGATAAATATTCCATTAAACACTAAATAAACACCATTAAAGCACACTAATTAGAAGGGTGGAAGAAGGATTAAGGGGGTTAGGAACCCCTGGATTATGTGCACCTAATGGTAGAAGAAGAGGTAAGAGTGGCTAAAATCCAAAAGGGGTGTTTTGGTCATTTCACCATTTTTAATAAAATATAGGTAGCCACAGAGTTCGGTTGAATGATTTTCCAATATGTGTACCAACCATTCACACACTACTATCCAACACCCATTCCCTGCATGTTTAGGCCACATGGTTTGAAAAATTGTGCATCAATTGTTCTATCAACACTACCTCCCTTATATAGAAATTTGAAGGGTTTGTCTGAAACTGTGTGTATCCCATGCACCATACCTCGGACCCTTATCAACATCACATGGTTTATCCTTTCTTATTTCATGGTTAACCCCAAAAAATGCACAAATATTACAATGTAACTATGATCAGTTCAAACTGAACTAAAAACATCCTAATCATCAAGGTTTCGCATGATTTCTCCAAAACCATGCACAACAAACCGTACACCCTTTCCAGAAAACTCCAAAACTACTAAAAAATAACCAAAAACCTCTTATACTCATCCAAACACCTGAGATAGATCTCAATACTCATTAATATTCTAAAAAAAAGACATTGTAACTCTCATATTTCTACTCTAAGTCTCGATTCAAAATCTAAACCATTCAGAAATAAAAATTCAAAATCCTTCTAAATATTTTACCCATACGAATGTGGGATCTTATAGATTTTGTTTTAATATGAAATTTTAGTTGAAATAATAAATTTATAAACTTAAAAGTATTTTATAGTTGAGTATTCCAAGATTTCTGGGCATTTGGGGTTATTTTTTGTCTTCATTGTGTGTTTGGGTGAGTATATTGGAGCCCAGTGGATAGTAGTGAAGTGTTGGGGTTGATTGCCCTAAATATCAATATTATAGATTCCCTTTTAAGGGTGAATTAATGAATATATACTATCCAAAAACATCTAAAACATAACAATCATATTATATAGTGAAAACAAATATCAAAACATAACATCTTTTTTGAAACCTTAAGAATACAAAAAATTAACATAATTAATACTCATAATCATTAAATAATTCCAATAGAAATATTGAATTATTCATTCTCAATGTGTAGTGCCTTATAAAAATTATAATAATCATTTATTCCTTATACACAAGGAATGAAATAATTCATTAGTTTACAAACAATATTTCATTACCAAATTCAATTTTTAGTTAAGGAAATGAGACTTCTTCCCTATATTTTAATCACATTGAAAATCATTGAAATAATATTGAATTAAAATACATTTTAAATCAATACCCATTTAGTTTTATAAAAAACAATTTTAATATACATGAATACGTAATTATAACAAAAATAACTTACTTCATCATGAAGACTACAATTTAAGAAGGTAAAATGCTTTTAAAAAATAATTAAAACTTTACATTTATCACTAACATCCTTAATTTCTTAATTTTATCCCATGATATAACACAATAACATATATATATATAACAATATTATTTAAATTATTTATATCAATGAGTAATAAATATATATAATAAAATAAAAAAAACTCCAATACACTTACCAAAACACGCATTTTTTATCAGATAATGAGAGTTTTATATCATATAATGTCATTTTTTACAGAAACATTAAAATAATGGGGTTTCAATCATGTTATGTAATGTAAAAAATTATGTTTTTTAAAAAATGGGCCATTAAATCCCATATATATAGTAAATAATTAAAAATTATCATTAGCATAAATCTATAAAAACTAAAATATTAATTGAAATTTTATTTCAACAAATTTTAATCTTAATAAATATAGTAATAAAATAAATATTAAAACTATAAAAATGATATTCCTGAATTTTTTTTAATAATTATAATTTTCATATAAATCTAAAACTTTATCAAATAGAACATATGTAACTTATATATTTTTTGTAATAACCTTACCCCAGAAGCCTAAATCCAGTTCATTACTTTTTTACATTGGTATGATTTCAAGGAATCAAATCCTGAAAGACTGAAAGTTTAGAAATTTTGGAAAACTATATTATATACATGATACCCATTTTAATTTGGGAAATATATAATGATACATAATACATAAATAAATTCTAATAAACTACATCCTTGAAAACCCATTCAAAGATATTTTCTACTTAACCTGGGAAAAGGAAACAAATTAAGTTATGCTCAAATGCTCAGTAAGGGTAATTACAATGGAAGAAATGATGAATCAATAATAATAATAATAATCAATAAGGTAAGGTAAGTAATTTAGAACACATTCCATGTAATAAATTAACTAAAAATGAATTCCATCCATGTATTTTATCATAGTAAAAATCCTATGGATAATAATAACTAAAATAAAGAAAAATATCAAAAATTGGACATCATGTTTCCTTGGAACATGAAACCTTTAATGTAAAGACCTTTCACAAGATTGTTTAAAACATATTGTCTATAAACCTATTTTTCTTGGGAAACTATAACTCTATTTTCAAGACCTTTTATAAGATAGTTTAAAACATACTCATTACAAACACGAAGGGTTTGTCCAAATAAATTCATCCCATAAGACTATTGATGCATCGAGGGGATTAAATTAACTATTACACAACCCGTATAGTAAATTTTCAAAGAATTACTCATATATCTAATAATTTATTTAAATAATAAACATCATGCATTATCATCAAATATCTGTATTGAGTAAAAGATACAGATCTATCAATATTTTCAATAATTTTCAAAGTGAATACAATATGTAAAAATGGTATATGGTTTAGAAAATAATGATATAAATTTCATGATAATATGTATATTTAAAATTTAATGTTCATTAAAAATTATCATAAGGAAGTGATCGTTTCAATGGAAATTGAATAATCACAAAATAAATTTATATTGCAAATATAACTTTTACCACTTGTAATTTTCAAATCAAAACCCCTTAGATTGGATAATTTAATGTGAAACTTATAATAACATGAAATATGATTGAATCATGATATTAAATTAAAATGGGAAGTATATACTCTGCACAAAATAATTAAGTGGTGAAAATGGTGTATGCCTCACAGAAGAAAAAGTGAGACAAGAATCACTTACCTTATACTTATTTTTGGTGGAACTATCTTTAACATAATTTATAATGGTTTTAATAATGTTAATAACTTATTCCAATATAATTATTATATTTATAATATCATATATTAACTTTTTTACATTATATTATTTCCATTTTGTTAAAAATATTTCATTATTTTCACTATTTCAGATGTTAATTTCCTAATTTTTCAAGTACGTTTCGATATGTTACATATTGTTCCTTTTAGTTAGATCATGGTTTCATCATATATAGAATGTAAACCATGATTTAAATACTATATATATTCATTATATATTTATTTATAACTATCAATTATATTTGGATATAGAAAATTAAATACACCTTTCATAGAGACGTTAGGTCGTACGTACACATGAACGTTACTTCAATTTATTTGTCATGTTAAAAAAATTAAAATTAAATGATATATATGTATATTATAATTAAATTATTTTTTTTATTTATTATATGTCACATATTTTTATTAAAACCATCCCTAATACATTCCATGTATAGCGTGAATGAATCACATTACTTTGAGGAGGCAGTAGTCCACACGTCCACAAACAAAGTTATCGTATTTACACCAAATGGAAAGAATAAAGGTATATAATATATATAAATTAAATAAGAATAAATAAATAATAAATATAATATATAGCATATAAAAATAGTATTTCCATCATAATTCCCTCCAAGAGAGGTTGTAAATGAAGAACAAACAGTCATTCTTTTGCGAGGCGGTAGTCTGCTGTACACATGAACTGTAAAGACCCGTAAATTTCAAGGAAATTTTTTTCTTAATTTTCTTTGGAATTTTGAAAGAATGCAGTTTCTGACAGCACCTGATTCTGAGGCCCGGTGTGCCTGGAATCATTTTCTGAAGTTTGGCTCGGGTACGTTCAGTGAACGAACGAGTGGGTTTTTCTAAATTTTGAACCGGTTCTCGGAATCAAATTCCGAGGGCACCGATGGAATCGCAGCACCGGTGTTTGCTTAGAAATGCCTCTTCCGGAGTTGCATTTTCTCAGGTGTGGTTTTTAATTTTTGGGATTTAAGTTAAGAAATAAAATAATGTGGTACGACAAACTTTATTTTATTTCACTTAAGGCCACTTAAAAGCCACTTAAAGCTACTTAAGCTGAGTTGAAGCGGATAGGGTGCAATCCAAAATATCCTACCCTCTTGGTAGGATATTTGTGAGGTGGGGCCCGCGCAAGACTCACTGTTTCTTTTCCTCTAAGTAATGCACCCGTGAAACATCCTCATTAATGAAAGTCAACCGTGCGTTTTTCTAGTTAAGAAACGCCCCAATTAATTGGGCAGTTAAATCGTTACAATTAATTCAACGAATTAATTGTTCGTCTCTTATCTTTTGAATTTCAAAAGCTTAGGTCAATAATAAAATTAGGGTTGAACTTATTTTATTTAGTTTGACTTGTGGCATGGAGAGAATTTGGGAGGAAAGCGTTCTTCTTCGACGAAGAACGCGAATAATTCTCCAACCTCCAACGAAGAACGCCAAACCCTCGGAGATTGACGACGCGACGCCGTGTACCACGACGTCAACGACGCTTCTTCCGCGACGCTCCTTCCGCGACGCTTTCTTCCGCGACGAGAAAATACGCGACGAACCCTCGCTCGATGACGCTTGAGGTTGGGGAATTTTTATTTTGGTGTTCAATTATCTTTTGAGAAAAGTACGATGAGCGTGGACCAACCAATTCCAGGTTAAACCGCGGATCGTTCATTCATGCGTATTGTTTTTGAGTATTATTATTTAATTTGTTCGTGATTATTACCTTGACGATCTTCATGAAATATAACCTTTTGTTATCAACTAACGAGAGGGGGCCGGACCGCACAAACACGGCCGACCCTCCTCCTTATCCTTGTGGGTTTCTATTGTGGATTGAAACGGAGATGGCGTGGTGTCGTCGCACCGCACAGAATCATGCAGCAAGGAATGCGCGGCGCCGTCACACCGCATCATGAAAACAAACAAGTGCGCGACGCCGTCGCACCGCGTCGGAGAAACCCGAAGACATCCTCAGACGGAGTCGAGCCACGGTGAAAGGGCACGGCGCCATCGTATCGCGTCGGAGAACCACGAAGATGGCGCGTTTTGTTAATTGATGTGTGGATTGTCAGACGACGACGAACGAGGCTGCAAGGGTGATTTGAAAGCTTTGCAGTGAAGGCCGGGTCCCGGGAGGACCGTTGGTGAAGACGGCAGGAGAAACGGACCACCGGAGCGCGTCCGGTGGTCCGCGGAAGGCGGTGGCGGGGCGCCGGCGCCAGCGACCGGCGGCGGCGGTTGCCGCCGGCATCAATCAGCGGCGAGGGCGGGGGGAACCGCGCACCCCTGCTCCACGGCTTTCGCTTGGCCGCGCTGGTCGAGCCGCAGCTGGCCGGTCGAGCTGGACCGAGCCGGCCGGGCCGGACCGAGCCGGGCCGGGCCGGGCCCAGCCGGGTCGGACCCGGGTCGGGCCCATCCGGGTCGGACCCGGGTCGGGTCGGCCCAGGGGGGGTCGGGCTGGGTCGGTCGGGCCCAGACCCCCCGATTTCATACCCTCTTTGGTCTTTTGCTCATATCTTGGGATACGAACCTCTGATTGATGCACCGTCAGCGGCGATGTGATCCTTGGATCGAGACGGTCGTTTCAGTATATCGCACTCAAGGTTTCGGAACTCTTTGGGTTCGGCCGGGTTGGTTCGTACACGAAACCAACCGGGCCCTCGAAGCGGAAACGCTCATATCTTGAGCTCCGGACGTCCGATTGACGTGCCGTCAACTTTGATGCTTTCCTCTAAGTGAGACAGATCTTTTGGTATACTCCGCCCGAGGTTTGGACGCTGGTGGAGTATGGTCGGGTTGGTTTTGCCTTAAAAACCAACCGGGCCCCTGGGACGAAAAAGCCAATAACTCACAGACCGGGCGTCCGATTGACGCGCCATCTGTCTCGTTGATTTCCTCTTGATGAGACGGAACTTTTGGCATACTTCACCCAAGATTTGGTTGCTGTTGGATATTGGCCGGGTTGGATTGTACCCGAAATCCAATTGGGCCCTTGGAACGGAAAATCTGTTATCTTTCAGACCAGACGTCTGTTTGACGAATCGTCTGCGGCATTGGTGATCACGTTGAGAAATGGTCCCTTTGAGTTTACCCTATGAGAGTTGGGGTACAGTTGAGATACGGCCGGGTTGGTTCGCACACGAAACCAACCGGGCCCTTGGGAC
The DNA here is from genome assembly GCA_963277665.1 of Viscum album. NCBI lineage: Eukaryota > Viridiplantae > Streptophyta > Magnoliopsida > Santalales > Viscaceae > Viscum > Viscum album. Next base: position 175,155,358 of record OY728151.1, read on the forward strand.
GAAAGAGCTAGTAACTCACAGACCGGGCGTTCGATTGACGCGCTGTCTGTTGCGTTGAGACCCCTGTGATGAGGCGGTCCTTTGGGATACTTCTTAGTGGGACTTTGAGATACTTGGAGTATCGACCTGTAGCTCTTGGAGCGGACCCTCCCAGAGACGAGCGTGCGGAGTACGGAGACCGTGTAGCCAACTGAGACCTGACGACTGCTTGACCGACTCGACTTAGAGTGAGTCGACTAGCCCAGTGGACGGAGCACTACTTTGTGAGGTGTAGACCCATGACGGAAGGAGCACTACCTTTGTGACAGTGCAGACTCGTGGTACTCGTCCGGAGAGTACCTCTGCAGGCTACTAGGGGGTGTGCACTACTGTGTTTGGGTGGCATACCCAGGCGGGAAGCACTACTGTGTTTGGGTGGCATACCCCGGCGGGAAGCACTACTGTGTTTGGGTGGCTGGCCTGCGGTACTCGACAGGAGGAGTACCTCAGCAGTCTTAGGTTAGTGAGCAGTACCTCGGAGTCATGACAGGACCATTGTACACTCCAGAGACGGAGCTCTTCAGCAGTTACAGTTTCGATAATGAAAATCCTGGTTTGAGCTGAGACTTTTGACCCTTGTGTTTACCTCATGATTGAGATGAGTTACTTGATAACTTAGGTATATGTATGGGCATATACCTGGGTAGTGATTATCCGTTGATTTCATAATCCTTGTGTTTCCTCATGATTGAGATGGGTTACTTGATAACTTAGGTATATGTATGGGCATATACCTAAGTAGAGGTTATCTGTTGAGATCTTCTTTGTGGTTATCCTTGTTGGTTTTAGTAATACCTTGAGGGTCTCGGGGTCCCTACTGAGTATCGTTATACTCACCCCTGCACGGGCTATGCCCACACCTCGTTGCGTTGGTTGCAGACGACGGGAATTACTGACGAAGGCCGAGTGTTCGAGACTGGACGGAACCCATAGGTGGACTACACGACGAGTCAGTACCCGGAGGTGGACTTCACGGCGAGACGACACTCAGAGGAGGTTTACGGGCGAGTGCGCTGTAGAGGCTATCTGTACCTACCCTTCAGGTAGGATCCGTGGTGGACGATCCAGGAGCTGCGCCATCTGTACCTACCATTCAGGTAGGATCCATGGTGGACGATCCAAGAGCTGCGCCATCTGTACCTACCCTTCAGGTAGGATCCGAGGAGGATGACCCAGGAGCCACTTCCATCCTTCCAGCTGTTGTCTTTTCTGTTGTACTTTGTTCATTTGTAGTTGTACTTTCTTTTTGGGATTGTATTCTGGCCCATTTACCTTTCAGCACTTCTCTTTGTACTTAGTGTTTATTTCCGCTTGTACTATGTGGTGTTTTCTTTACTTTATAAAGGAAATGCCTTCTCAGTTATCGGGATTTACGCCTTTGGTGCTAGTCGCCAGCCCCTGGCCTATGGAAGGTGGGCTTGGGGTAGTCACAGCACGGGCCCCGAGGATGGGTCGTGACAAATTGGTATCAGAGGAGTCGGTTCTACCATAGAACTTATAACTCTGATATTTTCTTTCTGTGAAGCAATAGTGTTAAGAGTACCGAGTGTGGTCTTCAGTTCAGGGAGTCTAGTGTTAGTGCGGGCGGCCGACGTATTCATAAACCAGGACCCTGACAACTGATTTCCGACTTTGTGCACGAAAACACTGATTGCGTGTGTGTTTCCAGAAGTTTTAAAATTTCAGCTCAAACCAGGTCATCTCACCAGGTATAAACGTTTGACCGTGTCACGTTGTTTCTTTCAGGATGCCTTTTCTCGGATGACCAGCTAGAGCCCAGAGGGATGTGCGTACTGACAGCCTGTCGAGCGATGAGGCTTCGGTACAGGGCCCTCTTGCAGTTGAGGCACCAGCGGTACTACCATACGTTGGTCCACCGATGCCTCCAGCCCCAGCAGTAGGCGATGCACGGCACTTGAGCGCACTGCACGAGTTCTAGTGCCAGAGACCACCCAGGTTCCGGGGAGAGACGGACCCGTAGGTGGTTGAGGATTGGCTGGAGGCTATGGTGAGAGTCTTCAGGCTAGTGGGGACTCCGGCAGACTTCATGGTGATCTTTGCTGCCAGCCTTCTTCAGGCAGCAATAGGCAGGTGGTGGAGAAACTTGTTCCAGTTTTGCAACGGGATGACCTTCACATGGGAAGACATCGAGACCTTCTTTAGGGTGGAGTTTGTGCCAGTAGATCTACACCCCGAGCGTGTTCAGGAGCTGCTGCATTTGCTGCATGTTTTTCGATCAGTAGTCGAGTCATCTTTGGGTAGTAGACAGATGATGTAGAGGTCCAAGAGGGCCAGAGCCAGCCGTACGAGGAGTAGGAAGTGTTATGAATTCAGCAGAAAGGGTCACCTAGCACGTGACTGTCTGACTCCTCGTACAGTTGATCTGCAGGCTTTGGAGGATCCACCAAGGCAGAAGCAGCGGTGGGTGCTTGATCAACAACCGAGTAGTGGACAAGGAAGTAGAGCTCCGGGAGCAGGTGGAAAGGAGAGGAACTAGTGGATATGTCCCTTGTACTTTTAGTTCCATTTTGCTGTTGTATTCGTGTCTTTGTACTATGAGCTGCAATAATAAAAAAAAGACACTTATCTTGTGATGTTTTCTTTCCTGTCCTTTTTGTTTGGTTGATACTGAGTGGTCCCGGTTAAAACTGTTGACTTGACCCTCACTTTCGAGATTTCTACTGGAGGAGACCCAGTAACCTCACACTAATGCCGACAGTGTGACTCGACCCTTGGAGGTGAGAGTGACAGTTGGATCTCTTGTAGTTACGTCGAGGCCTTACGACGTCATCCATGGCATGAATGCATCTTTCATGTCAGGATTGACTGTATTAGGTAATGGGCATGGTTCATCCAGGTGATGAGACCGAGTTTCTCTTTTTGGCAAAGGAGAAATTTTAGCATCTCTTCCAGATCGTAGTCAAAGAAGGTGTAGATCATCCAGGAGCGGATGAAGACTGCACAGTGCTGTAAGAAACAAGAAACCGGTGCCAGTCTTAGAGACTCGGGCGTGTTAAATGTTTTAAGAAGAGGAAGCTTTAAAGAGAGATGAGTCTGCAAAGCGGCAGATATGGAGGCAGAGCTAGGAGAGCAGCATGAGGTGGTGTACATCTTAACATGCTACAACCACCCGCCTTAGTTATCCCCACCAGGCTCATGGAGCAGGAGGGCGGAGGAAGAGCGCGGCTGCATGTGGTCAAGGAGAGTGACCTGATGGCTCTAAGAATGATTCAAGGGACAGTCTATGTCCACTACTAGCTGCTATAGTAATAGACGTCGATATGAATCATTCCTCGCTTTCACAAATCTTGTCCCAGACCTAGAGTTTCCAGTAAGCCGTGGACTTGACCCTCACATCTTGAGATACCTTAGGAGGAGACTCGATAATCACACTTACGCCGACGGTTTGGTCAGACCCTCGAGGTGAGAGTTTCGGTTGGAATCTCTTGGTGGCAGCGTCGAGGCCTTACGACGTTGGTTTGAGTGTGGACTGGGCAATCACGGTTCATACACAAATTGACGGTATTAGGAAAAAAGGTTGTGGTTTAACTACGACGTCGGGGTGGGTTTTCCTTGTTCGGTGAAAAGGGAACCCCAAGAAGCATAGGATAACTCATGCTCAGGAGGGTGCGACCGATCACTCTAGAGTCGGTCAACCTTACCCTCATGGCAGCAGTCGTTTGAGTTTCAGTCCTAACAGGAGTTGGAGACCTCTGGAGTTCGAGGATGACGATCACGTCCTTATATGGGTCTCACCTCGACGAGGTTTATGGAGATGTGTACAAGGCGGCAAGTTATCTCTGAGGTTCAGCGGACCTTCTTAGGTCCTCATCTAGGCAAGCAGGGTGGTTTACCGCTTGACCCATCCACCTCAGTTGCACCGGGTGCACGACGATTTCCATGTATCTCAACTGAGGAGATACGTGCTCGACCCTTCGCATATCATCGACCATGAGGAGCTGGACGATGGAGATGGAGTGTCTTTCACGGAGGCTCCAGTGGGGATCGAGGATCGACAGGAGCGGATCCTACGAGGACGATCAATTCCACGGGTGCACTTTCTCTGGCAGTATGGGAACCTCCGGGTGAGCACATGGGAGTGGAAGGCTCAGATGCGTTCTCTGTACCTCTTTTGTGACCCTAGTTTTTGTTAAAGCTTTACGAGGATGTAAAGCCCTGAGGTGGGAGTGATGTAAAGACCCGAAAATTTCAAGGTAATTTTTTTCTTAATTTTCTTTGGAATTTTACAAGAACGCAGTTTTTGACAGCGCTTGATTCCGAGGCCCGGTGTGCCCGGAATCATTTTCTGAAGTTTGGCTCAGGTACGTTCAGTTAACGAACGAGCGGGTTTTTCTAACTTTTGAACCGGTGCTCGGAATCAAATTCTGAGGGCACCGATGGAATCGCAGTGCCGGTGTTTGCTTAGAAACGCCTCTTCCGGAGTTGCGTTTGCTCGGGTGTGGTTTTTAATTTTTGGGCTTTAAGTTAAGAAATAAAATAATGTGGTACGACAAACTTTATTTTATTTCACTTAAGGCCACTTAAAAGCCACTTAAAGCTACTTAAGCTGAGTTGAAGCGGATAGGGTGCAATCCAAAATATCCTACCCTCTTGGTAGGATATTTGTGAGGTGGGGCCCGCACGATTCTCACCATTTCTTTTCCTCTAAGTAACGCACCCACGAAACCTCCTCATTAATGAAAGTCAACAGTGCGTTTTTCTGGTTAAGAAACGCCCCAATTAATTGGGCAGTTAAATCGTTACAATTAATTCAACGAATTAATTGTTCGTTTCTTATCTTTTGAATTTCAAAAGCTTAGGTCAATAATAAAATAAGGGTTGAACTTATTTTATTTAGTTGGACTTGTGGCGTGGAGATAATTTGGGAGGAAAGAGTTCTTCTTCAACGAAGAACGCGAAGAATGCTCCGACCTCCGACGAAGAACGCTAAACCCTCGGAGATCGACGACGCGACGCCGTGTACCATGACATCAACGACGCTTCTTCTGCGACGCTCCTTCCGCGATGCTTTCTTCCGCGATGAGAAAATCCGCGACGAACCCTCGCTCGACGATGCTTGAGGTAGGGGAATTTTTATTTTGGTGTTCTATTATCTTTTGAGAAAAGTACGACGAGCGCGAACCAACCAATTCCAGGTTGATCCGCGGATCATTCGTTCATGCGGATTGTTGTTGAGTATTATTATTTAATTTTTTCGTGATTATTACCTTGACGATCTTCGTGAAATATGACCTTTTTCTATCAACTAACGAGAGGGGGCCGGACCGCACAAACATGGCTGACCCTCCTCCTTATCCTTGTGGGTTTCTATTGTGGATTGAAACGGGGATGGCGCGGTGTCGTTGCACCACGCAGAATCATCAAGCAAGGAATGTGTGGCGTCGTCGCACCGCATCGTGAAAACAAACAAGGGCGCGACGCCGTCGCGCCGTGTCGGAGAAACCCGAAGACATCCGCGGACGGAGTCGGGCCACGGTGAAAGGGCGCGGCGCCATCGCATCGCGCCGTAGAACCATGAAGATGACGCATTGTTTTAATTGACGTGCGGATTGTCGGACGACGACGAACGGGGCCGCAAGAGAGATTTGAAAGCTTTGCAGTGAAGTTCGGGTCCCGGGAGGACTGTTGTCGAAGACTGCAGGAGAAATGGACCACCGGAGTGCATCCGGTGGTCTGCGGAAGGCGATGGTGGCGCGCCACCAGAAGGCCGGCGGCGGCAGTTGCCGCCGGCATCAATCAGTAGTGAGGGCGGGGGGAACCGCGCACCCCCGCTCCGCGGCTTCCGCTCGGCCGCGCTGGCCGAGCCGCGGCTGGCCGGTCGAGCCGGACCGAGCCGGGCCGGGCGGGGCCCAGCCAGGTCGGACCCGGGTCGGGTCGACCCGATTCGGGCCGACCTAGGGGGGGTCGGGCTGGGCCCAGACCCCCCCCCCCCCCCCCCCCGATTTCATACCCTCTTTGGTCTTTTGCCCATATCTTGGGTTATGGACCTCTGATTGATGCACCGTCAGCGGAAATGCGATCCTTGGATCAAGCCGGTCGTTTCGGTATATCGCACTCAAGGTTTCGGAACACTTTGGGTTCGGCCGGGTTTGTTCGTACACGAAACCAACCGGGCCCTCGGAGCGGAAACGCTCATATCTTGAGTTTCGGACGTCCGATTGACGTGCCGTCGACTTTGATGATTTCCTCTAAGTGAGATGGATCTTTTGGAATAATCTGCTCGAGGTTTGGACGCAGGTGGAGTACAGTCGGGTTGGTTTTGCCTTAAAAACCAACCGGGCCCCTGGGACGAAAAAGCCAATAACTCACAGACCGGGCATCCGATTGACGCGCCGTCTGTCTTGTTGATTTCCTCTTGATTAGACGGAACTTTTGGCATACTTCGCCCATGATTTAGTTGTTTTTGGATAGTGGCCGGGTTGGATTATACTCGAAATCCAACCGGGCCCTTGGAATGGAAAAGCTATTATCTTTCAGACCAGACGTCCGTTTGACGAACCGTCTGTGGCATTGGTGATCACGTTGAGAAACGGTCCCTTTGAGTTTACCCTATGAGAGTTTGGGTACAGTTGAGATACGGCCGGGTTGGTTCGCACACGAAACCAACCGGGCCCCTGGGACGAAAGAGCTAGTAACTCACAGACCGGGCGTCCGATTGACGCGGCGTCTGTTGCGTTGAGACCCCTGTGAAGAGGCGGTCCTTTGGGATACTTCTTCGTGAGACTTTGAGATACTTGAAGTATCGACCTGTAGCTCGTGGAGCGGACCCTCCCAGAAACGATCGTGCGGAGTACGGAGACCGTGTAGCCGACTGAGACCTGAAGACTGCTTGACCGACTCGACTTGGAGTGAGTCGACTAGCCCAGTGGACGGAGCACTACTTTGTGAGGTGCAGACCCATGGCGGACGGAGCACTACCTGTGTGATAGTGCAGACCCACGGTACTCGTCCGAAGAGTACCTCTGTAGGCTACTAGGGGGTGTGCACTACTGTGTTTGGGTGGCATACCCCGGCGGGAAGCAATACTGTGTTTGGGCGGCATACCCCTGCGGGAAGCACTACTGTGTTTGGATGGCTGGCCCGCGGTACTCGACAGGAGGAGTACCTCAGCAGTCTTAGGTTAGTTAGCAGTACCTCGGAGTCGTGACAGGACCACTGTACACTCCAGAGACGGAGCTCTTCAGCAGTTATGGTTTCGATAATGAAAATCCTGGTTTGAGCTGATACTTTTGACCCTTGTGTTTTCCTCATGATTGAGATGAGTTACTTGATAACTTAGGTATATGTATGGGCATATACCTGGGTAGTGGTTATCCGTTGATTTCATAATCCTTGTGTTTCATCATGATTGAGATGGGTTACTTGATAACTTATGTATATGTATGGGCATATACCTAAGTAGAGGTTATCTGTTGAGATCTTCTTTGTGGTTATACTTGTTGGTTTTAGTGAGACCTTGAGGGTCTCGGGGTCCCTACTGAGTATTGTTATACTCACCCCTGCACGGGCTATGCCCGCACCTTGTTGTGTTGGTTGCAGACGAGGGGCAGTGCTGACAGAGGCCGAGTGTTCGAGACTGGACGGTACCCGGAGGTGGACTACACGACGAGTCAGTACCCAGAGTTGGACTTCACGGCGAGACGACACTCGGAGGAGGTTGAAGGGCGAGAGAGTTGTAGAGGCTATCTGTACCTACCCTTCAGGTATGATCCATGGTGGATGATCCAGGAGCTGCGCCATTTGTACCTACCCTTCAGGTAGGATCCGTGGTGGACGATCCAGGAGCTGCGCCATCTGTACCTACCCTTCAGGTAGGATCCGAGGAGGACGACCCAGGAGCCGCTTCCGTCCTTCCAGCTGTTGTCTTTTCTATTTTACTTTGTTCATTTGTAGTTGTACTTTCTTTTTGGGTTTGTATTCTGGCCCATTTACCTTTCAGCACTTCTCTTTGTACTTAGTGTTTTATTTCCTCTTGTAATTTGTGGTGTTTTCATTACTTTTATAAAGGAAATGCCTTCCCAGTTATCGGGATTTACGCCTTTGGTGCTAGTCGCCAGCCCCTGGCCTATGGAAGGTGGGCTTGGGGTAGTCACGGCATGGGCCCCGAGGACGGGTCGTGACATGAACGGTAAGTTCATTATACATTAGATGGAAGTTGGTGTAAATGTTAGTTGAACCCTTAGAATAAAAATATATCAGTATTCTGAGTATTATGAGGATATTATATATTCATTCAATTAGAATATTTGAATGGTTGGAGAAATAAATAAAACAGAAGTGATCATTAAAGAATGTCACCTCATTTTTAGGTAACTCCTTTTGGTTTTACCAAAATAATTACTTTGTTGGATTTATGACCAAAATTATTTTTATAGTATTAGAATTGTGATTTTTGGAGCTTATTTGGTCAGATTTTGGGTGAAAAAAATGGATTGATAGGTGTGAATGAGTGGGAGGGGTGAGTATCTTTTTATAGTGGTGGTGGAGTGGAATTCTTGTAAATTTTTTGAAAAGAGAATTCCAAACATGTTTTTATCATGTCAAGTGGATAAAATAATGAAGAAAATTCCAAAAATATGAGATTATGGGGTCTAAATATGAACATAAAATGTATTTTTTAAAATTTTCTAGGTCATTTTGGACCTTAAGTTTAAGGTTTTGTACTTTGCTAATCTAATTTTTTCTTAATCGCTATAATAAATTTTAATAACTTTCACAAATATTTTTTGTCAAAAACTAAGTTGAAATTATTAGAAATTATTAATTATTATGATTAAAAATATGGAATCCATTTTCACATATTTCAATCACATAATTGGTAGAAAATAATTTAAAATTTATCCCATAGAGGGGACAACAATGTGGGGTTTAAAAGTAAAAACTTTTAAAGGTTTTCTAAGTTTTTATATACAATTTCCAAGTGAAATTTATTATAATAAAATAAATTGGATTAATATATATAAAATTTATCTAATTAAGATTTAAAACCATTAAAAATTAAATTTATCTTTATAAATAAATTAGATGAAAAAACAATTTTGAATTAAAATTTAGTATTTTTCACTATTCATCAAAAAATAAAACTTCACAAAAAAATCACCCTAAACTAATAATATTAACTTATAATGTATAGTTGGAAGCCTCTGGTGTATGAATATGTGTTCTTGAATACTTATGGAAAACCATCTCAAGGCACTGTTTTAGTAGCACCCAGGTCGTTACACTACATCAATTTATATAGATTTGTGCCACATTGTTATGTTTTAATTAAAGGAAACCATTTGGGAAGATATTAGGGTAATTAAATGATATAATTTCTCTATTTTACTAAAAATTTATGTAATAAAACATTGATTTACTTTTCATTATCCCTTATAGAGTTCATTTATTTTAGATGATTTTCGTAAGAAATTTTCCTTAATGGTCATAATAAAAGATCATAGAGGCTTATAGAAACTTATTAAAAAGTATAATATCAGGGATTACGAGGGTAAATTAAATCCCCAATCACAATTTACATATGTCACATTATAAACTAGGAAACATGGATATATTTTATTAGTCACCACGCTGAGGAATCATTACGGGTTCATTGTGGTCAATGATATTTTATTTGACATTATTTATTTTATCTACTTTGATTCAAAATTATTAATTTATAAAATAGAAAAGGGGTGATTAAAATAATCAATGTGAAGAAAAAACAATATACCCCACCATAAATATAGGATAGTGTATTCTTCGTATGAAGAGAAAATGGTTTGAATTTTAAATCTATAGTAAAATTTTTATGTGATATGAAACAACATATCCTATTTTTTAAATCATGATTAATGAATCAGAATCTAAATTCCCTTCTATCCCATATCATTTACTATGTAAGTAGACCCATGTAAATAAAGAGGTAAAACTAGTAGATGAAAACACACAAGTAGTATGGGAATCATGTGTAAGTATAACATAATAGTAATTTGTTACGCTTTATAATAGTATTATATAAAAATATATATTTATGTTTATATGTTATTTATATGGTTTAGACTCAAATATCAATATTGACTATGAATTAAGAACAAATACTTTCAATTGATTTGAATCAACCGGAATAGTATAGCTACGTTAGAGGTGAACGTTTCAGAGTGTCACCTCATACATATTTAGAGAAGACAAAGATGCAAGTAGATACATATGAGATAATGAAATACATGAATGCATAGATATATGATTTAAAATATATTATTTTTTGATCTAGTTTGGTGGACCAATATATGTGAAAGGATCAATGTGAACTAATATTGGAACAATTATCAGTACATGATGTGCATCATGGCCCACTAGTTTTTAGGTTATCTATTCTAGTCAACCGCTTACCTTACCTGAGGTAATCAATTTTTTCATATCCTTTTCAACTAAATATGAATTAAAGAATATCCAATGAATTAATATTACTAAAATTTTATAGGGTAAAATTCTATGTTATTTATATCAATCAACATCCATGCATCAATAATTATGAGGGGTATGGTGTAATATATCCCAGCAGACATGATGCATAATAAACATCTACCAAAAGATCATTTGAGAGTGGGGATTGGAGTAACTCTCGAGCTGAGTGCTAAGTTTTTTTTTCACATAAAAATCTAGATGTTACCATGGTCTATAATGTTATTGTAACTTTCATATCATGGATATTTAATATTATAAAGATACATGAGTTATGTCTTTAATACTTTTTTTCAAATGAATAAACTTTAATAGTTTATGATAAAAGTTTTGAATTGGGTATTATATTATAAATAAAATAAACTAAGTGTAAAAGTAAGGTCAAATTGACATAATCCATTGGATCAACCAAGAAATAAAAAGGGCCTTCAGAGAGTACCTTCAACCAACATCTTCTATTGTTTCATATATTAACATTAAAATTTCATGTGGATCCAATATTCCAAGATAAAAATATGTCATGCATTGAATATAAAGAATAAATATTTAGAGAGTCCATTACAAACATAGTTGGTCCCAAGATTATAAATGATATTATCAAGTTTGAATGGATAAGAGTCTTAGTTTTGAATACATACATGAGGTACATTTTCATAATATGTTTTAATAAAAAATGATCTAATATGTTCACTATAGTTAATAACTATTCATATTTTCTATATGCGTATATATTGCTATTTTATAAAATGTAAACCCTGTGTAGAAATATTTGGACTCATTAATACTTATATCATTCTATGGAAAAAAAATTCATTCATATAAATTAAAAATAAAAAAAATATGACATAATAATAGAGTTTTAAAAGAAAATAACATATGAACAACTCCTTTTAATGCCTTCAATTTAGGGGTAAAATTCTACAATTTAATTAGAGAACCTTTGTGGTGTTTTGTTTTAACAAATTTTTTATTTGTTAACAACTAAATCTATTTTTTGTAAAATAATGTTTTTATTTTCTATAAATCAGACACAGTCCATTATAATGAGGTAATTCTCCAAACACATGTTTCTGGACCAAGGTTTTTATATTGAGTTGCACTAAACATAGAATAATTTTGGAATATGAAGTTTTTAATCATACACTTTCTCGTATTCTAGTCCATCGACATGACATTGAAAGTAATCAAATTCAAAAGAATTAGGGGAAGAATTTATTTCTTACTGTAAGTTTGTCTTTTCTATAATAAGAGAAAGAATGAAGTTGCTGAAGATTTTTGAAAGAAGAGAGCAGAGTCATGAGTTAAATAAAATTATAACTTTCTAAAAAATATTTGATGATCCTTTTCTAATTCGTATTTCAAAAATCATAAGTTGACTGAAGAACTTATAATAAAATATTAATGGAAGAAAAGGAAAAATATATGAAACTGATCAAAAATAAATTATACCCAACATAATCAGATTCAGGCTCAGAAGGAAAGAAAGAAGGTTCTGAGGATCATGGTCAAAATAATCATACCTAGGTTTATCATATCTAGGTGGAAGAGAAGAAAATATATATTGATTATTTAAAAAGAATCTTACTCAAGCAGTGTACAATTTGATCATCCATTTTATGCATAAAAAACTTTTCATACCTAGGAAGATTATACTTAGGATCAAGAAGAAAGAGATCATACCCAATATGATTGTATTCCAAATTATTGTATTCATATTTTCATACATAGATTTCTATACTCAGATTTTCATACTGAGGAAATCATACTAAAGTTTTCATAATAAATAATTCATGATAAGGAAGAAAAAGAATGTAATGATCTAAGAAATAAATAGATCATAATAAAGTTGAGAAAGAAACAGATTGTAATGAAGCTGAGAAAGAAACGGATCATAATGAGTTGGGAAATGTATGGTGAATTGAAGTGGTAAAAATTGAATTTGAATTTTTCATAAATCTCAGAGAAATATAAGGAGGTTTTAATAATCCAGATTTTAAGTTTTAAATTCGAAATATTTTTCCTGATTTTGAAATTTATGGAAGCAGCAAAAGTTTCCAAGTTTCCCACCTTTGTTTTCTGAGATGCCTATAAATACTTCCTCGGAACATTTTTTTATTCAAAACTTTCACACAAGCGTAAAAGGTGTATCTCTAGAGAATCTAATTAAAAAATTCATATCTAGTTGAGGAATAATTGTATTCAGTATTTGAGAAGAGTTTGAGAGTTTCATATTGAGAATGAATTCATTGTATTAAATCATGGTACTCCAAGAATCAGATCTAGGATCTAGAATTATTGTATTCAGAGAATTGGATCTAGGATCATTATACTCAAAAATTCTGATCCAAAATCCAACATCATTGTTTTGATATAATTAGATCCACTATCATTGTTTTCAGAGAATCGGATCCATCATTATTATATTAAGAAAATCAGATCCAGAATTATTAGATTGAGAAAATTGGATCCATCAAAATCGGACTGAGGATTTGGTTTGAGAAATTGTGGAGTAGATTCAAGAAAGTCTTCATTATTGTTTTGTCTCAATTTATTTAAAAGAAAACATTATAAACTAATGAGATTCAGTATAATCATATCTATTAGTAAAGATAAGGTGTTTAATAGTAGTCGGTACAAGTTTTCTTCACTTCATCTTCATAGTGGATTTCCATAGACCCATGGGAGTGGCTATAGAATGTATATACATTCCCACAACGAGTCTAAACCTTTTAATTCTTGTGTGATTTACTTGATTTCATAATATTTCATGCATGAGTATTTTCTAAAATTTTATATGGATTTAAATCATAACAGGTTGTAGGTGTTACATTTTGAAAAGAATTAAAACTTATAAAAGTGAACAACTAATTCACCCCCCCCCCCCCCAGTTGTTATTTGATCCTTTGGAACTTCAATTGGTATTAGAGGAAAAGGTTCCCTAGTAGAATCATTATCATGGATAATATAAATTCTATCAGCAGTAGAAAAAATATTACATTTGATGGAAAACATTATTATGGATGGAAAAATAAGATGATTCCTTATGTCCTATATCTTGGCCTTGAAGTTGTTGATACCGCTACTATTAGTTTTCTACCTATTTAGAAAGATGATCCTATGATGTTTACTGATAAGGTAAATATATAATTTGATGGAAAGTTTAGAAATTAAATCCTTATGTCTTTATCAGAGAATTTTTATCAGACGGTGATGGGTATCAAAACTTTAAAAACTATGTGGGATAAGTTATAATGTGTTTTTGAATGGAATAAAAATGTTAAGGGTGAAAAGATACAAATATATCATAGTAAGTATGAAGACATTAGAATTATATATGAAGAAACAATTTATAAATAATTCACAAGATTAAATGAAATTGTTTACTATATTAGAGGATTTGGAAATGTTCATGAAGATTCTACAATTGTGAATAAACTTATGAGAAACTTTCGGTATTGGTTTGATTCTAAAATTTCTTCTTTATAAGATAAGGATGATTTATCTCTTGATGAATTTCATAACTTTATTATTTTTTATGAAATGTGGAAATCTCTAATGTTTAAAAATAAGATAAAATATGAAATGGATTTTGAAGCTATGAGAAAGATGAAATTACAAGATGTTGAAGAAGATGGTCCTTGTGAATCTGAAGATAAAGAGGATGATGATTTGAATGAAAAATAATGTCTCTTATATCCAAGAACTATCAAAGAGGAATAGGAAATTATGGAATAAAACATCCTCTCAAATGTTTTGAGTGTGGTGGAATTAGACACTTTTCCATTAATCTCTCCAAGAATAAATTTGGATAATATCAAGATGATTCCGATGAAAGACTGTGATGGAAGAAGTGGAACAAAAATGATAAAAAATAAAATTCTTCCAATAGATACAAGAAGAAGTTTAATATAAAAATATAATTATGTTGAGTAAGAAAGTTGAATTGGATACAACCAACAATAATTATTTTATAGATTACTGTTTAGAACAATTCATAACCTTCATTATAAAAGTTAAGAAAACCAAAGATTCCATAGAGAGTGAAGAAGGTGGTAAAGAATCTTATTGATAATGTCATCTCATAACAGAACATTTTTCGTGTATTGAGCAAAACAAAACTCTCAAGACATAAATTAGAGTTATGAATAAATATTTTCAAGAAGTTTTTTATGTAAAAAAATGTGTTATCAAGTAGGAAGAATAATACATCGAGGATATTTTAAGTTACAAACTTTGAATTGATGAATATGGAAAGATAATTAAAGATATTAGTAAGAATCTAGGAATTAAGGAATAAAAAGATAAAAAGTTTCAATAAAAACTTCTTGAGTCCTAAAGAACCTTGAGGAAGATGAATGAAGACCTCAACAAAGCTTCAAAAGTAAAAATTGAGGCTTCCAAAGTTGATGAGAAGGCTCAATAAGAGAATCAGTTGAAATCTTCTCTTACCAAAAATAATGTTTCATATGATTATTTTAATATTTCTGGTTATGAAAAAATTATTAAGAAATCATGGGTGGACAGAGGATGTGAGAATCCCATAAAATCTACAAAATTAGAAAACTCACCCAAAATAAAATATTTTTCACGTCTTGAGTATGTTAGAGCTGAAAGAAGTTACCAACCTCAACAAATTTTCAGTAGAGAAAGATCTTATTTCAATAGAAAATCAATATTTTATGGTTATTACTGGTTTTGTAGAATATATGGGTATTGGTTTTATAATTGTTAGAACAAATTATCCTTACCCAAAATAAGTTTTGAGAAAAGTGGACGAAATAGTGAAAGTATAATGGGAAACTTTCTTGATTTACAGAAAGTTAAAAAAGTGAATTCTCAAGATGTTAGAAACTTTCCAACAAGAAATCAATTTGAATTTCTAGAAGATGTTATTGGAATATGTGATCATGAAGGTCATCATGATGAAATATGTATGACACTCCTTCCAAAACAAGTTTTTTATGATAAAAAAAAGAAAAGAAAATTGAAAAGAAAAAAGTTGAGGAAAGGGATTTCGTTGTTGAGACAGCCTTGAAAGAAAGTAAAAGTAACAAACCATGGATACTTGATAGTGTTTTTTCTTCATATATGATAGGTGATATAAATATCTTGAAACATTTTGAAATTTTTTATATAAAAGTAGTTACCTTTAGTAATGATGGTTCTTTAAGATTGAAGTGGAAAAGTTGAAATCTAAGGAAGTTTTATTTGTTGATGGGATAAAACATAACTTACTCAGTGTAAGTCAATTTTTTGATGATGGAAAAGAAGTTTTTTTTAGAAAAGATTTTTATATCATCAAAATTTTGAAATATGGAAAAGTCATTACAAAGGGAGAAAGATCAAGTGGGAATCTCTTTCAAATAGGATAATTCAATAACTCCTACTACTTGAGTGCTGAATATGAAAAAAAAATTGTGGCACTAAAGACTTGGATAACTTGGGTAGGAAAACATTAATTGTCACCAACTAAGCTGGGTCATCATCCAAACTAGCACCCACCCCAGTCTATGGAAAGTCCCAAGGGGTGTTCCCAATCCCCACAGGCTGCACAAGGGTTTGGGTATCATAAATTAAGAGTGGGAACATTTTACATAAATTTTATAATCATTAAACAACCAATAAAAATTAATAAATGAATCTTAAAATTCAAACCAAACAATCCTTAAACAATATTCAGGATTTAGTCACAAGTTTTATAAAAATAAAAAAAAACTACCACAAATGAAGTTGACCAAAACTATCTCAAAAACCACTAAATGGTAAGAGGAAACCACCCACAAGCCATCTCCACAACTCCCTTCCAAGATGAACCACTAGCAACCTAAACCACCATCTTCAAAAGCCTTGTCCTTACCAGTGTCAAACATTACCAAATCTACTTACACCAAAACGTGTAAGTGCAGTGTGACCCTAAGCATGGTAGGATGCCACCCAAAAAAATATTCCATGCTATAAGCATTATAATACAAATATATTTCAAGTTTTTATAAAAAGGGAAAATTTAGTAAAAATTTTTAAACGGAAAAATTTTTAAATTGAAAATAATTTTAATGAAAGCAACTTTATAGAAAAATGCACTTGCTTTTGAAATTATCAACCAAACATATCATTTTCCAATGGTAAGTAAAAAATAACCAATTAGCACTAGTCATCAGAAATACCCATGGCCACTAGCTAATAATGGGACACTAGGTTCCTCGTATCTCAGTGAAATGTGGTATCAAAACCATGACCATTTGTGTTCGCATACACGAGCCACTAGGAGGGAATGGCCTAATTACATAGTAGTCTCCAATAATTCATCATTATTTATTTATTTTTGTCATCATTAATCCCCCTAAGTGAAACTATGTCGTATACATATCCAACACACTATTATACTAGACCTAGTCCACACACCTAGATACATGAGCTTCCCTTTTCTGGTAAATCGAGTTTCATATGTCCTATAATACACTATTTTTAGATTCCACACACATCATAAGCCACCATTTTCGCACCAAAAACCTCTTTTAAAACTAAACTCACACCATAACCATTTCAAAATGATATTCTCACCACTTAGATAATTCAATAAATCATTTAAACTATTTATAAAATCATTTCAAGAAACATTGTAAGGCTTTACACCCAAATCCTCTTTAAATTCAACTTCACATCAAAACTATCTCAAATCATGATTCGTAGCATTTTCATAATTTAATAAATTATTTAAAAAGTTTATAAAAGATTATTAAGAAGTACAACAAGCTTTGAATAAAAAATACCCAAAATTTCACATGGAAAACTCCATTTTTAATCCAATTATTCATCAAATCTTTCCAAAAACCACTTTCACACCACATACATATATCGTAGAACATGATAAAATAATCAAGCAATCATAAATAATTAATCAAATAATTTTTAAGCATGGAATCACCTACCTTTTATGAAGAAATAGCTAGAAAATAGTACGAAACCACAACCACACCTCAAACAAATCCTAAGAAGGAATGATTTGACCAAATAAACCATTATTAGACCCAAACAAAAGAGATCTAAACCTAAATTGAACACTCTACCCGCTGGAAAAAAAACCCTAAAGAACAAGAACCAAAACACTAGAAAAGATTAGGAAAGGATTACCCAGGGTAGACCACACACACGGTGGAGGAACAGGAGGAGAATCGAGAAGTATGGGAGGCTAGCTACGCAATGAGGGGACATCGGAGGGGAGCCGCGTGCGAAGGGATAGTGGGGCATCGGTGGGTCACATGAGGGAGATCAGGGAACCATAGGTTGATTTTTGGAAAGAGGTCACTGAAGGGTTCCAGCCAAAAGGAGAGAGGTGCACACGCAAGTGGGAGGAGGGGAGGGAAATGATGGGATGGAGAGGGGAGGAGGAGAAGAGAAAGAGGAAAGGGGGAAAGAAAAGAAAAGAAAAATAAATAAAATTAAAACCCTAAAAAACTAAATATAATTACAATAATATTATTATTATTATTATTATTATTAATTATAATAATAATAAAAATAATATTATTAATATTAATATTAGTAATAATATTATTATTATTATTATTATTAACATTATTATTATTAAAACAACTTTTTTAATTTTATTCCATTTTTCTTATTTTATTTTATATTTTATTTTATTATTCATTTAATTAAATTATATATTTTTAGAACCCTGGGTAGGCTACATGGTGACCTGGGTGAAGCCGTATGGTTTCAACTATGCTCTTCCCGTGTGCCGAATACTGCCAAGCCAATAACACACATTTTTCAATAAAAAATCAAAAATAAAACTCAGACTCAACTTGAACCTCAACAAGAATACCCAAATTCAAGAAAATAATAAAATAAAATAATTTAAAAGGTCAGGGTGTGATAATTATTCCCACCATAAAAAAATTCCTCTCTCGGAAAGTCAACTCAAAGCTTGATCAGAGAAAAAAAATGGATACTCTTGCTCAACCCATGATTTATGCTCTCAAGTCTCATGCACATCATTACCTTGTTTCCAAAGGACACAGACCAACAAATATACTTCCCATGACTCACCTTCTCTTGAGAATCCACTATCTAAACTGTCTGTTCAAACACTGATAAATCGGTTTCTGTCTCCAAATCTTCCCAATTCAATACATGATATAGATCTAGATTGTACTTCTCCAATTGAGAGACATGAAATACATCATGAATTGATGTCAACTGAGAAGGTAAATCTAACTTTTATTCCACTTTTTCAATCAGTTCTATGATTTCAAAAGGTCTGACATACCTCTCTGTTAGCTTTCCCTGCTTTCCCGTATAACGATGAACCAAGCGAGGGGTCACTTTCAAAAACACCTGATCAACCACAGAAAACTCAATATCTCAAATCATTTTATTAGAATAATATTTTTGGAGACTCTAAGCTATCAATAACCACTTCCTAATCAACTTGGCTTTCTCATACGTCTCTTACACAAGGTTCAGTCCCAAAAGTAAGGTCTCTCCCACCTTATCCTGACATAGAGGATACTGATAGGGCCAACCATAGAGCACCTTAAATAAAGCCATATGAATTGAAGATTGGTAACTATTATTATAATAAAGTTAAATCAACCCCAAATTTCTATTCCACAATCATTTTAAAACAAAAACACATGCATGAATCATATAATCCAGAATTTGATTTTCACACTCTATCTAACCATCTATTTGAGGATGGGATGTCATGCTCATCTTAATATATGACCCCAATGCCTTTTGAAGGCCTTCCCAAAATATAGAGGTGAGACAGAGGTGTCTATATGAAACAATTTATTATAGAACACCATGAAGCCCTACCACCTCCTGAATATACAACAGGCCTAGTTCATCCAATTTTTCTAAATCTTTGATCAGAAGAAAATTGTGTGATTTGGTCGGAGGATCAATCACCGCCCAAATGAATTTTCTTCCCCAAGGTGTATGAGGTAATCCAATAATGAATTCCATGGCAACCTCATCCCAATTTAAAGTAAGAATGGGTAATGTCTGAAGCAAACTAGAGGACCTTTGATGCTCTTCTTTCACCTGCTGACAAGTATAACATCTTGATAAGAAGTTAGATATGTATCTTATTGTACATGGTGACCAGAACTATCGAAAAAAATCATAATACATCTTGATAGAACAAGTATGGATGGCCCACTGATACTGATGGATATCATGAATCACCGCCTTCAGATATAACGGTAACAAAAAATGGCCCTTGAAACATAATATTTCTTCAGGAGACAGAGACCAATCATGAGATGTCTCCCCACCATGAACAAAAAACATGGACTATTAGCACAGATCATCACCAGGCTACTTTGACTGAATCAACTCCAGAAGATAAGGAGTCAACTAAACACTCACCAAGAATGCACCTCCACCATACTCCTTGGTTTCCAATTACATTTAGGGAAATATACCCATCAAGATCCATTCATCACTAGACTTCCTCAAAGCCCACACTAGAACTTTTCGGCTCAAGTTTTCAACCAACACATTACCCTTTCCTATGTTATAGATGATTTCATTTTCAAAACCATATAAATAATTTATTCAACAGTGTTACCTCAAGTTAAAATATTTTTTTGATAAGATGTAAGCTAAGATTTTATGGACATAATTGGACAAAAATTTCACCCCAAAATGATAATGGTGCCAAGTCTTTAGGGAATGTATCACCGCTACCAATTCTAAGTCATGGGTCGGGTAATTCTTCTCATTTGGTCATAGTTAGCGAGAACCATAATCAACTACATGATCATCTCGAATGTGCACACACCCAAGGCCCATACCTAAAACATCATAATAAACCACATATCCCTTTCCATATTCTGGAAAGATCAACACAGGTGTGGTAGTCAACTATCACTTCAACTCCTCAAATGATGTTTGACACTCTAGGCTCCATTCAAACTTCACCCCTTTCCAGGTGAGTGAGTTCATGGATGAAGCAATCCAAGAGAAATCTCAAACAAACCATCTATAATAACCAGTTATGCCAAGGAAACTTCTGATCTTGAACACATTCTTTTGTTGTTCCCATGAAATAACTATGTTGATCTTATAAGGGTCCACGAAAACTCCTTGCTCCAAAATCATGTTTCCCAAAAACTTCAGTTCCCTAATCTATAAGGTTCACTTTAAAAGCATCACATAAAGGCGATGATCCCACAGAGTGCTCAACATGATCTGCAAATGATGATCATGATATTCCATGGACATAGTGAGAACTAGGATGTCATCCACGGATACCACAATCAAATATTTGAGATACTGGTGAAAAACCGTATTCATAAGTTCCATAAAAACTATTGGAGCATTGGTCAATCCTAAAGGCATGAACTGATAATCGAAGTGGTCATACCTACTTCATAAATACATTTTTGAGATGTATGCCTATGCCACTCTAACTTGGTCATAACCGGAATTCAATTATATCTTGGAAAACCACTTTACACCTTTATATGATCAAACAAGTCATCAATTAGGGGAAAATGAATTTATTATTAATGGTTAGCTTTTTTAGATTACGATAATCGATTCACAACTAGAGTGATCAGTTGGCCTTCTTCATGAATAGAATCGGAGTGGCCCAAAGAGAGATGCTCGAGTGAATGACCCTTTTGGATTTCAAATTATCTAGTTGTATCTTTAATTTCCTTAACTCGGTGGGGGACACATGATATGAGGGAAGAGATGTCGATTGTTTTCCCGATGCCAAATTAATTGAGGACTCCACTTCCCACTCTAGGGGTAATCCAAAAAAATCATTTGAAAATACCTCTAGAAAGTCATCCACTACAAGAGGTAATTTACTCTCAATAGAACCACCACTGTCCTCTAGTGTGAGAGATGATAACTGAAAAGAAATATTTTCCAACTCTAGGAGTGTAGGTCTTGTACAACCCGAACTAGGATCATATTCCTCAATAAATATCTCAAGACTCCAATTAGAAGCCATGGAACTCCCTTGTCACCTATAGAAATTGTTATGTTCTTGAAAGTGTACTAGCTAATCCATGTTGAGGATTACATTAAAAAGGTCCATATCCAAGATAATGAAATCCCACTCCATCTCAACCCCTGGCATAGAAAGTACAAAATATGGGAACCTAAGACCTTTCTCATTCTATTTACCCAATGATTTTACCAACTCCATTGTAAAAGTCATAATCTAGATTGGTAAGTTCAAAAAATTCACAATATGGGAAGAGATAAAAGAAAAATATGCACCAGTATCAAATAAAATAGCATCTATAGAAGATTCAATTAGGATGGTACCTCGAACAGTTGAAGGTCTTTCATCAGATCCTACTGGTGCCTAAACCATAGCATAAAGATGTCTAACTATCGTTGAGAATGACCACTCACTTTTGGATCTACCATGATCTGGATCTACCAAGAAGATGATACGGCCCTACAGCTATGACCACCAAACTGAGATCCCACTTTTCTAGATGGATTTGACTGAACTAACACTCCCCTGGAAGCCACATTTTTTTCCCCACTCTAGTATGGTCATACAACCTTGTAAAAATGCTTCAAGTTCCCCATAACTCCACATCAGTGTTAGGGCATATGAGTAAATGTACATGCATATCATATGTGTCCTGCCTTCCGGCAATGATGGAACACAATAGACCCTATACCAAAATATTTTGATGAAGGCTGCTTGGAAGGATGGCCTGAACTACTGCCTCCCTTCTTTCCCTACTCATTTGATTTCCTCTTCTTCTTGGATGAAATACTGCTGCCCAATATTGACATAGCCCCAAAAGAACTAGGCATGATCTTGTAGTCAATCTCCACCATACAAGACCGATCAACTACCTCAATATAGGTCTTCATATTGAAAATTAATACCTGAGAAAATATCTCTGATATCAAACCCCTTTCGAACCTTTGAGCCTTCATCTACTCATTGAAGACTATTTAACATGCATATTGGACTAGATCAGCAAAGAGGTTGGTATACACCATCACTAACAGGTCCCCCTGAATGGCATCCATAAACTAATGGGACCTGGAATAAGACAAGGCATTAGGATAGTAATGGTCATTGAAGATAGCCTTTATGTCCTTCCATCTCATCTATTCATACTTCCCGTCTTAAAGAACTAAGTCCCACCACCTTATATTGGGATCCTCTAGAAATAACAAGGAACATTTTACACTAACTTCCTCATGAGTATCAAGAAACTAAAACATGCACTTGATCTTCTCAAAGACACTCCTCCACTTCCTAATTCTCTGTACTACCTCAAAATAAAGGGGGCTTGTTCTTGAGAAACTCCTATGATTTTTCCTTCCTAGGACCAGATTCATCATATATAACTAGAGTAGTAGTAGGACCTACTCCATATCCTAGATCCTGAATATCACACACCATATCTTCGACCAACCTATGATCAAGTGGTGAGGTAGAACTCTCTCATGCTTCCTCTGATGGGTGAAAGGGAGCTCTCTGGGGAGCCATGTTGCTTCAAAAATAAAAAGTCAAAAGAAAAATCATTAATACGACATGTCTGAAAAAAATTCAGCAATAACATCAAATGTAGATAAATCAAACTTTTCACAATAATTGAATAACCAAACTGCTTCTCCTTTATCCATTATCCATGTGCAGTCTGTGGG
Source organism: Viscum album (assembly GCA_963277665.1). NCBI lineage: Eukaryota > Viridiplantae > Streptophyta > Magnoliopsida > Santalales > Viscaceae > Viscum > Viscum album. The sequence goes on from OY728151.1 coordinate 175,178,509, forward strand.
CTTCACGTACCACCTAGAAATGAAGTCAAACAAAGATCCCAACATCCCATAGCAACTCAAGGTCTGCCCTGAGGTTTGATGGCTAGGTACCCAACTCGCAACTAGAACTACAATCCCTGATAGTACTATCTCCTATCTAACCAGAATCATTCTAAATAAAATGACACAAAGAGATTAATCATCATCTGATACCCTTTTTCACCAACCATGCCAGGTCATCATCCAAACCGTCACTCGTACTAGTCCATGGCAAGGCCTAAGGGGCGTTCTCAATCCCCACGAGCTGGAAAAAGTGCCCGAGAATCATAAATTATGAGTGGGAACCTTTTACCCAAAATTTATAATCATTAAAACCCTAATAAAAATTAATAGATGAATCTAAAAATTCAAACCAAACAATCCTTAAACCATTTTCATAATTTAGTTACAAGTTTTATAAAAAAATCCCAAAAAACTACCATAAATGAAGGTAACCAAAAACTAGCTCAAAAACCACTACATGGAAAGAGGACACCACCCTCAAGACATCTCCCAAACAACCCTCAAAGAAAAACCTCTATAAAACTGAACCACTATCTCCAAAATACTTTCCCTTAACTGTGTCAAACATTACCAAATCTACTTACACCAAAAGGTGTAAGTAGGGTGTGAGCCTAAGTCCGGTATGATGCCACCCAAAACAAGATTCCATGATATAAACATTATAAGACAAATAACTTGTATGTTTTTATAAAAAGAGAAAATTATAGTAATAATTTTTAAGGGAAACAAATTTAAATTGAAAACAAAATTAAAGAAAGAAACTTTAAGGGAAATGCACTTACTTTTGAAATTATGGACCAAACATACTGTATGTAAAAGGTATGTTCAAAATAACCACTGGGAACTTGCTAATAATGGGACACTAGGTACCACATATCTTTATGAAATGTGGTATAAAAACCATGACTCGCTGCATTCTCATGCACGATCCACTAGAAGGGGACCCCCAGTGGCCTAGTGGTATCCAATAATTCATTATTATTTAGTTATCATTGTAATTTTCTATCTTACTAAGTGAAACTCAGCCTTATCCACATCTTAATCACTAGAATACTAGTCATATTCCACCCACCTAGATGCATGGGATTCCCTTTTATGCCCAATCGAGTTTTATATGTCCTGTAACCCACCATTTTAACATTCCATCAACCAAACAATGCATTACACATCACATGTCACCATTTTCACACCCAAAAACACTTCTAGAAACCAAATACACCCCAAAACAATTTAAAAACATGATTTTAACCACTTAGATAATTCAATAAATCATTATAATTATTTATAAAATCATTTCAAGAGACACCATAAGGCTTTACACCCAAAATAAACCCAAAGTCCTCTTTTTAAATTCAACCACACACCGAAACTATTTCAAATCATGATTCACAGAATCTAAATAATTTAATAAATTATTTAAATAATTTATAAAATATTGGTAAGAAGAACAAAAAGCTTTGCATACAAAATATAACCAATTTTACATGGAAAAATCTATTTTCAATCCAATTGCACATCAAATATTTCCAAAAACCGCTTTTACACCACACACATATATCGTGGAACATGCTAAAATAATAAATAAATCATAAATAATTCATCAAATAATGTTAAATCATGGAATCACGTACCTTGGGTGAAGAAATTGTCAGAAAATGGTGCAAAACTGCAACCATACCTCGAAAAAATCCTAAGAAGGAATGATTTGACAAAAGACACCAAGATTAGACCCTAACAAAAGATATATAACCCTAAATTGAACACCCTACCCACTAGAAAACTAAAACCCTAAATAAAAAGACCTAAAACCCTATAAAAGAGAAGGAGGGCTTACCCGATGTAGACTGCACTCGCGACAGAGGGAGAGGAGGAGTGGCGAGTGGTCTGGGAGGTTGGCCGCGTGAGGAGGGGTTGTCGGATGGGATCCATGCATAAAGGGGGAGCAGGGTGCGGGTGGGTTTTTTGAGGGAGATCAGGGCACGGGCAACTTGTACGAGGAAGAGTGTGGTGCCAGAGGTGTCTTACTAGAAGGAAGTCACTAACAGGTTTCAGCCAAGTAGAGGGTGGTGCATACGGAGGAGAGAGGAGGGGAGGGAAGTGATGGGATGGAAATGGGGAGAAGAAGATAAAGAGGAAATGGAAAAAATAAAAGAAAAGTAAAACCCTACAAAAAAACCTAAATATAATTATAATAATGATGATGATGATGATGATGATGATATTAATAATATTAATAATAATAATATTATTATTATTATTATTATTATTATTAAAACAACTCTTTTAATTTTATTCTATTTTTATTATTTTATTCTTTCTTTTATTTTATTATTCATTTAATTAATTTTTTTTACACTGGGTAAGCCACATAGTAACATGGGAAAAGTCTCATTGTTTCAACCATGCTCTTCCTATTCTTTGGATGTTGCAAAGCACAAAACACTCATTTTTTAAATAAAAACTCAAAATTCTAACCGAGACTCAACCTGAACCTCAACAATAATATCCAAAGAGAACAAAATAATAAAATAAAATATTTTAAAGGGTCAGTGTGTGACATGAATAAACTTTCTAAAGTTTCTTCCATTCTAAACTTTCAATAATTGAAAATAAGAGAATAATATGTTTTTGTAACTTTTCAAAAATGGAATATTACTAAAAAAAGTCATCAAAGAGTTGAGATTAAATCTACCAGACCACTTGAGATTATTTATTCCAATTTATGTGGTTCGATGAGACATCAATCAACAAAAATATATTTATACTTTTCTAAATTTTTTTATAATTTCACTTGGATGAAAAACATCATTTTTATGAAGTAAAAGTCAAAGGTTATTGAAATGTTCAATTTCTTTAGAAATGATGTTGAGAAATAAATGGGGCTTCCATAAAGAAGTTGAGAATAGATAATGGTATTGAATTCCCAAGCAATACTTTTTAATCTTACCAGATAAAGCATGGTATCAAACATTAGTATAATGATCCCTATACTTCACAAAAAAATGGAGTAGCAGAAATAAATAATATAATCCTGGTGGAAATGGAAATAATTATGTTAGAAAAATAAAAACATTCAAAATTCTATTGAATATAAGCTATTAGTACTGATATATATGTTCAAAATAGATTCTAGTTGAGACTAGAAACTAACATGACTTCTTATGAAATGTGGTATAACAAAAAAAACTTCATTGAAATACTTAAAAGTTTTTTTAAGTTCATATTTTCTCAAAATCAAAAATCTATATTTGGGAAATTTTGATGAGAAAGATGAAGAAGGAACTTTTATGGGTTATTAACCAAATGGAAGAAGCTACAACTGTTGGAATAAAAATTTACAAAATATGGTGGACTCATATTATGTGAAGGTAATTAAAAATCTAATTTCCTTAACAAAAGTTGTCGAGAATGCAATAGAAGATAAACTAGAGAATTACAATAATGTTAGAAGAAATTAAAAACATATTTATCAAGGCTCAGAAGAATCATGTGATGAGGAAATTTATGTTGGGAAAGAAACTTTAAAATTACCTACCTTACAATATAAATTAATTTGAAAATATTATTAAGAATCAAAAGGCTCTGGTTCAGATAAGAAGAAATTTGAGATTTGATAAAAAAATCACTGATCGCAAAAGTATAACTCGAATCAGTTTCAGAATCTATTCAACACAAAGAATGAGTGGATTCTATGAATGAAGAGTTAAATCATACTAAGAGAAATGAAACATGGGATTTGGTTTCATTTCCAGCAAATAAAAATGTTTTTAAAACCAAGTGGTTTTATAAAAGCAAGTTAAATGAACATGGAGAAGTTTCTAGAAACAAATCCAAGATTGTTTGTAAAGGTTATGCATAGGTTGATGGAGTGCATTTAGAATAAACGTTTTCCCTAGTTACAAGATTAGAAATTATTATAATGTTTATTTCAGTGGCTACACATTGAAATTACAAATTTTATTAGATGGATGTAAAGTCTTCTTTATTAAATGGTGATATTGAGGAAGAATTTTACCTTGAACAACCTTGTGGGTTTATACTTGATGAGGATGAAAAAAAAAGTTTGTAAATTGAAGAAAGATTTTTATTGGTTGAAACGAGATCCATATTCTTGGTATTCAAAACCTGAAAATTGTTTGAGAATTTTGAAATTTTTTAAATAAAAAGTTGATGGAAACTTATATGTAAATGATGTTGAATTAGGAGCTCTAATTGTAATTGTTTATTTGGATGATATAATTTTTGATGTGGATAAAAAATATTTTTTTAAAATATTTGTTGATGAAATGAAAAATAATTTTCAAATGCCTATGTTGGTAGAATTAACTTTATTCCTCGTGTTACAAGTTAAAAAAATAAAATTACATTTTCTTATCTTAAGAAAATTATGCCAAGTAATTAGTAAAGAAGTTTGAGATGGTAGAATCCAAATAAATTTCTACTCTTATTTCAGTGAGCAAAAATTTGAGTAAATATGAATATGGAATAATAGTGAATCATGAAGATTTAAAAAATGATGATAGGAAGTATTCTTTACCTTACAGCCTCAAGACCTGATATTTTTTATGTTGTGACATTGTCTTCTAGGTATCAATATAATTCAAAATAATCACATATGTTGGTAGTAAATAAGATTCTAAGATATGTCAAAAGAACATCATCACATGGGTTGTTATAAAAAATAAATAGTGATATGAAGTTTCATTGTTATATTCATACAGATTGGGATGGATATTGTAATGATAGGAAATAAACCTCATGAGGAACATTTTTCTTGGGTAAATGTTGTGGGAGTTTGAATAGTAGGAGACAAAGTTCAGTAACTTTGAGCATAGATAAATCCGAATAGGTTGAAGCTACTCAAACTTATACTCAACTGTTTTGGATAAAAGTTTAGTTGGATGATTTGAATGTATAATTTTCTAAACCATTCAAGATACTTTGTGATCATCATAGTGAAATTTATCTTTCTAAGAATATTTTCCAACATTCATCATCAAAACAAGTTGATATGAAGTTTCACTTTATAAAAGAGAAAGTTTCTAATGGGGATGTTTTTCTGGAATACATTTCAAAAAAGTATTAGATTTTTGATATCTTTATAAAATCAATTCTGAAAGAAAGGTTTTTGGGATTGAGGTTGCAACATCATGTTCATACTTCTCCCATATCTTCCTAAACTTCATAAGTAAATACCCCTATCATGCTTTGGATTGTGTTGAAAAAGGGAGAGATAAAGTAAAAAACTTTTAATTTGTAAGAATTTTTACTTATCTTTATTTTATGAATCTAAATCTATGGTTATCAGATAATGGGGGAGAGAAAAATAAAATTGAGAGAAAAATAAATTGAGAAAAAAAATAAAGGGGGGATAAAAAGAAATTGTGAAAAGAAAAGTCAGGAGAGTTTATCTTTACATGGAGGCAAAATTCTCTTTCCACTGAGGGATGGAATTCCCATAAAAAATTTACTTTATCCAATAGTTTGGTGTTAAGAAAATTTCTTTTTAGAAAGTATATGTTTTGATAAAAGTCATAAAAAACTTGAGTTGTGAAAAATTATTAGAGTTTGAAAAGTTTTTAATAAGGGTTTTCAATAAATAAAAAGGGGGAGATTGAGGAACCATTATGGTGTTTTTTTAACAAAGTTTTGTATTTGTTGACAACTAACTCTCTTTTTTGTAAAATAATGTATTTGTTTTATAGGAATCAGAACCAGTCTATCATAATGAGTTTATTCTATGGACACAAGTTTCTAGACCTAGGTTTTTGTATTGATCAGCACTGAACACAAAATAAGTTAAGAAGATTAAGTTGTTGATGATAAACTTTATCATATTTAGGTATATCGAAATGAAATTGAAAGTAATTTAATTCAAAATAATCAAATGAAGAATTTACTGCTACTTAGAAATTTTGATTTTCTATAATCAGACAAAGAAAAAAGTTTCTGATGATTTTTTAAAGAATAAAGTAAATTCATGAGTTAGAAAGTTTTCATAACTTTCTAAACAAAATCTTCCAGTTATTTTTTGATTTGTATTTCATAAATCATAAGTTGATTTAAGAACTTATGATATAAGATTTATGGAAGAAAATGAAAAAATATGTGGATGATCGAAAATTAATCGTAACCAGCATAATCATATTTGGGCTAAGAAGAAAAGAAATAAGGTGCTAAGGATAATAATCATAATAATTGTACCGAGATTTATCATATCTGAGTAGAAGAGAAGAAAGAGTTGTTGATGATTGAAAAGGAATCACACTCAAGCACTATAACATCTGATCATTCATCATATTCATAAAACAAATTCATTCCAAGGATGATTGTACTCAAGTTGAGGAAGAAAGAGATTGTACCCAGTATTATTGTATTCAGAATGATCATATTCATATTTTCATACTCATACTTTCGTACTCAGATTTTCATACTGAGGAAATCGTACTAAATTTTTCATGACAATGAATTCATGCTAAGAAAGAAAAAGACTGTAATGAGCTGAGAAAGAAACAAATCGTAATGAATTTGAGGAAGAAAAATATCGTAATGAAGCTGAGAAATAATTAGACTGTAATGATCTAAGAAAGGTATGATGAATTGAAGTGGTAAAACTTGAATTTCAATTTTGTGTAAATTTTGGAGAACTCTAAGTAGGTTTGAATAATTCAAAGTTAAAGTTTTAAATTTGAGATATTTTTTGAGATTTTAAGATTTGAGGAAGTGGGGAATTTTTCCAAGTTCCTCTCTTTTGTTCTCTGAGTCACCTATAAATACTATATCAGATCATTTGTTCATTCATAACTATCACACACACACACACAAGGTGGAGCTTTGGATAATCTAAAGTAAATGTTTCTATCTGATTGAAGAAGAATTTTATTAAGTATTTGTTTAGAGTTTGAGTGTTTTGGATTGAGAATGAATTCATTTTATTGAATCATTATACTCAAAAAAATTAGATTTAGGATCTATCATTATCATATTTAGAGAATTAGATCCAAAATCATCATACTCAAAAAATAGGATCCAGAATACAACATCATTATTTTGATAGAATCATATCTAGCATCATTATTTTGAGGGAATCAGATCCATTATCATTGTATTGAGAAAATTGGATCCAGAATTATCAGATTGAGATAATCGGATCCAGCTAAATCAGACTAAGGATTTGGATTGAGCAATTTTGGATAATATTCAACAAAGTCTTTATTATTTGTTTTTGGATCAATTGATTTATAAAAAACATTGTAAACTAATGGGAGTCAGTATAATCATTCCTATTGGGAGATAGATGGTGTCTAACGGGTCTTAGAAGAAGTTGTATTCACTTCTTCTTAATAGTGGATTTGCATAGACCCACAGGAGTGGCTATGGCAAGGATATAGGTTCTCACACTGATTCTGAACCTTGTAAATATTGTGTGATTTACTTTATTTCCTAATATTACATGCATGATTATTTACTAAAAGTTTTTGAGGATATAAATCTTAACAGGTTGTAGGGGTTAAGTTTTTAAAATAATTAAAACTTACAAATTGAACAACTGATTCAACCCCCACCCCCCCCCCCACCCAGTTGTTATTAAATCCTTTAAAAATTCACTATTATATAAAATATATTTTTATTTTTTTCATTAATTATTTGCATTTCTTAAGAACCACTAGATGTTAATCTTAATCAATTTTAGTACCCCAAATGTTAATTATTTAGATCCAAAGCATGGATTTCCAATAAATAGACCACACATTATGTCCATTGTGAATTTTAAATGCATTTTAATCAAAATTTTATATATAAAATTAAAATTATAAGTTTTATTTTTTGCTTTAATAATTTTTTTATAATGGGGTTATCTATAAATATCAGTTAAATCATTGTATGAGGTGGTTGACTAAAAAAATCCTATAGATTTCTTCAAACGGAAACATATTAAGTTATATATAGTAATATTTAACTATCAAAACATATTTTAAAATAATTTACTTATTTTAGTAAATATTTCTGTAGTTTATAAAAAAATAATTATAATGATTGTGGATATTATATATGAAATTTTATGAATTATATTATATACCATCAAAAAACTAGAATCCCTGAATAGGTAATTTCTAAATGTAATTAAAATTTCATTTAAAATATTAATTAATTGTTTTTTTTCTACATTTTCTCAGCACTACCAGGGATTTCAATAGTATACATACTAAAAGGAAAAAAGTAAATTTTTTTAGATATGATTGGTAAAATTATATGGTTTCAAAGTTTTTTCCAGCATCAATTTGAGGTGATTATGTATTATTTATTTGATATAGTATAGTATATGACCTTATAGATGCATTTCAGATGTCAAAACATTAGTATCATAATACTTTAGATAATATTTTTTCTAAAATAAAATTCATCGATTCACTAATTTTAATATTTTTTGTGTTAGGATGACTTAGTAAAAATTGAAAAATTCTTTGGTGATGAGCCTGAAAAGAAAGAAAGATATGAGATATTTCTCAAGGATAAGTATCATGGGGGGTTATGCTCTATATATTTTAGTAGGTCTAGTAACATGTTTGAAGCTACTCATACTCATGAGATATTAGACTTCAAGGTTATAGTTGAGATTATGGTGAGAGGGAAATGGATCAATGATCCTTCTTCCCAAAACTTTGAAGATATATTACCAAATATTAGGGAAGTCACTTCCATAATACTAGCCTAATAATTTTTATTTTGTTTCTTTCTATATTTTTATGATTTTTTAGAAATATTTGGGTCCCTATTAAAATCACTTCCACCTCCATGATAAAGATGCAAGATGAATTCATTTATTTTTTCCTTATATTTAACTAAAGAAAAGATAATGAAATATTCTATAAATACTAATATATATGCCTCACCCATATTTAAATCCAATTCTCAAAGTATAAATTAGTAATTAACTATGATGGAAGTTGAACCAGAGTTTAAAGTTGAAAATATTGACATTTTAGTTTATCTTTATATGGTAATTTAGTTTAAAGCATACATCATACTCTTAAAACTAATAAAATGGGTTTGTATTATTTTCATAATTTAATAAAATAATCCATAATTAATTTTAGATTTATAAGAATTGACAACACATAAATCTGATAGAAAATGTGGCTAATATAACTCTAAGTATGTGTTTTCAACATAAAAGTTTCATTTTACATTAAAATGTGCATCATAGTCTCAAAATTGGTCAAATGATCTCATATCATCTTGATAATTTATAAAAATGAGATATTTTTAATTTTTTTGGAATATAGGAACTGAAATCACATCAATCTGATACATAATGTGTGTAACATCCTAGCCAGAACCACTGGGTTTGAGCTAGAGTGCTACATGACCTCATATGTGCCTCCCCATACGTAAGAGAATGTCAACTAGCAGTGAGTATCTAAGTCCATCAATGGTAAAACTATACACTTTGTATCGTGTCTTATGATCGATAATCAAAAATAAATAATATAATAAATAATCAAAGTAAACATGTGGAAAGGTAAATATGTCATACATTTCAAACAAACACAGTAGCTCCCAAAGTATAAAACATAACCAATTTAATAAGAATTAGATAAATAAATAACTGAGTCAAAATGAAGGAAATTGTTAATTATTAGATGCCATGTATCTGTCACATGAACCACTACCATTAAGAACTTTCATAATATGGTTTAATTCTATGGGTAGAAACCCATTTATTATTCTTGGAAACAAACTTGAAGGGTTTTTTCACCAACTAAATTCATCTCATGAGACTAATGATGCATTTTGGGGCTTACTTTAAATGTTCCCCAACCCATAGGGCTTTCATTAACTGGTCCCCAACTTGTAGGGCTTGCATTAACCAGTCCCTAACCCTAATAGTGCATGTCCAAAGCATTTAAATCTAAAAATTTCCTTATCAAATATCTGTATTGAGTAAAGTATTTGGATTTATCAATATTTTACTATTCAATCAAATAACTATCAAATTAAACACCATATGTAAAAATGATATGATTTTTAAGAAATAAACATATTCATGATAAATGGTATGGATAATTATGATCATAGGAAATAAATTTTTCAAGGGGACTAACAAAGGAATCAAGGAAGTGAATTTCAATAATATCCTTGAATAAATAAATCATAAACCATCCAAAGTAAGAATAATTATGTTATTAATAAAACATATCCCAAGTGTTGTAAAAATAAAGGGTTTTTTGTTGATTAATGGAAATACTATAAAAAGATCTTTTTAAAAATATTCTTGATGAAAATATCCTTTTTAATTTGAAAAACATTTTAAAAATACATTTCTTCAAAAATTACTTTTGAAAACATTTTAATTAAAAATTAAATTTTGAAACTTTCAATGGAAGCTTCAAATATATAATGACGTGTAAATTCATACATGTCATACAAGGTGAAAATAATGTTCCTTTTTCATAGTAAATGGTTAAAAAGGTTCCTTCCACAGATAACGACAAGAAGATTCCTTTGAAAATGTTTGTAAAAGACAAAAAAGGGGAAATTTGTATTTAATAAATAATTTTGGTAATGTTAAAATATTTTTGAAAAAAAATTATAAAATAGGGTTTTTAGAAAAAAAACAGGTTCTCTGACTAAAGAGATAAATAAAGTCAGGTTTTCTTAAAAACATTTTCTAAAAAATTTTGGGTACTAGAGTGTATAAAAATGTTAAAATTATTTGAAAAATGTCATAAATAAGCATATTAGAATAAAATTAAATGATTTGGTAGACAATGATCAAATAATTTCCTCAAATAAAAAATCAAGTGTAAACAATCCCAAATTAAATGGGATTATGAGTAAACCCTTAAAAATACCATAACATTGATGTGAGAATAAATCAATGAAAATATTATGTGTGTCAAAATTAAATCCATATAAAACAATTTTAAATACAAAATATATATATTAAAAATTTATTACACATGTAATATTAGAATATTAACGATAATGAGGAAGTAATATAACCCAATGAAAGGGAATTAAGTTAAGAAATTATTTACCACTTGGTAACTTTTAACCCAAATTTCCTAAGAAGAAATAATTAAAACTAAAACTAATAATACCATGAAAATAAAAAAAATCATTATATAATATATCAAAATGTGCATTATATACACCCTAAAAATAATTAATTGGTGATTATGACATTTTTCTCACAGATGTAAAAGGTGATATAAAAATCCATTACCTTGTGTATGACTTGTCAAGTGTGTCTTTATATTCCTAAATAATAAACTTATGTTAATTATTTACTTGATTTATAACCTTTTTAATTTTTATCATTACTTTTACATAACTTATTACATTATTGTAATCAACTACTTAAACAATTAAGTTTAAGTTGGGTGTTTTTTTCATATTTGGTTTATGTGTCAAAAATGAATTTGGTAGGTCAAATATCGTCAAAGTGTTCATTATATAAACATATATAGAAAAATAATCATAAAATAATTATCATATTTATATATATTTTATACTTTTAAAACTAATCATGATATATGGTTATGAAAAATGAAACATTGTTACAATCATGAAGATGGTAGGTCCTACGTACGCACAAGTAATGTTCCAATTTTTCAGTGATTGTTATGGAAATAAGGTTAGTAACACTATATATTTACATAATTATAATTATATCATAAATAACATGTTATTTTACCATATATACTTATATATATAATTATTCTGATGTAAAAGGAATTACACCATGTCAGGGAGGCGGCAGTCCACACGTCTATGATCGATGTTATCACATTTTAGTGAGTGAAAAGGGATAACAAAGAAAATGATATATTATGTTTCTAAAAAGGTAATTATTTCATTAATATAAAATATATGTCATTAATGTTACATATTTTTAATTAAACTCATTCTTTATACATTCCATGTATATCGTAAATGAATTACATCGCTTTGAGGATGCGGTAGTCCACACGTCCATAAACGATGTTATTGTATTTGCAGAAAATAGAAATAATAAGTGTATATGTTATATAAAAATTAATTAATCATAAATACATTATAAATATAATATATATATATATATAATATATAAACTATGTTTCTATAATAATTCCAACCATGAAAGGTGGTGAAGGAAAAATGAACAATCATCATTTCATGAGGTGGTAGTTCGTCGTACACATAAACAGTAAGTTTGTTACCCATTATATGGTAGTATGTGTTATTTCAGTTAAAACCCATAACATTAAAACATATTAGTATATTTATAATAATTATGTTATTATATAATCATGGAATAATAATATTTTAGGGGGTGGATAATGAAACTAAAATAAAAAATCTTGAGGAAGGATGTTACCTCTTCTTTGGGTAACTCCTTTTAGTTTTCACCGAAGTAATTCCTTGGATGGATTTATATCCAAATTGATACTTTTATGATTAGGATAGGTATTTTTAGGGTCTGTTTTGGTAGATATTTTTCAATACAAAGTGTCTTTAGGTGTGTGTGGAAGAGGGAGGGGTGAGTGTCATTTTATAGTGGAGGACGGGTGTCATTCTTATAAATTTTTATAAAGGGAATTCCACCCACATTTTGTACATTTCCATTGGAACCAATAATTCTCAAAATTATATACAAATGATTATAGGGTATAAATATTTCCATAAAATGGATTTTGGATAAGTTTTTAGGTCATTTTGGGCCTTAATTTTAAGGTTTAGTCTCTTATTAAGCTAATTTTTCTCTCAATCACTATAATTATTTTTATTAACTTTCACTAATATTTTTTGTAAAAAATTAATTTGAACGTATTATAAATTATAAATTATTATTATTAAAAATATTTAATCCATTTTTAAAAATTAAAATCACATAAGTGGTAGAAATTAATTTAAATATAATCCCGCAGACAGGATGACAAAGTGGGTTTTCAAAGTAAAAATGCTTAAAAGTTTGATATGTGTTAATATCAAATTTCAATGATAAATTTATTAAAATGACATAAATTTGTTTAATTTTTATATAATTGATATAATTTTACTTTAAAACTAATTTAAAAAATAATTTAACCCTATTAATAAATTATATGAAAAAGAAGTTTTGAATTACAATTTTGTATTTTTCACTATTCATCAAAAAATGAGACTTCTTAGAAAAATAGAAAAAACTCATCCTAACCTAATTTTTATGTTAATATTTAAAAAATTAATTTATTTTTGACATATAAATTTTATAAAAGTGATAAAATTTATATTTAAAATAGGTTCTCCATTAAATGAAGGTAAAAAGTGCCTTTAGAAAAATATTAATTTTTATGCAAAATATTGGGTTTGTTTTTATCTTATGACTATCTAATCTATTGAAAGAATGTTAAAAATATTTTATTTAATATAATATATATATATATATTACATTAATATCACTCACTAATTATAATTAATTTAATTTATTATGATAAAACATCTTTATGGACATAAAAATTGTTTTCTATAAAAACATTCTGTTTATATTCAATTGGTTCTTATTTTCATTTCTAATTAATTTTTATCCAATTATTTCATTTTATATTTGTTTAAACCATATATTTTTATAATTTAGTTAATAATATTCATAACTGCTAATTTAACAGCTAGGTTGTATATTATTATATTAAATAATAATAATTTTAATAATATATTATTGCTTGAAAAAACTTGGTCTTGCGTATGTAAGCTATTGAACAAGGTCATTCTTGCATATAAGGAAGGATAACTTTGTGCTTTCATTAATTGAAATATATATAATATATTGGAAATATTAAAAATTATTTAAAGTCTTGGGATATTATATTCCCTTATGTGCTTGGTGTTGCGTATCATACATGCTATAGAATAAAATGTTCTTACTTCAGAATTTTAGAGCTTTACGTTCACCTCACTATAAATAAATTATGTCCTCACAATTTAAACTTGATATTGGTAAAATATTGTTTTATATTTATTATATTCAAATCACACATTGTGATAATGGTTTGTAAGACATCCTCTAGAAAAGATATAATGGGAATTACAAAGGTCGCATGGACTAACATGTATCTAGGTCTCTAAGTAGAAGAACATTAGTGGTAAGTAGAGATATGTACATGGAGGGAAAGAAAAAATATCTATAGGGGTTTATTGAGGTCATTAATCACAAACAATTGAATGACCAATGAAAATTTGAGGGTCTCAAATTCATAAATCTATGATGATTTAAATGACCATTGGTTCAACAAAAATGAAAGTATTAGGACAACATTTTTTTGATCATTTTCATAATGTTAGGTAATTATTTTACTACCTAAGAATATAAGGAAATATACTTACATAACATATTTCTATAAAAAAAATTCCATCCTATTTTTTATTTGATCAATTTATAATTCATTCCTTACTTTATGAAATGGATATCCAAAAATTAACTTTGATTCCTGAATCACTAAAATAAAATTTTAATGGATCATAATGCCCAAAAAAGAGTTACAAGTCTAAATATTTATCTCTAACTATTATCCAAATCCAAAATATTCAATACATTAATCTATAAATCTAAAAATTGATACTACTATTTCATCATTAATATTTATCTATTAAATTTTTCAACTAGAAACAATGATATAATAACAATGACATTTCAAAAGTCAGTGGTTGGTGTTAAAACCTTATCATCTTTCAATTGTGGGTTCAAGTCCCATAGATTTGTCAGATTTTATGGGTTTCCATCCAACGTACAGGTTTTCCTTTTCAAAAAACCATATTAATAAATATGAAGGACATCCTTGAAATTTAGTCATTAAATAAACTTTTAACTAAGGTTTTCAATACAAACTCAACACATAAATACTTCATCCATTTATTTCTAAATAAATCCTTTCTTAGTCTAAGATTTATCCTTTTGAATAGGTAATTGACTCAGGTAATTCCTAGGTTCCCCACATTTAAGGAAATAAAGCTATAAATGGATCCTTTTGACAATATTTATTTCCTTCCATTGTACTATTCATTTTTCCTCTGTAATTATTTTCTTTATGTCCTTATTTTACACACATAAATCATTTACCTATTATATTGAGACACTTTCCTGGGTGCCTCCTTCTATATTTATTTCATGATGGAAATTCAACCTTCTTCTATCCATGGTCTTCACCACTTGAGCTCTTATAAAACTATATATTTATCTTATTTGGTGATTTTAGAAGTTTTTTGAGGCATATGTTGTTAATAATATTTTGGTAAAACTCATTAGGCATAAACACAATATATCTTTCTCCTATTGACACCTCATTTGTTTTCTCATTGTCACCACTTTTTCTTTCATCTGCAATGTTAACATCACTCCTTTGGGTTCCATCTATTGACTAAAACCTGAAATCAAGTGTGATTAATAATATTCATAGTGTGAAAAGCATATAATAATTTATAGGATATCTAAATTTGAAACCTTATTTTCAGTCTAAAACACATTAGTTTTAACCTAGGTTATTCATTTTCATTATATATTAAAATCCTTCATAATGGTTTGTAAATAAAATGTAAAATATCCTAAGTGTATCCCCCAAGAGTGTCAAACCAGGTGCACAGTAAGGATCATTGTCATGTACCAGGTTTCACTGAGTCGAGACCAATGCACCTTGTTGGATTTCTTACCCCTATGTATATCTATTCGAGAACAATGTCCGCTTATAGTATCTATATAGGTAATTATTAATAGGAAGACCCATATAATCTCTACCTTACCAAAAGTCTATGAGGTTCTTATATACTTATCCTAAAATTGTACCTTAGGTATATGTTCTCTATTCTATGTTTTCATAAATCTAGTTCCCAAGGATGCTACTAAACTTCATTTGATACCAAATATAGCAATCAGACCCCTAGAAAGTACAGATCCAACATCTACTACCATTACATTAGCATGATTACAAAGAATCAAATACTAAAGGACCAAAGAGTTTAATTATCTTGGTAAAACAGATACATTCATGAGTCTTGTATTAAAAATAAATACATTAATTATAACATAATTTTATTATCTCAGGGATAACTTTATTCTATATAGAATACCCTTTCATATATTTCTTAGTATACGTCTTGGATTCCTGGTGAAATAAAGTAAAATAAGGGTGAGCTCAAATGCTCAGTAAGTGCAAGTAAACTGTAAGAAATAATTAATTTATGAGATTAAATCAACATGGAAAGGTAATAACTGAACACACATAACATATAATCAATAAACTAATAAAGGAGTGTGTAAAAATATGTCAAGGTAAATAAATGAAAACACATTCCATTTTAAATAAACAGATAATTAAAAATCAATCATTTAAGGTAAGAAATTGAAAACATATTCCATTTAATCAATGAACTGAGAATTAAATGCATCTATAGATATATTGACACAAAATATCATAGATAAATAATAACTGAGTTCGAATTAAGGTAATTCTTAATTGTTGGATGTCATGTATCTGGCACATGAACCACTACCATCAAGACATTTCACAATATGATTTAATTTTGTGTATAAAAATCCATCTATTCTACTTGGAAACAAACTCAAAGGGATTTTCCCAAACTAATTTCATCTCATGAGGCAACTGATTCATCATAGGGATTTCATTAAATGATCCCCAACCTGTATTGATTGGATTAACCGGCCCCTAACTTATAGGGCTTATGTTAACTTATCTACAAACTATATTGTGCATGTCCAAAGCATTTAAGTTAAAAAATTCCCTTATCAAATATCCTTATTGAGTAAAGGATACGGATTTATCAATATTTCCCCAGTCAATAAAATAAATTTTGAATCAAACACCATATAAATAAATTATATATGTTTTAGGTAAAAAAATCCATGATAAATGATATAGATGATTAGGGAAAATTAAATGTTCAATGATGATGTGAAATTTAATATTTCAAGAGTACTAAAAAATGAATCAAGGAATAAAATTTCAATACTATCCTTGGATAAATAAATCATTAACCATCCAAAGGAATAATAAGTATTTTTTCAATAAAACATTTCCGAAGTGGTGTAAAAATAAAGGGTTTTTTTCCATTGATGAATGGAAATACTATAAAAATAGTTTTTTAAAAATATTATTGAAGAAAATATACTTTTTATTTTGAAAAATATTTTGAAAATAATTTTATTTGAAAATCACTTTTGAAAACATTTACGTTAAAAATTAACCTTTTAAACTTTAAATGGAAACGTTGAAGATATGATGGTGGGTAAATCCGTACATTCGAATAAGGTAAAAAGGACATTCCTTTTGCATGGTAAAAGGTTACAAAAGTTAGTTGTTTGGAAATCGATAAGAAGATTCATTTGAAAAAAAATAAAAGAAAAAATGGTAAATATAACTTTAATAAATCATTTTATTAAGGTTAAAACATTTTTTAAAACCTTTTTAGAAAACAAGGTTTTTAGAACAAAACAGGTTCTCTGACTAAAGAGTGAAATGAAGTCGGGTTTTCTTAAAAACATTTTCTAAAACATTTTTAGTACCAAAGAGAGTAAAAATGGGCTATTACTTGAAAATTTTCATGAATAACTAGAGGATAATAAAATTAAATGTTTTGGTATACAATGAACAAATAATTTCATCAAATTAAGATTCAAGTATAAACAATTTCAAATTAAATGGGATTGTAAAGTAAACCCTTAAAAAGGCCATAATATTGATGTGAGAATCGCTAAATTAATAGATTATCTGTGTCAAAAGTAAATCCATATAAAAAAATTTAAATGAAAAAATATATAGTAAAAAGGTATTACACATATAATCTTATAATATTAACGATAACAAGTAATATAACCCAATGAAAAGGAATCAGGTTATAAAATTCTTTACCACTTGGTAACATTTAACTCGAATAAAATTAAAATAAATAATTCAAATTAAAACTAAATATAACATGAAAATAAAATATTTATTGATATAATATATTAAAATTGTCAGTATATACACCACACAAAATAAGTAAGTTGTGATTATGACATTTATCTCACTAATGTAAAAAGTGATATGAAAATCCCATACCTTGAGTCTGAATTGTCACGTGTGCCTTTATATTATTGAAAAATAAAATTATGTTAATTATTTAATATATTAATAACCTTTTTAATGTTTATAATTACTTTTATTTTACATATTATAATGTTGTAAAAAACTACCAAATAATTAAACTTATGTCAGGTGTTTTGGCCATATTCGGTTTATGTGTCAAAAATGACTTTAGTAGGTAAACTATGGTCAAAGGATTCATTATATTAGCATATATAGAATAATAATTATGATATAATTATAATATTTATACATCAATAATACTTTTAAATTGAATCATGAAATATGGTTATGAAAAATGAAACAAGGTTACAATCATAGAGACGGTAGGTTGTATGTAAACATGAGTAGCATTCCCATTTTTCAGTGATTGTTATGGAAAGAAGGTAAGTAGAACTATATATTTATATAATTATAATAATATCATAAATACCATATCATTTAATCATATATATTTATATATATATATTTCTTTTGATGTAATAAGGAATGACATTGTGTCGAGGAGAAGGTAATCCACACATCCACAACAGATGTTATCATTTTTTAGTGTGTGAAAAGGGTAATAAATAAAATGATATATTATGTTTCAAAAAGTTATTATGTAATTAATATAATATATATTTCATTTATGTTACACATTTTTAATTAAACCCATCATTTATATATTCCATGTATACCATGAATGAATCACATAGCTTTGAAGAGGCGGTAGTCCACACGTCCACAAACAATGTTATCATATTTACAAAAAATGGAAAGCATATGGTTATGAATTATATAAAAGTTCACAAATAATAAATAAATTATAAATATCATATATATAAAATATAGAAAAAATTACATCATAATTCCCACCATTATAGGTGGTAAAAGAAAAAGGAACAATCATCGTTTTGTGAGGTAGTAGTTCATCGTACACAATAACGGTAAGTTCATTAACCCTTAGACGGAATTGTGTGTAATTTGAGGTCAAAAAATTAACATAAAAACATATTAGTACATTTATGATAATTATTTTATTATATAATCATGTAATAAGAATATTTTAGTATGTAGATAATGAAAAAAAATAGATTAAGGAAGGATGTTACCTTTTCTTTGGGTAACTCCTTTTTGTTTGCACCCAAGGGATTCATATGATTAATTTCTCCCCAAATAGAGGCTTATATTATTAGGGGGTATTTAGGATCTATTAGGGAAGATTTGTTTGATTCAAATTGGATTTAGAAGTTTGAGGAAGAGGGACGTGTGAGTTCCTTTTTATAGTGGAGGAGGGGTTGTATTCTTGTAAATATTTAGAAAGGGAATTCCACCAATATTTTTTTGCATTAAAGTAGCCCCAATAATGGTAAAAATTATATAAAAGGGATGATCATATCTAAAGTTTTCCATAAAATGTATCTTGGGTAATTTTATAGGTCATTTTGGGCTTTAAGTTTAAGGTTTAGTCTCTTGTTAAGCTAATTTTTATCTTAATCATTGAAATTAATTTTAATCACATTCACTAATATTTTTTGTATAAAACTAAGTTAACATTATTATAAATTATAAAGTAATATTATTAAAAAAAATCCATTATTAAATATTCCAATTATATAATTGGAATAAATTTAGTTAAATTTAATCCCATAGATGGGATGACAAAGTAGGTTTTTGAAGTAAAAATGTTCAAAAGTTTGAGATGTGTTTACATCCAATTTCAATGTGAAATTGATTTAAATGATATAAATTGGATTAATTTTTGTATAATTGATATAATTTGACATTATAAACAATTTAAAATATATTTTAACATTATAAATAAATTATATGAAAAATCAGTTGTGAATTAAAATTCAGTATTTTTCACTATTCGTCAAAAAATAAGAATTCTCAGAAGAAAAAAAATCACCAGAAACAAATTTATATGTTCTTCTTTCAAAAATTAAGTTAATTTTTATATATAAAATTTATAAAAGTGATAAAATTAATTTTTAAAATAGGTTCCCCAATAAAAGACGGTAAATGTGCCTTTAGAAAAATATTGATTTTTATGCGAAATATTAGGTTTGGTCTTATCTTATAACTATGAAATATGTTGTATGAATTTCAAAAATATTTTATTGAGTATAATTTATATATTTATATATATTAAATTAATATCACTCACTAATTGTAATTAATTTAATTTATTAGGATAAAACATATTTGTGAGCATAAAAATAGTTTTTTATAAAAACATAGCCTTTATATTCAAATGGTTCTTATATTAATTTCTAATTAATTTGTAACCAATTAATTCATTGTATATTTGTATAAACCATAAAATTTTATAATTTAGTTAATAATATTCATAACTTTTAATTTAATGGCTAGGTTATATCTTATTATATTAAATAATAATATTTTTAATAGTATATTGTTGCTCGGTAAAACAAGTCGTATGTGTAATGAAAGCTATTAGACAAGGTTTTTATTGCATGTGAGAAAATATAAATTAGTGTTTTGATTCATTGAAATGTAAATAATATATTTTAAATACTAAATATACTAAAAATTCATGGGATATTGTATTACCTTATGCTCTTGGTGTTGAGTGTCATACATTATATCGAATACAATTTTATTACTTTAGAATTTCAGGGCATATGGTGTGAGTACAAGACTCAGTAGGACACAACCAATGTATCCTTAACATGATGTTATAAAGTATACAAGTTTGTTCCATAATAATAATAAATATGTAAAAAGAATAAACATACAGTTCAAAACTAAGCATTCATGCGCTAACCAAGATGCCACAAATCCCAAGCCTCACCTACTTTAGTACCATGTCATAAGGAACATCAAGGTGTCATAAGAATCAAGGATTATCCATGTGGCTAATGAATCATGATACTCGACATCATTTTATTATGAAATTAAGCATCACTACACATCAAGGAAGTTATGTTCTCAACATTCACTAAGCATCAAGAGTAACTCGAGATCTTCTAGGAATTGAGAACATACCCATTAGCATATTCTAATCATTGAGTGCATCACATGGTATCCCTAAGGAATCTCTATATACCTACCATGTGCATAGTTCTCTCTTCATCATCCTTACAAATCATGTGCACTCCAACATGTCACGACAGTCCACCTGGCTTAGGCTCCAAGAATAATACCACAAAATCACACATAACATGGTAAGATACACAAGAAAGAATAGAAAATAACAATAAGTAAGGTAGAAAATACAATACATGTCCTCAACATAAAATATGAATAATAATTTACAAATTACTCATGGAAAAAGTGTAGCATAATGTTCTTAGGACTATACACACATCCACATGTGATCATAATCTAGTACGACCATTAAATATGTCTACACATAATCATATTAAGGAAACATGTGTAACAAATCCCAAAAATGTAAGGAAATTAATAATTTTAAAGTTTTTTATGTCAAATGCAAGGATAAACTAGTCAAGAACACCTATTTGAAACTTTATTATCAAAAGACATCGACACTAGAGGTTCACTGAGGGTCCCAAAAGCCAAAAACAAATTTTTTTTTTCAAAAAGAATTAAAATGTCAAATTTTATGATACTTTTATCTCTTCTGGATAATTTTCCAATTATAATTTAAAATATTACATGTGATAATATTTTATCTCTAATATATAATTTTCAAATTATCATTTAAAATATTACATGTGATTATATTTTATATGTCCTGGATAAATTTAAATTTATCATTTTAAAATAATACATGAAATAATATTTTATCTTTCATAGATAATTTTCAAATTATCATTTAAAATATAACATGTGACAATATTTTATCTCACTTGAATAATTTTCAAAATTACCATTTAAAATATTACATATAATAATATTTTATCTATACTGTATAATTTTAAAATTACCATTTTAAAATATTACATGTGATAATATTTTATCTATCCAGAATAATTTTAAAATTCTCATTTAATATATTACATGTGATAATATTTTATCTCTCCTGAATATTTTTTAGATTATCATTTAAAATATTACATGTGATAATATTTTATGCCTCTTGGATAATTTTAAAATTATCATTTAAAATATTACATGTGATAATATTTTTTTCTGGCATAGAAAATTTTCAAATTATCATTTAAATTATTATATACGATAATATTTTATCTCTCTATGATAATTTAAAAAATTTCATTTAGGTCAAAACCTGTATTTGTAATTATCCTTGGTGATTATGTGAAATTATTATTTTGTAATTCTTTATAATATTCTTTGATAATTTCACACAATTACCATGATTGTTCTGTCTAATTATCTCTTGATAATTATCTACAATTATACTTTTTTATTGCCTGAAAATAATTTATCATTATTTTTTATAACTTCACAAAAAATATAATTCGATAATTATTATTTTTATTATCCATGATAAATCAATTTTTTATCCTTTGATCATTTTTTAAAATTATTACTTTATAATTTCTGATAATTCCATGTAATTATCATTTTATAATTATTCCAATTATCCTTTGATAATTTATTGAAATTATCATTTGATAATTCTTCCTAATTATTGTTTAATAATTTCACCCAATTATTATTTATTAATCTTTTAATCGAATTAATTTTGATAAATTTTGTTTTTATCCTCTTTTTTTATAAAATTTATCATTTCTTTATTTTTTTCCCATAATTTGGATAATAATAGAAAAAAAAAGAAATAAATTTAAAAAAATAAAATAGAAAAATAAAACATGTGTCCCTGTTATGTGCACCATGTAGGGAGTAGAAGAATATGGGGTTCATTTAATTAGGATGGAAAAATATAGAATCAGGTCTGTTTGATTCCTATCATGTGTAGAGAAACCTCTAGGATCGATTTTACTTTAATGGGTTCAACAATACCATAAATTAGAAAGGCTCGGTCACTTAAAAACCAAATCCACATTATCATGGTTGAAACCCAAATTAAAAACCCCAATTAATTTTTTTTCAATCCAACTTCATTGTTGAGTCATATATTTAACCTCATTTATTGGTTGATGAATTAATTAGGTCAAAAATGAGTAAATTTCAAGGTTTCCTAAAAAATCGCATGAAAAAAATGGTGGTTTCGACCTATTTATGTATAGAAGATGCAGTGGACAGAGGTAAAAAACTAATTGGATTAAAAAAACCATAATAATATTTAAATAAATGTTCAAAAATTATTTTTTTCATGTGATGTGACCAAATTTCCAATGAACACAATGGTTATGTCTCACCTAGGGTGAACCCCGTGTCTTAAACCTAACATTGGTCTTGGATTTTTCATATGATGCACCATTTGAGAGAAATTAAATTATTTTCAAAAATATAATATAATATAATATTAAATAACTTATCCTCATGTGTGATCTGACCAAATTTCTAATGGTCACAAATGTTATACCCCACCTAGGGTAACCACTTTTTCCCTAACTTAATGGTGGTCTCATATTTCTCATAATATGTATGATTTGGAAGATATTCAAATATTTTCAATAAATCATGCGTTCTTAATACAATCTATTTAATTTTTTAATTTTTTTTATGTTGAGGCCCCACGGGCCTTAGAGTCACTCACTAACCCAATTCCTATATCTGAAAATATTCTATAGAATATTCCAAGATGTTTACTAAGATTTTATCCTAATAAAAATCTTTTAGAAAATATTTTTTAAGTGATTTTTATTGAAATATTACATTTTCAAATAAAAATACTTATAAATTATTAACAAATATGATTTTTATTATCTTTAAAAAATCAGTATATCATAATTATCTCACTCTAACAAATTTTCATCCTCAAGAAGTATCTCTAGAAGTATTTCTTGAAAAACTCAAACCACTGAGTTTAAGCATCAGACACATGCTCCAATGTCTCCTCCAATATCCGTCTATACTGCAAATAAATCTGGACTAGTGGTATCATATTTTCTTGTAACACCTTCTCAATTTGATCTACAATCTACAATGAAGGCTCCTTATGAGATGAATTGTTCTCTATCTCAATTTCCACGCAATCAAAAACATGTGTAGGGTCAGATATGTACCTTTGCAGTTGTGACACATAGAATACATCATGCATACCTCGATAGAAATAAGGGGGGCCTAGATGGTACATCACTGCCTTTATCCACTCAATGATCTCAAAGGGTCCAACATAACATGGTTTAAGCTTTCCCTTTGACCTCATCCACCTATTCCTTAACCAAGTATTCACTATAATGAAAACCTAATATCCTATAGATACCTCCAAGGGTATCCTCCTATGGTTGGCATAAGATCTATGTCTTCTCTGAGAAGTGATCATCCTCATCTGTATCAGCTAGTCTCTATTGAAGTTCTAAACCCTATTGGGGCAGCCAACAACTACTTCCTCACCCACCTCATGCTAATAGAGAAATGAGAAACATGTCCTCCCATAAAGAACTTCATAAGGTACCACTTGAATCAAAGGCTGATAAATATTATTGTATGTGAACTCAATCAAGGATAGGTGATCATATCATGATCCACATAAGTCTATATTGAAAGATTAAATCATATCCTCTAATATGTTTATAGTCTTCTCGGACTATCCAGCAATCAGAGGACGGTACGCAGTGCTCAATCTCAACTGAGTCCCTAGGTGTTTTTACCATCCATACAAAAATCTTAATATAACATGTGTGTAGCTATATGAAACCATGATCAAGGAAACTCCATGAAGACAAAAAATATCTCATATATAGATCTTTCTTGGATCCTCCACTAAGTGGGTCCCTTTGATTGGTAAGAAGTGATAAGACTTAATTAGTTGATCAATAATCACCCAAAATTCATCATGACTCCTCAGTATCATATGTAACCCCATCAAAAATTACATCATGAAGTTATCCCACTTCCATATAGGTATATTAAGTGGTTGAAACAACCCACTATGAAACTAGTGTTTAGCATTTACCCTCAGAAAGGTATGGCATAGATAGATGAAACCAATAATGTCTCTCTTCATCCCTACCCACAAAAACTACCTCCTAAAGGCATTATACGTCTTGGTCACACCAGGATGTAAATACCATCTAGATTTATGGTAATCCCTCATGAGATCCTCTTTGATGTAAGCTGGGACTACCACTCTCTAATGTACCAAGATTACATTATTTTCACCCAAATTCCATCTGGGTATCAGGTCACCCCCATCTATATGTTCCCTCATCACAACACACTCTGGTTCTCACTCTTGACCATCCTTCACCCAGTAAACTAAATAAGACATAATCATAAAAGGGGAAAATTAATAGATCCATGATCCTATGAATCATTGACCCTCTAGTCAACCAATATGCTCATCAAGTACTAATACTCCTTTGAAGGTCTCTTATCAATATCCTACTCAGTTTGTCTCTTATGGATAAGAGCAGACTCAATGATATTACCCTTATTGGGTGCATATTTCAACTCAAATTTGGATGTCTATATATACACAACCATGTGCCTCTATCTCAGGTTCGAATTCCTCTATGTGAATATATAGTGAATGATATTGTGGTTTGTGTAAACAATAAATCTTTCACTGAAGAGATGGTGCCTCAAACATTTCAGAGTGTGGACCACTGCTTCCATATCCAAGTCATGTGTAGGTTATTTCCTCTCATGAGTTCATATCTAATGATACCCATAGGAAACTACCTAATCTCTTTTTATCATCACCTCACCCAGACCAATTCATGATGCATCGTAGTACAGTTTATAACAAATCTCATGCTCAGGGAGTGTTAGTACTAGAGCTGACATCAACCTTCTCTTTAGCTCAAGGAAATCCTCTTAAAATTGGTCTGACTATTGAAACATCACTCACTTCTTGTTCATTGTTTTCATTAGTGTTGATAGTCAATAGAAATCTTTTATAAACTATTAGAAATTCCATATTAAACCCATAAATCTCTTAATCTCAAACATGTTATGGGTATGTGTCTAAGACATGACTACCTAAATTTTCTCTGGGTCTAGAGATATACCAGTCTTAGACACCACGTGTCTTGTAAACTTCACCTATAAAATCCATAAGTCACACTTTGACATATTGGTGTAAATATTGTGTTCTCAAATCGTACCCAGGACTATATCTTTGTGTATAGAATGTTAATCTGGTGTCAGTGAGTAGATAAAGATACTTTCAAAAAATAATACAACAAATGGGTCCAAGTATGGATGGAAGATCTTGTTAATGAGGTCCATGAACATTGTAGATGCGTTCAATAGCCTGAACGACATCACCAATATTCATACATTCCATGCCTAATCTGAAATTCCTTCTTTGGAATGTACACCTCTCTAACTTGAAACTAGTGGTAGCTCGATCAAAGATCAATCTTAGAGAACCACCGAGCTCCCCATATCTTATCAAAAATATCACCAATCCTTAGGAATGGATATCGGTTCTTTATCATCAATTAGTTCAGATTTCAGTAATCAACACATATCTAAAGACTATATTCCACCTTCTTAGCTAAAAAAATAGTTGCACCCCACATTGAAGTACTAGGTTTTATAAAACACTTCCTATCAAATTCATCTAGCTATACCTTGAGCTCCTTCAGCTTGGTTGGAGTCATACAATACGGGGGGTATCAAAATGGGTTGCATACCTAGTACAAGCTCTAACTCATATTCAAAACCTCTATTAGAAGGGATCCATGTGAATTTATCTATAATGAAATCATTATAGAGATATATGACTGGTTTAAAGGATTAGGGGGATGCCACTAATTTTACTGAAAGAACCAAGACTACCATATATGATATAATCTTCCTGAGATGACTCAAGTCTGTTCCAACTCTACCTTCTCCCAATTCCCACTCTCTAGTCATCATGAACTTCTCTCCCTTTAAAAAAGTAAAATATTACCGTATATGATAGAAACAAATGTGATATTTTGATCTATTAAACCTATTTATTTCTATAATCACATTGAAATTCATCATCTCTAGAATCATGAATTCCCATAGATTTTCATATCTGGAAAAAAAAATGGAAATTCTGGGAATCGATGAAGATGGTCCACTCTCATACCCAATTGTATATTAAGGGATACTAAATTATATGATAAATTAACTAGTAATTCAATTATAGTAACTAATTTATTGGATATAAAATAATTGGAATCATCAGTATTGAATAAGTAAGTAGATAAAGTAGAGATGATCAGGACTGTACCTTGAATAGTGGATGGTCCCTCTCTACCGCCTGCTAGGGTTTGGTCTATAGTGTATATGTGACCTTCCTCATCTCATCTTCTCTATCATCAGAGTGTATGACTAGTCTGATTATATTACTGAGAACCTTGACTGGATCCCCATGTCTGACCATTACCCTTGAATAAACCTATCCCTACATTTCTAGAGAAAAACTGCTGAATATGACCCTTCTTTCTGCACTACCAATATATTCTCTAATGTTTTGTATAGAAACTATGATAATTTATATCCTTCCCACAATTTAAACATTGTAAAACTCCTCCTAATGAAGCTACAATATTCTACACTTGTATGTTGGTGTATTGTTGCATGCCTTTGGTCTTCCTCTTCCTATAGGAAGAAGAGAAACTAGGAGTGAGAGGTCTCTCTGTCTCTAGCATGTCATGTGATGGGAGTAAGCCTACCACCCTATCCTCCTCCAACATCTTCTAAAAGGTTAGGACCTTGAGAAGTACATGTGCATGCATCATTAGTTAAAATATCCTAACCTAACATATGAGCTTCGGTCGAAGGCCTATCTCAAAATTTTGAGCCTTCAACACCTCATTCCCAACTAACCAAGGATAAAATAGAAGAAAATACTTAAATCAGATATAATATGTAGAGTCAATCATGGAACCCTAACATAATTACATGAACTCATGGGAATGGTCCTGCTTAATCATTTCATGAAAATATTGTTCAAGAAAAAACTCTTTGAAGGTCACCCAAGTAAGACCCTCTCGTATTCCAGACTAACTCATGACAGCCCACCATCTCTTAGAGAGTCCCTAAAACATGATGTTTTTTAGGATCATGTTCCCCTATTTAGGAGTCTATAGAAGCTCAAATATTCTCTCAATGAATTCCTATAAATACTTTGCATCTTTCAGTTCACCAATTCCCTAAAATACTAGAGGGTGAGAGAGATGGAAATCCTGAGCATGATTAGTCATAGTCCTTTGTGTGGATCCTCCTTAGATAGACACTATCCGAAATTGACCTAGATGAATGGATATGCAACCAAAATTTCCTATTATAGGACAAGAGTGTTGTGGTGTATATCCTCTTATACTATAGGTGATGGCGGGGGTGCATCATGGGCTTCCATAGCTTGAGGTCCCATCAAACATCTCTAAGGAACCATCACTGAAACAATAATAAAATTACAAACATAAATAGTCCCTATCAAGTCTATGAGATCACACAAGGTTCTTCTAGGAGTCTACCCTTAA
Organism: Viscum album; assembly: GCA_963277665.1. Classification (NCBI taxonomy): domain Eukaryota; kingdom Viridiplantae; phylum Streptophyta; class Magnoliopsida; order Santalales; family Viscaceae; genus Viscum; species Viscum album. The sequence goes on from OY728151.1 coordinate 175,207,121, forward strand.
CCCAAGTTATAACCCTCCTAGATCTAGACTTAGTTTAAATCCCCTCACATTAGACACAATCATCATATAGATAATAACACGACAACATGCTCAGTTCAACCAATAAATTCCAACAAAGATATATCACATGGTATGGAAACATGGATATATCAAATAAGAGAAACTATCCATAATAGATAGCACAAAAACAAGGAATTTAATTAATGAACTACTATGCAACACAATAATAAGTATATATATGGAATGTGGATCTACATTCCTAGTCATCATGCATGAATGAACCAAATACCTCATAAATCATAAATCAAAATCATGTGCATCACCCAAGGTGGGTTTAATCAATAGTAATAGAAAAATATAAATTCCTCAATTTATGGAAACTCAAAGGTCCAATATACAGTGTTTTCTAGGAACTATCATAGTTCCCATACCTAAGTCCCAACCATCCTATCTCCTATCTAACATTTCTTATCCCAAATCAAGAGAAGAAAAAGTTAGTGATTCATAAAATCCTTTTGTTAGGTCCACTAGGCTGAATACCCTAAGAGGGGGGGGGTGAATCAGGGTATGACTAATTAAAAATTAAAGCCCGTTCTGATCTTGTTTCGCTGTTAAGCAAAACACTCTTCTCTCTCTTTCCTGCTGCACAATATAAACAGAAAGTAAAGCAAGCACAGGACACAACAATTTTACTTGGTTCACCGCTAAGGGCTACGTCCAAGGAGCATACGCCGACAGGTTGCCGGTCGTACCAAGTCCACTAAACTTCACTAGCTGTGGATTACAATGTTCGGGCTAGATCATTTCTATGCCCAGGCTCACTGCCTTTACAAGGTTTAGGGTCAGCTCACTGCTTTCCCAAGGGTCACTCCCTGTTTCTCTCTCTCTGGCTCACTGCCGGTGGAGAGGATCACCTTCTTCCTCTTCCTAAGCTCACTGCTCTTGGAAGGGATTCACTCACAGTTTATAGACCTGTAGGTCTCTTCATTTGCATGAATGAATGCATCTTTCTCTGTATGTAGATGCTCTGTTGAAGTTCAACTTTCACCCGTAGATGAATACCCCTTTGCCACTATCCACTGGGCAAACAACCTTTGGAAAGACCTTCGCAAAGCACCCTACAATGCGAGGCTCCCAATTTCGCGAAGCTCAAACAAGCCTTCGCGAAGCTCCTGCCTTTTCGCGAAGCTCACTCGCGAAGCTCCTTCGCGAAGCACTCTCGCGATGCTCAAGCCGTCGCAAAGCAACGACCCTCGCGAAGCTAAGTAAGCCAACGCGGAGCTCGCAGGTTTCGCGGAGCTACAATAGCCGCCGCGAAGCACCTATTTCGCGAAGCACACTGGCTCCGCGAACCACCTTCGCAAATCGAGAGCAAAGTATTTTCTCTGAAAATTCTCTCTACTTCGGTTGAAGGGGTCGGCCTCTATTTATAGGCGATTCCACCGACCCTCGTCCCTTCCACGCGAAGTCAACGCCACGTCATCTCAAATCGCGAAGCTCCAAAGTTTCAGCCGGAATTCTGTCCAAATCGCGAAGCTCCACGGCAATCTTCCGTTCGCGGAGCTTGACGTAGTCGCGATGAATCACCGTCAACTTACCTTCGCGGCTCGCGCCTTCGCCGCGAAGCTCTCTCGCAAAGCCCTTCTCAGCCGCGATGCGCTTCAGCCTCTGCCGTTCGCGAAGCATGACGTAATCGCGAAGCATCACCGCCTCCATTCTTCTGGTCTTCGCGATCTCCAAACCATGCATGCTATCTTCGCGAAATTCATGCCTTTACCATATGAAATCATGCTCTTCATGGAAATCCACATTTCGCGATGCTCACCAAACTCCAAATTTTGGACCCCAAAAATTTGGCAAACACTGGAAAACGGCGCCACCTTGTACTTCTCTTTTGTACCGCCTCCAGATCGCCTTTTCCTTTGTCATCGTTCTTTGTCAACATGGATTGTCAACAACTTCTCGGGAACTCGACAAATATCCATGAGAACCTGCTTTGTCAACAAACACAACCAACCCAAAAATACTTCAATGTTACCTTGAGGGATTTTTGCCCAACAATCTCCCCCTTTGGGTTTGTTGACAACTCTTCACAATTTTGCTCAGGATGATTTTCTGCACTGTGATACCTCACTGAGTCTTCTTCCAGCTGCTACCACCATTCGCCTCTTGCGATTGTGATAGTGTTCAAGGATTCACTTAACACGTACTCTAAGCCCACATGAGCAATGCTCGGCGTGAGAAACAAGAGTAGTATGTAAAGTTCATCAATGAATCACTTCATGTTAGACCCCAATTGTCGATTCCACCATGATACCAATTCTTAAAATAAGTCCAGTTGTTGAACCACATTGATACCAATTGGTGAATTCTTAAGTTGATACCAATTGTTGATAGCTGGACACCGTCTCACACCATTCCAACACCACTGTTCTGCTTTTATCACGATCCTCAGCTGTCGTGATTTCTATGATTTGATCGATCACGTCTAGCATCGTCAGATTTAATACACTCCCCCTTTCTCATTGCTCCCCCTTTCTGGCTGCTCCACTTGTCAGCTTCTCCCCGTAACAAGTATGATTTATCAAATCTCCGCACTATTTTCTCCCTTGAACAAACACTTTTCTCCCCCTTTGTCAAGCACTTTTCAAGCACTTTTCTCCCCCTTTGTCAACGAACCCAAAGGTCACGCCTTTGTAGTCTGTAACATAGTAGAGAACACATATCAGCACATTAGGGAAAAACACACCATACCTCGGGGAGAGGGGGGGGTCCACATCCCCATTATTTCAAGTGCAGGGAGTCGACTGAACTCCCAGAGCCAGTCGATGCCTCTCAAAAGCTTCCTTGGGTAAGGCCTTTGTTAGAATGCCTGCAACCTGTAGTTCTGTAGGCACATACTCCAACTTCACGATCCCCTGCTCAACCTTCTCCTTGATAAAGTGATACTTAATCTCAATGTGCTTTGTCCTTGAATGATGGACGGGATTTTTGCTAAGATTTATAGCACTTGAGTTGTCGCACTGGATTCCGATCGGAGACTTCACTTCAACTCCCATATCTTCAAGCTGCTGCTTCATCCACAATAACTGTGTGCATGCTTGAGTGGCCGCAATATACTCAGCTTCTGCGGTGCTTAATGAAATGCAATCCTGCTTCTTGCTCAACCAAGCAATACATAGTCCGCCAAGATAAAATGCACCTCCAGATGTTGATTTTCTATCATCTGTTGAACCGGCCCAGTCTGCATCAGTGTACCCCAATAACTCTGTCTGAGATTTGTCATTGTATGTCAAGCCGAAGTCCACCGTGCCCTTAATATACCGAAGTATTCTTTTCACTGCGAGCATGTGACTTTCCTTGGGATTACTCTGATATCTCGCTGCTTGGCAAGTGGCGAAAACAATATCAGGCCTTATTGCGGTTAAGTACAACAGACTTCCAATGATTTGCCTGTATTCTGTGATATTAACTGCCTTGCCATCCTCATCTTTTGATAATTTCATCCGGGTAGCCACCGGAGTCTTCATCTCCTTGGAATTTTCCATTCCAAACCTTCTCAGGACCTCCTTGGCATATTTAGATTGAGAAATGAATGTTCCATTCCTTCCTTGTGTTACCTGTAGACCAAGGAAAAACGTTAGCTCTCCAATCATTGACATTTCAAACTCATTTTTCATGAATTCGGAAAATTCTCTGCACTGAGCTTCATCTGATCCACCAAATATTATGTCATCGACATAAACCAACACCATCATCCTTTGATTACTGTCATTACTGAAATAGAGATTGTAATCAACTCCTCCACGCTGAAAACCAAGCTTCTTCAAGTATTGATCAAGCCTTGAGTACCATGCCCTTGGTGCTTGTTTCAGCCCATACAATGCCTTCTTCAGCCTGCAAACTTTGTTCTCATCCTCATGAATGAGAAAACCATCTGGCTGCTCAATATACACCTCCTCTTCCAGAACACCATTCAAGAATGCAGATTTGACATCCATCTGGAACACTTTGAACTTCCTTTGCACTGCGATGGCTAGGAATAATCTTATTGTCTCCAGCCTTGCAACCGGTGCAAATGTCTCATCAACATCAATTCCCTCGATCTGGGAGTACCCCTTGCACACTAGACGTGCTTTGTTCCGAATCACTGTGCCATCTTCATTCATCTTATTACGATAGACCCATTTGGTCCCAATGACATTCTTGTCTGCTGGCCTCGAAACAATCTCCCATGTCTGGTTCTTCTCAATTTGATCAAGCTCTTCATTCATAGCCTGAAGCCAGTTTTCATCTTCAGCTGCATCAGAAAAACATTTTGGCTCCACCTGAGATAAAAAAGATGTTTGCTGTAATGATTTCATTCTTCGAGTCTGAACTGGAGCTGTCTGATTACCAATGATATTTTGCCTATCAATTTCATCTCGATTCTTTGGCTTCTTTGCAGATACAGACTTGACACTTTCTTGTTCATCATCAGAATCTTCTTCTGAGTCAGCCTCTGCCACTTCTACTCCCCCTGTGCTGCTTACCTCATCATCACTTTCATTCAGAAACTGTTCACTGGGTCGTTGAGCAGTCTGTTCATTTTCGACTATAGTGACATCATTGCTCTCAACAATTTTTCCCAGCCTCTTGTTGAAACATTTATATGCTTTGCTTTTCCCTGAATAGCCAAGGAATATCCCTTCATCTCCTCGTGCCTCAAACTTCCTATGATGTTCTTTGTTGAGAATGAAACACTTACTTCCAAAGATTCGAAAGTATTTCAACGTTGGCTTCTTTCCGTACCACAGTTCATACGGAGTCTTCCCTTGCTTCAGACATAACAGGGACCTGTTTGAAACATAGACCGATGTCAAAACTGCTTCCTTCCAAAATTTCTCTGGTAGGTCCTTATCAATAAGCATTGTTCTGGCCATGTTGTTAATGATCCGATTCCTCCTTTCTACCATTCCATTTTGTTGGGGAGTTCTTACTGATGAAACTTGATGCCTTATCCCATGTTTCTCGAGATAGTTTTCAACCTGACTGTTTGTAAATTCTGTACCGTTATCAGTACGAAACTTCAGAATTTTCTGCCCAAGCATCTTTTCTGATTCCCTCCTGTACTGCTTTATGCAACTGAACACCTCTGTCTTATGGGTAATGATGAATACCCAGGCCATTCTGCTGTGGTCATCAATGAAAAGAACATAGTACCTTTGCCCATCTATAGCTCGTGGTGAGATAGGTCCACATACATCAGCATGCACCAATTCGAGCACTCGAGTTGCTTTTTGTTCCTTTGGCCTGTATGTCTTCCTGATGATCTTCCCTTGTTGACAAGCGTCACACGTATGAGTGCGATCACGTGATAGTTTGGGAAGGTCTCTAGCAGCATCACACTTTACCAGATCTTCCATAGATGGTTGACATAGATGACCAAGTCGCTTATGCCACAACTGATTTTCTTCTTCTCTGGATAAAAGGCATGAATCTTCTTCCCCACCTATCAGGTAAAGATTCCCCTTTGTTCGTTTTCCCTGAAGAATGACTATTCCATATTTTCCTTTAACAATACCCATCTTCTTGGTAAATAGTATAGAGTGCCCAGAGTCACATAGTTGACTGACGCTAAGCAAATTATGACTGAGACCCTCTACCACCAAGACATCAGCATGTCTCATTTCTTTGCCCCCAAACTTGGCTTTTCCTGAGCCAACAATCTTCAGGCCTTCATCATTTCCAAACTTGACAACTCCTTCTTTGTCATATTTTATGCCTGTAACCAGATCCTTATTACCCGTCATGTGGGATGTGCAACCACTGTCAAGGATCCAAACACCAGAACGATCTGATGCTTTAAGGGCAATTTCAGCAACTACGGCCTTCTCAGTTTTCTTCTTCCTAGTCCATACTTTTTCTTTCATACTCGGCATGGATTGAGGCTTCTGTTCTTTCTCAGAGTATGATGGACCAGCTTCATCTTGCAAAACTGCAAATCTGTTCTGAACTTTTAACTCACTTGTCGGTTTACTGATCTGCTGCTTGCGATCATTTTGATTCTGCTTTGGCACATTTTTCTGAATGGTCGGAGTGCAGTACCTAGCCATGTGTCCAAATCCTCCGCACCAAAAGCAGTTTCCTTCAAAAAATTCTCTGGGAAACCGTTCTCTGTTTGGATGCCATCTCTGTTCTTGTTCCCTTCGATATCTTTTGGCTATGGAACACACATACTGTGAATGTCCCATCTTTCCACAACAGTAACACCTGATATAAGGTGAATTCCTTCGTGTTACTTCAGCACTACGAGTTTCCCCTTTGGATCTCTGAGTATTCTGATTCTGCTTTGTGCTCAAATCCACTTTCAATCTCGGGACAAGTGCTTGCGGTCTAACTTCAACTGCCATAGATTTTTGTTTCTGATTAAGCCATGAATCAGCCTTAACATCTGAGTTCAATTGTTGCTTCTTTCCTGCTGAACTACTAGGCTCTTCTTTCTTCTTTTCCGTCTTCGTAACGACCTGATTTCCCAAGAATGTGTTGGGATTCAAAGGTTTTTCCTGGTCTTTAACTTTTCTCCGCAGACCGACAACTTCCTCTTCAAGCTCTTCAATACGCTTGACGTGATCTTTCACTTTTCGACTCAAGCAGTCGATCTCCCTTTTCTGCTCTTCAATCTTGAGCTTATGCTCATCAACCTTTTCTGTGCGCTCTGGCCTGGAAGACTTAAGATTTTCAATTTCTTTCTCAAGCTCAGACTTCTCTTCTTCTTGTTGTTTCATGTAGAGTTTGGCATCACGTACTATCTTATTGGCTTTCTTTGTTTTTGCTCGCCAAACATCTATCTCTTCAAGAGCTGCTTCTAATTCAGCTTCCATGTCAACTCTCCCTTCAATTTCTTCTTCTTCTTCATCAGTTTCAGTTTCTTTCTTTTCTAGAGTGCTACTAGCAACAGCCACCATCGCATTTTGACCACAATCTCTACAGTTTTCTATCTCTTCAACTTCTTCACCCTCAGACTCAGCTGAACTATCAATTTCTTGGGAAAGAAGATTCTTCTTTTTAAAGAAATTTCTCTTGAACTGCTTCTTCCCTTTCACATAGGCTGAAGATTTTTTCATGGGAATCTCAACTTCATCTTCATCGCTTTCTTCTTGAAACTTTTTGGGGCATCTTGCAGCAAGATGACCAACCTTTCCGCATCGGAAGCATGCTAGTGGATGTTTCCCTTTAAACTTTCCTTTTCCTCTTTGCAGATTTGAAGAAAGGAACGACATCACCTCATCTGACTCTTCTTCCTCCTTAGAATCTTCAATAGTGAGCCTCTTCATGGCCTTAAATGCCACCTCTTTGGATTTCCCCTTTTCCACAGCATCGTTGTCATCATTTCTCATTTCATATGCAACAAGAGTGCTGTGTAGGTTATCCAATGTTAGCTCTTTCGGATCTTTATCTTCCAACACAGAAACTTTCGGATTGAACCGAGGTGGAAGCTTTCTCAAGATGCGCTTTACGATTTTAATGTCTTCGATAGTTTCTCCAAGACCCCGCATGTCTTCTACCACAGCATTTACCCTGTCAAAGAATGCATCAACAGACTCATTCGGGTTCATTTTGAGATCTTCATACTTGTTCCACAACACTTGCAGCTTTGCCTCTCTGACTTTTGTATCCCCTTCATAAATATTCAAAAGTTTTTCCCACATGGCATGTGACGTTTTGCATGACATCACCTTTGTATAAATGGGATTAGAGAGGGCTCCCCCTAAGGCATTTATTGCTTTGGAATCAGCATCCAACTCTTTGTGCTCAGCTTCTGATAATGCACCACTAGTAATATCAGCTGTGATACCATGCATAGCTGCTGAAAACACATCCATTCCCAAAGATCGGAAATAGTGTTGCATTCGATTCTTCCATATCTGAAAATTACATCCGTCGAAGATCAGAATCCCTCTATGATTAGTGACCTCCATTGAGAGAAGACCAACTGTTAACCTTCCCTCTGATACCACTTGTTAGGTCCACTAGGCTGAATACCCTGAGAGGGGGGGGGTGAATCAGGGTATGACTAATTAAAAATTAAAGCCCGTTCTGATCTTGTTTCGCTGTTAAGCAAAACACTCTTCTCTCTCTTTCCTGCTGCACAATATAAACAGAAAGTAAAGCAAGCACAGGACACAACAATTTTACTTGGTTCACCGCTAAGGGCTACGTCCAAGGAGCATACGCCGACAGGTTGCCGGTCGTACCAAGTCCACTAAACTTCACTAGCTGTGGATTACAATGTTCGGGCTAGATCATTTCTATGCCCAGGCTCACTGCCTTTACAAGGTTTAGGGTCAGCTCACTGCTTTCCCAAGGGTCACTCCCTGTTTCTCTCTCTCTGGCTCACTGCCGGTGGAGAGGATCACCTTCTTCCTCTTCCTAAGCTCACTGCTCTTGGAAGGGATTCACTCACAGTTTATAGACCTGTAGGTCTCTTCATTTGCATGAATGAATGCATCTTTCTCTGTATGTAGATGCTCTGTTGAAGTTCAACTTTCACCCGTAGATGAATACCCCTTTGCCACTATCCACTGGGCAAACAACCTTTGGAAAGACCTTCGCAAAGCACCCTACAATGCGAGGCTCCCAATTTCGCGAAGCTCAAACAAGCCTTCGCGAAGCTCCTGCCTTTTCGCAAAGCTCACTCGCGAAGCTCCTTCGCGAAGCACTCTCGCGATGCTCAAGCCGTCGCAAAGCAACGACCCTCGCGAAGCTAAGTAAGCCAACGCGGAGCTCGCAGGTTTCGCGGAGCTACAATAGCCGCCGCGAAGCACCTATTTCGCGAAGCACACTGGCTCCGCGAACCACCTTCGCAAATCGAGAGCAAAGTATTTTCTCTGAAAATTCTCTCTACTTCGGTTGAAGGGGTCGGCCTCTATTTATAGGCGATTCCACCGACCCTCGTCCCTTCCACGCGAAGTCAACGCCACGTCATCTCAAATCGCGAAGCTCCAAAGTTTCAGCCGGAATTCTGTCCAAATCGCGAAGCTCCACGGCAATCTTCCGTTCGCGGAGCTTGACGTAGTGGCGATGAATCACCGTCAACTTACCTTCGCGGCTCGCGCCTTCGCCGCGAAGCTCTCTCGCAAAGCCCTTCTCCGCCGCGATGCGCTTCAGCCTCTGCCGTTCGCGAAGCATGACGTAATCACGAAGCATCACCGCCTCCATTCTTCTGGTCTTCGCGATCTCCAAACCATGCATGCTATCTTCGCGAAATTCATGCCTTTACCATATGAAATCATGCTCTTCATGGAAATCCACATTTCGCGATGCTCACCAAACTCCAAATTTTGGACCCCAAAAATTTGGCAAACACTGGAAAACGGCGCCACCTTGTACTGCTCTTTTGTACCGCCTCCAGATCGCCTTTTCCTTTGTCATCGTTCTTTGTAAACATGGATTGTCAACAACTTCTCGGGAACTCGACAAATATCCATGAGAACCTGCTTTGTCAACAAACACAACCAACCCAAAAATACTTCAATGTTACCTTGAGGGATTTTTGCCCAACACCTTTGATACCATTTCGTAACATCCCAAACTAAACTCTCGGGTCTAATCTAGAGTGATACATGACCTCACACACACCTCCTTTTATATAAGAGGTTTTAGACTAGAAGAGAGGGTATGAGTTAATCAATGGGAATACTATACCCTTAGTATCATGTCATATGGTAAATAATCAACAATTAACAATACAATAAATAGTTAGAGTAAACATGCAAAAAGGTAAACATGGAATACATGCCATACAAACAAAGAAGCTCCCAAATTGGCAAGGATAACTAGTGTAATAAGTATTAGATAAATAAATATATAAACCACAAGTACTTTGGATTCTATCTTATCCCACCACTAACTCTACAGTCCTTAGCTCAATAGTCTGGTATAGGGCCCTTTCCCTTCACCAAATCCCTCATTAAATCTACAATCGCATCAAAATCCCTGAGTAGGGTGTGAGTACAAGACTCAATAGGACACCACCAATGTTTACTTAATTTTATGTGCTCATGTATTCAATTTTATTCCATGATAATAATAAATTTTTAACAAGAATAAACATATAATTCAAAACCGAGTGGTCATGCATTAACCAAGCTGCCACAAACCCCTAACTGTACCTGCCTAACTCCATCCCGAAGGGTACATCAAGGTTTCAAAATAATCAAGGATTATACATGAGGCTAATGAATCATGCTACTAGGAATAAGGTTATCGTGAAACTCAACATCACTTTATATCAAGGAAGTCATGTTCTTAAAATTCTTTATGCATTAAGAGTGACTCAGAATCCACTAAACCTTGATAACAAACCCCTTGGCATCTTCTAGTCATTTATTTCATCAGGAAACATCCATAAAGAATTTTTTTATCCCTACCATGTTCATAGGTCCCTCATCATCATCATCACAAATCATTCACACTCCCCCTCTAATGGATAAACATGTCATTGCAGTTCTCCTACTTTGGGATCCATGAACAATACAAGAAAAGCACACATAGCAAGGTAGGATGCACGAGCAAGAATAACACATCATCATAAGTAAGTTAGAACATATAATACATGTGATAAAAATTTAACATGAATAATAAGCTACAAAGTACTCATGTAAACAATTGTAAAATAAGGTTTTCAGTACTACACACCACCCACATGTTATCATAATCTTGCATGGTCATAAAAAATGTATATGCATAATCAAGGTAAGGAAACATGTGTTACAAATACAAAAAAGTTAAGGAAATTCCTATCTTTAAAGTCATTGATGTCAAAGGTGAGGATAAAACAGTCAAGAACACCTCTTTGTAGCCTTATTATTGAAAAAAATTGACACTCAGGGTTCACCAAGGGTCATTAAATCCAAAACTATCTATTTCATTTTAGTAATAAATTAAATTTGACATGAGATGATACTTTTATATATTTTGGATAATTTAAAATTACCAATCAAAATATTACATGTGATAATATTTCATCTCTACTGGATAATTTTTAAATTCTAATTTAAAATATTACATGTGACAATATTTTAATTGTCCTATATAATATTCAAAATATTGTTTTAAAATATTACATGAAAAAATATATTATCTTTCCTATATAATTTTAAAATTATTATTTAAAATATTACATGTGATAATATTTTATATCTTCTAAATAATTTTCATATTACAATTTAAAATATTACATAGAATAATATTTTATATGTCCTGAATAATTTTCAAATTATCATTTTAAAATATTACATACGATAATATTTTATTTTTCTAGGATAATTTTCAAATTATAATTTAAAATATTACATGTGATAATATTTTATATCTCTTGAATAATTCTCAAATTGTCATTTAAAATATTACATATGATAATATTTTATCTCTCCTATATAATTTTCAAATTATTTTTTAAAATATTACATGCGATAATAATTTATCTATCAAGAATAATTATCAAATTATCATTTAAAATATTATATATGACAATATTTTATTTCTCCATGAAAATTTTAAAATTATTATTTATTTTAATGAATGTGTTCATAATTATACTCGGTGATTCATTGAAATTGTTATTTTATAATTTTTTATAATTATCTTTGATAACTATGCACAATTACCTTGATAATTAATTGTAATTATCGCTTGATAATTATTTATAATTATCCTTTCTTATCTCCTGAAAATCAATTTTAATTATATTTTCGTAACTTCTCAAGAATTATCATTTCATAATTATTAGTATTATTTTATTTTCCATGATATATCAATTTTTTATACTTTAATAATTTTTGTAAATTATCATTTGAAAATTTTTGATAATTCTATGTAGTTATTGTTGTGTAACTCGTACAATTATCTTTCAACAATTTGATGAAATTACTTTTTGATAACTCTTATTAATTATCATTCGATAATTTCACAAAATTATTCTTTGTTAATATTTTAATAGAATTTATTTTGATAAATTTTAGTTATGACATCTTTTTTTATATAATTTATCATCACATAATATTTTTCCATAATTTGGATGATAGGGGAAATAAATAGAAAATGAATAAAATTAAATAAAAAAAGAAAAATAAGACTCATACACCACTTACACGCACCATGAAATGAGAAGAAGAAGAATGGAATCTTGCAAACAGGATGGAAAAATAGAGAAAAAGATTCATCGGCTTCCTATCATGCACAGATAAACCTCCTAGGTCGATCATACTCAATAGGGTCAAAAATACCGAAAATTATAAAGGCTCAACCACTTAAAAACCCAAGCCACATAATCATTGTAGAAACCCAAATCTAAAATTCTAATTAATTTTCATTTCAATCCAACTTCAATGTGGAGTCATATATTTAACCTCATTAATTGTTTTTTGAATTAATTAAGTCAAAACTGAGTATATTTCAAGGTTTCCCAAAGAACCCATGTAAAAAATGGTGGTTTCGGCATATTTTTGTGGAGAAGATAAAGTGGAGAAAGGTAAAAGAAATGAATTTAATTAAATAAATTCGTAATTATATTTAAATAAATGTTAAAAAGTTATTTTTTCATGTAATTTGACCAAATGTCTGACTCACACAGTGGTTATGTCCCACCTAGAGTAATCCCTACATCCCAGACCTAACTGTGGTCTTTAATTTTTCATATGATGCACCGTTTGAGAGATATTAAATTATTTTCAAAATAAATTATATAAAAAATATTAAATAACCTATCCTTTCATGTGATCTGACCAAAAATATAAAGCACAAAAATTTTAGACCCAACCTAGTGTAAACACCATGTTCTAGAACTAATAGTGGCCTCATATTTATTATATGATGCACCATCTAGAAGATATTAAAATATTTTGTATTAATCATGTGCACATAATATAATATATTTAATATTTTTATTTCATTTGATTCAAGATTATAAGGGCCTCGGAGTCTCTCACAAACTTAGCACCTAACTCTAAAAGTATTCCACAGAATATTACAAGATGCTAACATGGATTTTTCATTTTGAAAATCCTTGAAAAAATATTTATTAAGTGATTTTTATTGAAATATTACATTTTCAAATAAAAATACGTATAAATTATTAACAAAGAGGGTTTTTATTATCTTAAAATTTTCAAGATATTATAACCTGTCTTTTATTACTCAAATTTCGTGATTCCACATTAAAATGGTCATTTTAGTTTAAAATGTGTGCCACATTTTCAAAACTAAGCAAAAAAACTTGGATTGTTTTCAAAATTTTGGAAAATGATCCATAATACATTTTAGATGTAAAGGAATCTACCTCATGTCAATATGAAACATGATGTGGCTGGTATGGCTAAAAGTGCTTGGTTTAAATATAAAAATTCCATTTTAGTTTAAAACATGCATCACATAGTCAATCCTTGGAAAATGTGTTCATATTGACTTTAAGATTTAGGGAACCAATTTATAATTTATTTCTGACATGTAGGAATCAACCACACATCAATCTAACACACGATGTGGTCACTAAGACACAAAAGGTGTGTTTTTAATATAAAAGTTATATTTTAGTTTAAAACACATGTCACATAGCCAACACTAATAAAATAATATCATATTATTTTAAAACATTAAAAAAATGGTCCATAATTTAATTTTGAGGTGTAGGAATTGAAACGACCCAAAGTTTTATCAATGGAATTCCTTTATTATAATTATTCCTTATAGTATAATCCCATTAGGAAGGAAAATGACATATAATGATACAAAATACTATGTGATCATTAAACATAATTTTTCCACTACTATGTTTTGAATTTTGAAAATCTGACATACACGATTGTGATCAGTAAGATGTTCAGAGTCTGATAGGAAAAACATAATTTTTGGTGAATAGTAACATACCTTTATGAATATTAACCTACCCTTATGAATATTAATATGGCCCTTATGAATAGTAAATTGTCCAAAATAAGAGTAACCTTACCCATGAATAATTAAATAATGTTTTGGCATATTATAAGTGACAATTTGACCATAGTAAAAGTATTGGTATTTTTATAAGTCATAAATAATTAATTATATTTAATTAATTAATTTCAAAAAAAAATTATATTACTAAAATGTTTTCATAAATTAAAAAATATATAGTTTTAAGATAATTTTATAAGACTTTACGTAATTTTTGAAAGCATTATAAAATCAATTTTAAATTTTAAAAACTGTATTTTTCAAGTAAATTGTGATTTTAATTAAAAATTAAATTAATCATATTTATAAAATAATTTTTGAAAAATGGACTTCATTTTTTGATTCTACACATCGAAAAATGGTTGGGGTTAATTTTTGTTATTTTTTTGAAATACCTGATTTTTTTATGAATAGTGAAATACCATAATTTACAAAAATAAGTTAAATAAGATATTTATAGAGGCATGCATGATTTTATTATGATTTAATTCCAATTATTTCGGGTTCACATGATAAAATTACTATTTTTGGTCATAGAATACTCACTGTTCTTTTTCTTGTGGGAAAATAATAAACTAATGAATTTTATATTGAGAAAACCCCTCTCCCCTCCACTATAAATACCACCCTTCACACCCTCTTTTCCTCACACCTCTCAAGATTCAAACCTTGTCGAAAATATACCCAAGAATCTTCCTTATCCCCTCCCCCACATCCAGTTGTTACAGGTCTCATCAAAAGACCAATCTTATCTTCCTTAAGGAGGATCTCAAGAGGAGGATTCAAGAGGTAATTCCTCTCTCTCTCTTTTTCCTTATATTTCCTTTCAATTTCAAGTTCTTTTATTATTCTATCCCCACCTATATTCAAACACATGGTATGTTAACTCTATTATCATACATATATTTTAATGTTATTATAATAATGGGATATTATACCATCCAACCCCCCTCTCCTCTTCCTTTTATTTTAAAAAAGAAAATGTTGTTCATGAGGTGCTAATCTATCACCTTCAAAAGAGACATGTTTTCTTTTTTCCATTTCTACATTCAGATCTGGTCATGAAACCATTTTTATGGTTGAACCAGAATATTTTATATGTATTATTTCCTATTTAATGTTCTGGAACTAACTTATGTACATATTACTAAATGATTAAACAAAACAAGTTCGTTGTGGTTGAAAAACCGCCCAAATTAAACCAAACAAACATATTTTAATTCTTATCTAATGATTCATCCACATGGTATATAATATAATTCATTATATGATCATTTTAATTTTTGGTATATCATTAATAACATGAAAGATAATTTCTGGATATTTATCCATGTTCTACATGAACTTCCATTTATGAATACATGTGAACCGCTCAACAAAACCATAAAAATGAACATTCCCGAACAATGTTTTTAAATTCTATAACTCATCCAAAGGCCCATAAAATAACTTAATGAAACCATAATGAAACATAATCATATTAAAAAGGTTCTATATTTTTCAGTTAATGAATATAATGTGGTTATACATGGTATTAAAGTGAAGAAATCATTCAGATACAAGGTAAGGGAAAATCTTGAACCCAACTTTCTTTCTTTAGGTTCTCCCTCTTTCACTCAATTTTTGGTATGGTCACTCCTTAAAAATCATTTTTTCGTCATTATATTACCTTTCCTAGGATATAAATGTTTTCTAGTAAATTTTATGTCAAATAAATTGTTTCCAAAATAACTCTTCTTTCAAAAACAAACCTTTTACTTCTCACTCAAGGTTGATGGTTATCATATCAAGTATGTTATTCCCACTTAATTTTGGGAACCCAATGTGTATGAATGTGTTCTTATGTGACGAAACCCATTATTTTAAATTGGTTAGTTATATTCATTTTTTATATTTGTTTATTTTGTCATGCATGATAAATGATAATGTTATGATGTGACGGGTACGCCTGGAATTATATAGCGCAATATGAATGTTTCAATGTGACAGGTGCGCCTAAAATTATATAGTGCTCCAATGCATTGGTTAAAGTTATTAATATCATGAGTTAATGTAAAATTATGTGTGAAAAATATTCTAGCTTTGTTCACAAGTATTTTTGGTATTTAACCACTAATACATGATGTTTCATTTTTATGCATTTCCACATTTCAAGTCTCTTAATAATGATTCCTCTCATGTTCATGGTCTTTTTCCTATGTTATGGTTATGATAACTCATTATTATATTGTTTTTATCTATCCTCTTACTGGTATTTTATCTCACCTCTTTTTATGTATATCCTCGGTTGACTACATGTATTAATGAGAGGTCAAGTGACAATAAGAAGATAGAGAAGAAGGAATTAAATAAATGTTTATGCTGGGTGTTGTAATTGTTATGTATGGTACTAATTTTCCCAAGACACTAAACATTTGGATCCTCTATGTATAATAATATTGTGTTGTTTATCTTTAAAATTATGTAATAGTAATTTAAGAAAAGGCTGGGTCATTATAGTATTATCAGATTCAAGGTTTAGTTAATTTGGGAATTAGGATTAGTGAACCCTAGAGAAAACATCTAGCATGAGACTAAGTAAAAATATGCATAGAAGAATATTTACATAGGGATACCATATGTTATTCTTTTAGTATAAATCATTCAAAGGAATAATTTATTCATGACTTGTTGACTTATGTTTTGTTCTAACCTTTTCTATTTTAGAAAATGGTGGGAACCAAGAGAAACTAGGCCAACAACTCGTGCAAGGGCCAATGCAATGATTTACCGAATGACATCTCCAATGATTTTGGAGGTGGAGTTCAAAACTTCATGGAGATGCTTACCCAATTAGCTCAGGTTATTAACAATAACCATCAAAATGGGGAACTTCCTCCTTCACCAAAGATGGATCAACTGGATATCAAATGTTTTATGCAAAAATGACCATCGAAGTTTAGTGGATCTTTAGATCCACTAGTTATGTAATAGTGTTTCTACTCCATGGATAAGATCTTTTATGTGATTCACTGTTCTGAGAGGGAGAAGGTGACACTATCTATTTATTGTATAGATGGATAGGTTGTTCAATAGTGTGATTTTATTGATAGCACCAATCCAAGTGAGGAAATTGAAGATATGGAATGGGAAGACTTTAAGATAATGTTTCTTAATAAGTATTTCCCAAGAAATATTCACACAAAGATGTGGAGATAATTCATATAGCTCAAGCAAAAAGAGGGAGAATCTGTCACAACTTATGAAGTGAATTTCACAAGTCTTTCAAGGTACACTTTAGGTTTTGTTGTCAACAATGATATCAAAATTGATAGATTCATTAGTGTATTAAAACCACACCTTCGAAAGGCTCTTGCAATTTGATACTTTGGGAGTTATGAAGAATTTTTTCAATGTGCTCTCAAAGTGGAGATGAATTTTGGAAAATATTCCCATTGCTATGGTGATAAGAAACGAAATATGGAGTTTAAGCTAGTGGATCTAATGAAAAATGTGGGAAGAAAACTCAATGACCCACACGCCAAAAATATGGGAAGTTTCACCATGGTAACTTCCTCAAAGGTATGGGTAAGTGCTTCAAGTGTGGGAAAGAAGGAAATCATGCTCAAGAGTTTCTAAAAGACATGAAAAGGAAGGAGAATGTAGTGGATGAAAGGAGAGAACCACCCATGGTTCAATCCTACAACTGTAGGGAGCTAGGGAACTATACAAGCCAGTGCACTAAACCTCGAGTTCTTGAGGGTAATCAACATCATCAGCCACCAAATCCAAAGAAACAATGGAAGGATTATGCCATCACTACTACAGAAGAGGAACAAAATAATGAAGTCCAGCAAGGTACACTTACTATTCACTCAAGAATGGAAAAAAGTCTTATTTGATTCTAGTTCTACGCATTCCTTTATATCTTGCAAGTTTTCTAGAACTATAGAATTGAAGCCCTGAAACCTTAAAGTAGATATATCTGTAAAAACACCAAGTGGTGCAATTATTACAACCCAAGTGTTTGACTCTTCTTCTTTTGGTGTATGTGGGAAGATTCTTCCAGAAAATCTCGTAATACTTCCCTTGGTGGAATTTGACACTATAATGGGAATGGATTGGCTCTCATTATATAGATCATGTATCAACTATTGGCAAAAGGAAATACCTTTTCATATTCCAAACAATCCCATGCTCCAACAAAAATGCAAGGAATGTCATTAATCTCCCTTGAAAAATTCTTCAATGGTGTGAGTGTTGATCCCCTATGAAGAATCAAACCTCACCCAAATGGTTGAGTCAAAGGATAGTACCAACCTTGCAAGAATTCCCATCATGAGTGAATACGGTGAAGTATTTCCCAAAGAGTTACCCATAATTCCCCCAGATCGTGAGGTAGATTTCTCAATAGAACTCATACCCGAAGCTACTCCTATCTCAAAGTTCCCATATAGTATGGCTTATATCAAACTAGAGGAGTTAAAGAAGCATATGCAAGATCATCTAGACAAAGGTTTCATACGCCCTAGTGCATCACCCTGGGGTGCACCAGTGCTCTTTGTGAAGAATAAGAATGGAATAATGAGGTCGTGTATTGATTATTGGGAACTAAACACGATCACCATAAAGAACAATTATCCTATTCCAAGGATTTAGGACTTGTTCAATTAGTTAAGAGAAGCTCAATAATTCTAAAAGGTGGATATTTGTTCATAATATCATCAGATAAAGGTGGAGAAGGAAGATATTCAGAATATTGCCTTCCGTACAAGGTATTGGCACTATGAGTTTCTAGTGATGCCCTTTGAACTTACTAATTCCCCTACAATCTTAATGGATTTGATGAATAGAGTCTTTAAACATTACCTCTACAAATTTTAGGTTGTCTTTATTGATGATATTCTCATCCACTCCAAGATAAAGGAGTAACATGAAGAATATCTAATATTTGGTTTGGAAACATTGAGAAATAAGTAGTTGTACGCCAAGTTCAGCAAGTGTGGCTTTTGGATGAAACAAGTCAAGTTCTTGGGACATGTGATCACAAGTGAGGGGATTTATATAGACCCTTAAAAAACAAGGGCAATTGAGGAATGGACCAGGCCCTCTGGTGTCACATAAATCGGTAGTTTTCGTGTATTAGCTAGGTACTACTGACTTTTTGTGAGAAATTTCTCATGATTGTCAAGCCGATAACTAAGTTAACAAGGAAAGGGGTAAAGTATGTCTGGACGAAAGAATGTGAGGGAATCTTCATGGATCTAAAGAGAAGGGTAATCATTGCACCTATACTCACACTACCTAAAATTGGATAATGTTTTTTGATATATAGTTATGATTCAAAGAAAGTATTGGGTTGCGTACTCATGAAAAATGAAAATGTGATATCCTACGCCTCATGGTAGTTGAAGATCCATGAGTTGAACTACCTGACGCATGATCTAGAGCTGGAAGCTATGATTTTTTCCTTAAAAATCTAGTGGAACTTTCTTTATGTTGATAAGTGTGACATATACACCAACCACAAGAGCCTAAAGTATATATTCACATAAAAGGAGCTCAACATGCGTCAAAGGAGATGGTTATAACTAATCAAGGATTACGATTTCTCTATTCACTATCATCCTGGAAAGGAAAACAAGGTAGATGATTCTCTAAGAAGAAAATAACATGCTACTCTATCCATGTTACGGATTGGGAAAGACCCTATCTTCTTGGATATACAAAGGATGGATTTAGAAATCATAAGATTAGGGGATACATCCTACCTTTCTAAAATTATTGTGCAACCATCCATCCAATAGAAGATTAAGGAGGCACAAAGGGGTGATCTAGAGTTACAAAAGAGGGTGAATGTAGTAAAGGAAGGGAAGATGCAAGATTTAAATATCAACGATGATGGTTTGATTCGGTTTGGAATGTGGCATTGTGTGTCTTCATCACCCAGGATAAAGAAGGATCTATTGGATAATGCACATAGCTCAACATTCTCTATCTATCCTGGGAGTACCAAGATGTACCATGATCTCTGAGAACACTTTTGGTGGGATAACATGAATAAGGAGATTGAAAAATATATATCAAGGTCCTTGGTATGTTTGCAAGTTAAAGAAGAGTGATAAATGTCCAAAGGGATGATGCAGCTATTGCCTATACCCATGTGGAAATGGTGGAATGTTACTATGGACTTTTTCATGGGTCTCCCGAAGATGTCGAAGGGAAATAATGTGATATGGTTTGTGGTTGAATGACTCACCAAGACTTCCCATTTTATCATTATTCAGGAATACCTCTAACTTGAAAAACTTATAAAGATATATGTGAAGTAAGTGGTGAGACTGTATGGTGTTCCACTCTCGATTGTCTCTAACCGTGATCCAAGGTTCACATCTAAATTTTGGAGGAACCTTCAACATGCTTTGAGTACTGAATTAAACTTCAGCATAGCCTATCACCCCCAAAATGATGGCCAATATTAAAGAAAAAATCAGATTCCTGAAGATATACTAAGAGCCTACTCACTATAATTCAAAGGTGTATGGAATCATCATCTCCCATTGGTTAAGTTCTTATACTACAATAGCTTCCACTCAAGTATTCATATGGCTCCATATGAAGCTCTATATGGAAAGCAAAGTGGAACTCCAACCTGTTGGGATGAAGTTGGAGTAATAAATATACTTGGACCCAATCTTATGCAAGAGATGATAGAGAAGGTTTAGGTCATCCAGAAACACATCAAAGCTGCTCAAAGTTGGAAAAAGAGCTACATTAACAATCATCAAAGGAACTTCGAGTTTGACATTTGAGATAAATTCTTCCTTCGAATATCACCATAGAAGAGAGTCATGTGTTTTAGAAATAAAGGTAATCTAAGCCCAAGGTACATTGGCCCCTTTGAGATCCTTGACCGCATAGGAGTCGTGGACTATCGGATTGTACTTCCACTGAATATGGCTAAAGTTCATGATGTGTTTCACGTATCACTCATGAGGAAGTACATACTTAATCCCTCACATGTACTTAACTCAGAGGTGGTGCAGTTGTAGGATGATCTCTCTTATGAGGAGCAGCTAGTAGAGATTCTAGACCAGAGAGATAAGTTTCTACATAACAATACAACCCACCTTGTCAAAGTGTTGTGGAGGAACCATACGTTCTAAGAAGATACTTGGGAACCTAAAGAGGCGATAAAGGAGAAGTACCCTCACCTGTTTATGTAAAATGAAATTTCGAGTGCGAAATTTCATAAGGGGGAAGAATGTAACGACCCAAAGTTTTATTAATGGAATTACCTTCTTATAATTATGCCTTATAGTATAATCCCATTAGGAATCACAATTACATATTATAATACTAAATACTATGTGATCATTAAACATAATTTTGTCACTTATATGCTTTGAATTTTGAAAATCTGATATACAGGGTTGTGATCAGTAAGATGTTTGGAGTCCGGTAGGAAAAACTTAATTTTTAGTGAATAGTAACCTACCCTTATGAATAGTATCCTACCCTTATGAATAGTAATAAGACCTTTATTAATAGTAAATCATCCAAAATAAGAGTATCCTTATCCATGAATAATTAAATAAAATTTATGCATCTTATAAGTGACAATTTGACCAAAGTAAACGTATTGGTATTTTTGTAAGTCATAAATAATTTATTTTAATTAATTAATTAATTTATAATAAAATTTATTTTCTTAAAATGTTTTCATAAATTAACAAATATATAGTTTTAAGATAATTTTATAAGAACTTACATAATTTTGAAAGCATTATAAAATCAATTTTAATTTTAAAAACTGTATTTTTCAAGTAAATTGTGATTTTAATTAAAAATTAAATTAATCATATTTAGAACATTATTTTTGAAAAATGGACTTCATTTTTGGATTATAAATGTTAAAAAATGGTTGGTGGGATTTTTTGGTATTTTTCTGAAATACTTGAATTTTTTATGAATAATGAAATACCAAAATTTACAAAAATAAGCTAAATAAGATAATTATAGAGTCTTGCATGATTTTCTGATGATGTAAGCCCAATTTTTTCTAGTTCACATGATAAAATTACTATTCTTGTTCTTTCAAGACTCACTATTCCTTTTCTTGTGGTAAAATAATAAACTAATGAATTTTATATTGAGAAAACCCCTCTCCCCTCCATTATAAATACCACCCTTCACACCCTCTTTTCATCACACCTCTCAAGCTTCAAGCCTTACCTAAACTCTACCCAATAATATTCTCTAGACCCTCCCCCATGTCCAATATCTTCTGGTCTCATCAAAATAACAAGCCTATCTTCCCTAATAAGGATCTCAAGAGGATGATTCAAGAGGTAATTCCTCTCTCTCTCTCTCTTTCCTTTAATTTCCTTTAAATTTCATGTTATTTTCTTATTTTCTCCCCACATATCTTCATCTAAATGGTATGGTAACTCCATTATCATAAATATACTGTAATTTTATGATACTAATGATATATTATACCATCCAACCCCCTTCTCCTCTTCCTTTTATTTTATAAAAGAAAATGTTGTTTGTGACGTCACCTTCAAGAATGACAAGTTTCATTTTTCCATTTCTACCTTCAGATATGGTCGTGAAAACATTTTTATGTTTGAACCAGAATATTTTATATTTATTATGTCCTATTTAATATTCTGGATCTAACTTATGTACATATTACTAAATTATTAAACAAAACAAGTTCGTTGTGGTCGAATAACCACCCAAATTAACCCAAACAAGCAAATTTTAATTATTATCTAATGATTCATCCACATTATATATAATATAATTCATTATAAGATAATTTTAATTTCTATAATATCATTAATAACATAAAATATAAGTTAGGTATGTTTATCAATGTTCTACATGATCATTCATTTATGAATACATGTGAACCGCTCAAGAAAACCATTAAAACGAACATTCTCGAAAAATGTTTTTAAACTCTATAACTCATAAAAAGGCCCATAAAATAACTTAATCAAACCATAATGAACCTTATAAATGTTAAAAAGTTTATTTAATTTTCAATTAATGAATCTAATTTGTTCATACAAGACATTAAAGTGAAGAAAGCATTCAGATACAAGGTAAGGGGAAAATTTCAAACCCAAATTTATTTCTACGAGTTCTTCCTCTTTCACTCCATTTTTGGTATGGTTACTTGATAGATCAAATATTTTCAATTAATTTACATTGAATATAAATTTTTTAAATCCCACAAAAGTTTTACTTTATGATAAATTTCCTCATTTTATGAGATTGGTGATATTTTAGGCTTAATAGTAAAAATGGCCCATTGCGGATTTTTAACTGTTTTACATTATTTTTTTATTTTGACCATAAAATTTTATAAACTAATTAAAATAAAAAAAAATATTTCCTTTCTAAATTTTAAACATCTAGGGATTAATTTTATCCTTCTTAACCAAAGTCTTAATCGATCATATGGAAGCTCAAAAGAAGCTCACAAGTTGGATCATGAAAACTGTTTACAGATCAGCTGAGTTTTGGTGTGGAGTCCATAACTCATTCATGGTGGGCCTAATTGCTATTAAATTCGGTGGATAGATGTCCAAGACAATTTTTAACATCTTTAATGAAGGATATGACACATGAATTGGACGTTTTAATGGACATTAAATCACTCTAATCTGGAGGTTTTTGATTTGGAGAGTCTGACTGGACAGAATAAATTATTACAGTAAAACGGGCATAACTCTCGAAATACTTGCCAAAATATGATGATATTTTTATTGGAAACGGCCAAGATAATTATGTAAAACATTAGAGAAGGTATAAACACATGAAGATGTCATTTAATGTGGTTACAAAATGTCAACTTTATGGGGACAAATTCTAGCTATAAAAGGAGGGGAGCTCCTCCCTCTCAAAGCATCTCATTCCATCCCATTCCTCCTAGAACACCAAGGAGGAAAAATTTTCAGATTTATATCTTTTATTTATTTTCTTTTCCATATATTTTTAATGTATTCTTATTCCCCATTCAACTTTATTAACCTTACCATGGTGGGGTAAACATTTTTAGTGATTGGGGAACGATTGGTTTTCTATTTTTTAATGCTTGAGTTCTTGGATGTAATAGAATGAAATTTATTTCTTTTTCAAAATTGTTTTTAATTTCATATAGCAGATTTTATTATCAAGTGAGATAATTCTTGAATTTTAATTATATTATTTATTTTTTCCTTGGTAAAATAATCATTATCACCCTCTACTAATTTCTGGTTTATATACGATAGAATAAACCAGGGATTAGTGGTGAAGTAATCAACGATCGTCAGTACATATAAAAGGGGTAGTGAATGTTCTTGATTGTTTGGGATAAACAAGACCCAATTGGGTATTGACCATGTCAATTGAGGATATTCAATACAACTATTTTTCACATGGAAGGAGAGTTAACCAAACTGAGATCTTGGTATGGTTTTCTCTCAACATCATAATTTCACCAAGGAAGTGAGAGGAAACGATTGTGAAAACTCACTTTAATAAACTAAGAAGAAGATATTTGAATTAAATTTAACAAGGATATCATTACAATATGGAAACCTACCCTGACCAAATCACCCATTTAATATCATATTGTTTCTATCATTTTATTTTCAAATTTCCTTTCAATCACTTTCTTAATAATTTATTCTAAAAACACACCATTTTTACAATCATTTTAAAGTAAAAAACCGTTTTGTGTGCACTCCCATTCAAGATAATTATTAGGGTTAATCACTAGACTACACTATATAATATAAAAAAATTGTTTTTCCATGACCTACAATAGGCATGCGTCAAACTTGGAAACATTACCGGGGAGGTAGTTCCGTAATTTATTTGTATATATTTGACCTTTTCCAAATTTAAAAATAAAAATAAAAAATCATTTACCATAATATTTTCAAATGATTGTTTCATTAATTCATAAAACAATTACTCACAAGTGCAAGAACTAATTATTGAATCACCTTGGTCTATAGAGTATAGATTTTCTTTCTTGGATAAAAAAATTTAGGGAGCTCGAATCCAAATCATCAAGGAGAATGAATTCAAAGATCTCATTCAAAACGTTAAAGAGAACCTCAAATACTCAATGTTGGAGGGTTTGGACATAGAATTAATTGAACTCCAGGTGTATTTTCTATAAATTGATCAAGAAATTATTGAGGTATAAAATGAGATTTCATAGGTGCAACACCAAGAAGAAAAATTACATAAGGATCTTAAAGCCCAATTTAAAAGAATTAGTCAAATTGTTAAAAACCTAGATACCACAATAGATTGGATATAGGAACAAGTACATGCATTCCAGAATAAAAAACTGGAGCCAGAACAAGAACCAAAACCAAAAAAAATTATGGAATAATTAGCCTCATAAATCCTTCAATTTGAAGAACCCATGGAGGCCTTGATGAAATTAAAATAAGATCCATTGAGCCCAGATCAATCAATGTTGGAGGAGATTTATGAAGAAGATTTATCTATTCAAATACATATGGGAGATCAAAAATATCTAGATAACTTATGTAATGAGTGTGAGGAACTTCTTGATCCAACTATTCCTTATAATGTAGAAAATTCAGCAACATTTAAGGAAGAAACCACTATAGAAGTGGAATTTGAAGAGAATATTGAGGATTTTTACTACCTACCTCTATTTATGGAAGTTCAACTACAAGTGGAACCTCCCATTGAATAAGAAATTGAAGTCAAACAACCCCGAGGAGATAATATTTTCATGAACTCATTATATTTTTATTTTGTTGAAACTTAATTTAGTATTACCTCCCGTTGTTTTAATTTTTCAGATTTAGACAATACTTGTATTTCCTTGGAGGGAGAATATTCACTTGAAGAGGAACATCTAGATCTCTCTGAACCTATTAAAAATTTATTAGAGGGAGTACATGAGAATATAAAAGTGTATTTTCTTGAGGAGAATGATACATAAGTTACTTACTTTAAAAGGGAAGAATTAGATATTGATTCTTCATGCTTTAATTTCTTTCAAATATAATTAAACTATGGTATTCCATTTAATTATTACATTAATGAAACATTCCTTGAGAACACACTAGTGAATGAAAAAGAAATTGTGTAAGTGGAAAATTATAAAATGTAGGACTCATTCATTGTCCTTAACCCACTAGGATTGTTGTATCTCATTATAGTGGGGGTGGACTTGGTATACTATATCCATGGAGTCCTCAAGAAAAAAGAATAATTTCATCTAGGAAATAAAAGTATTTGTTGGTTCATCAGAAAGAAAATTCACCCACCATCAGATTGGGGATGACCGATTAGAACTTCCCATCTGGAGGTAGTCAAAACCTAAGGCCCACTTAGGGGGATTAAACCAAGTTCTATCCTTATATTCTCATCCTATTTCTACTTTTTTTTCTTTCAATAAATTTTTTATGTTTTCTTTTATTCTTTTTTTTGTAGTTTTTTAGAGTGCAACACTTAGGAGCTTAACACAATGTTCCACTGTGAATAAATCAGGTTGTACCTATCCATTGTACTTACTCGTTTGTTTTGAATCAATCAAAAATATTCTTAAATGTTAAATTCATTTTAATTCACTAAAGAAACTGCATCAATTAACTGTGGGGGATAGAACCTTTGTAGTTTAGGATTTTCATTTGATGTTTGGTTTACTATTTTCATAAAAAAAGATTTTTTTTGTTTATTCAGATATTTTTGTGTTTGTTTTTAAAATTTAGTGTGTTGTCAAAACTTTTGAGTCGAAATTATTATCATTTATATTTTTGAAACCCATATAAATGAGTGAACCAATCTATTCCATGAAAATGAGCTTAAATGAATCATGAAATGACTTTGTTTCAAGTTCAAATCTTTTTGAATTTCATGAAAATTACTCTTATTTTTAAATTTCATGCCACATATCATTTTCTTTACTTTTTAAATCACTTTACTATGAGGTTTCTTTACCATTGTTTTCATATTCTTTACATTCACCTCATTTCTTGGGAGAACCAGACCATACTTTCTTTAACTGAAATTGTATTTATTTCTGTCAAAACATAAGGGTTTGAGGTACTTTTGTTTTAAATGATTGAGGAATTTATTTGGTTTTAATACCCCTTTTCAAAATAATCCTTTAATTATTTACTAACTTATACATTAATCATTGTGTCCCTTGGAATCTATGAAAATCCTATTAGGTTAGCCACATTACAATCCAATTTTCCCTATCCAACATGATATTGAAGCAAAATTGCATGATCTAGTTGAAATTTAAGTATTATGGAAGAGTCATGTGGTGTACTACCTAATTTGGTGATACTTTGGGTGGAAAATAAAACATTGAAGAGCATAAGTTTCTACTGAATATTTCATTTTTTTTAAAACATGTTCCTTTTCTGGAGCTTTCCTAATAAAAGAAGTTGTGCCTTTCTAGAGCTTCCAATGTAAAAAAGAAAGTTGTGCCTATCTGGAGCATTCATGAAAAAAAATGTTTGAGAAGAAATTTTTGCAGTTAAAATACTAAATGGAATGAACATTCATTGAGTTCTAATGATGATTGAACCTATTTTCTATAAAGGTTAAGATAAGAAGACCATACTTGGGTGAAAATTATAATCTTGCAATTTCTCTTTAAAATGAGCCAATCCCTCCTTTTTGGCCTCATAATTTTTAACATCTAAATCCTACCAAATGAATGAAATAGAACAATCCTTAAAATTCCTCATGAGAAAAACATGTCCTTAAATCACATTATGTGGAGATTTAAGAGTTTATCAAGCCTTTGGTGACTCTTGAGTGAGATTGGATTAGAAAATCTTTGTTGAACATTTACAATTGTGAGATGAGAAAAAATTCATGTGAGGTAGGTGTTTTGTTTTCATGGGATAAGAAATGAAATGAAAATATATTAAATAATGTAAACTAGAGAACTTGAAAAAAAATTATGAGGTATGATATATTTTTGTTTCTTGGTATGGATTTTTTAGATCTCATGGGTTTGTGTTTTTAATTTTATTTGATTTGATTTTGATGTTTACTTGTCTAGGAGTCCAAGTTCTAAGTGTGGGATAATTGATAGATCAAATATTTTTAATTAATTTACATTGAATATAATTTTTTTAAATCCCACCAAAGTGTTACTTTATGATAAATTTCCTCATTATATGAAATTGGTAATATTTTGTGCTTAATAGTAAAAATGGCCCATTTTAGATTTTTAACTATTTTAAATTATTTATGTATTTTGTTTATAACATTTTATACACTAATAAAAAGTGAAAATTTATTGATTTTCCATATTCTAAACACCTAGGGCTTCATTTCATACTTCTTTACAAAAAGCTGAATCGACCATATGGATGCTCAAAAGAATCTCACAAGTTGGACAATGAAAATTGTTTACAGATCTGTTGAGTTCTGGTGTGGGGTTCATAACTCATTCATGATTAGTCCAATTTCTGTTAAATTTGGTAGATAGAAACCCAAAACGTTTTGGAACATCTTTTATGAAGGATATTCCATGTGAATTATCCTTTTTTAATGGAAATTAAAGCATTCTAATCTAGATGTTTTTAATTTGGAGAGTCTGACTCGACAGAATAACTTGTTAGAGTACAACGGACATAACTCTTGGAATACTTGTCCAAATACACTGATATTTTGAGGTAAAACATCCAAGATAATTATGAAAAACATTAAATAAGGGTAAAACGGGTGAATATTTCATTTAATGGGGAAAAATGTGTCAACCTTTGGGGGATATATTCTGGATATAAAAGGAGGGGAGCTCCTCCCTCTCAAAGCATCTCATTCCATCCCATTCCTTCTAGGACTCCAAGGAGGATAAATTTTTGTCTTTCTCTCTTTTTTTTCTTTTCCATAGATTTTTAATACATTATTCTTATCCATTCATCTCTATTACCCTTACTATGGTGGGGTAAATCTTTTGAGTGACTGGGGAAGTGTTGGTTTTCTATTTTGTAATTCTTGAGTTCTTGGATGTAATTGAATGAAGTTTTTTTATTCTTCAAAATTATTTTCAATTTCATATAGAAGATTTTATTATCAAGTGAAATTGTTCTTGAATTTTAATTCTGTTATTGATTTTTTCCTTGGTAAAATAATCATTATCTCCCTCTACTGATTTCTGGTTTATATACGATGGAATAAACTAGCGATTAATGGTAAAGTACTCGACGATATTCAGTACGTGTAAAAGGGGTAGTTAATGTTTTTATTGTTTGGGGTAAACAAGACCAAATCAGGTATTTCTCATGTCAATTGAGGATATTCAATACAACTATTTTCACATGGAAAGAGAGTTGACCAAACTGAGATCTTGGTAAGGTTTTCTCTCACCATCATAATTTTACCAAGGAAGTGAGAGGAAACGATTGTAGAAACTCACTTTAATCAACTAAGAAGAATATGTTTGAATTAAATTGAACAAAGATAGAATTAAAATTGGGAAACCTACCTCGACTTAATCACCCTTTTAATATCATAGTTTTTCATTCATTTTAATTTCAAATTTCATTTCAATCACTTTCTCATTAATTTATTCAAAAAACAATCCATTTTTACCATCCTTTTAAAGTGATAAACATTTTTTGTGCACTCCTCTTTAGGATACTTCCTAGGTTTAATCACTATAATACACTATGGAATATATATAAAAAAAAATTTCCATGCCCTACGACAGGCATGCATCATCACTCATTAAAAAAATTTGTTCATAATTGTCTTCCCTTTTCTAGGGTATAAATGTTTGATACTGAATTTTATATCAAATAAATGTTTTCCAAAAGAATTCATCTTTCAAAAACAAACCTTTTACTTCTCAGTCAAGGTTGATGGTTATCGTATCAAGTATGTTATTCCCACTTAATTTTGGGAACCCAATGTTTATGAATGTGTTCTTATGAGATGAAACCTATTCCTTTCCATGGGTTAGTTATGTTCATTTTTTATATATGTTCATTGTGAAATGCATGATAAATGATAATGTTATGATGTGATGGGTGTTCCTAGAATTATATAACACAATATAAATGTTTTAATGTGACAGGTGCTCCTGAAATTATACAGTTCTCTAATGCATTGGGTAAAGTGATGAATCTCATTAGTTAATGTGAAATGATGTGTGAATAATATGATAGGTTTGTTTACAATTATGTGTGGTAGTTAACCACTAAGATATGATGTTTCATTTTTATGCAGTGCCACATTTCAAGTCTCTTATTAATACTTCCTCTCATGTTCATGATCCTTTACCTATGTTATGGTTATCCTCACCCATTGTTATATTGTTCTTATTTATCCTCTTACTAGGATTTTAGCTCACCCCTTTTGATGTATATCCTTGGGTGACTACATGTACTAAGGAGAGGTCAAGTGCCAATAAGAAGCTATAAAAGAAGGAATTAAATAAATGTTTATGCTTGGTGTTATAATTGTTATGTATGGTCTTAGTTTTCCCAAGATACTAAACCTTTATATCTTCTATGTGTAACACTATTATGTTTTTTATCTTTAAAATGATGTAATATTAATATAAGAAAAGGTTGGGTCATTATAGAAATTTACCCCTTTTCAATTCAACACATGATGTGGCCGGTATGAATCAAATTGTGTGTTTTTAATATAAAAATATCATTTTAGTTTAAAATGCACATTACATATCCAAAAATAAGTAAATGATCTCATATTTTTTTCAAAATTTTGTAAAATGATCCATAATTCATTTGATATATATAGGAATCAACCTCACATCAATATGACACATGATATGTCTAGTATGATTCCATGTGCGTGTTTTCAATATAAAAGTGTCATTTTAGTTTAAAACATGTGTCACATAGACAAAACTAATTAAATAATCTCTGATTGTCTTGAAACTTTATAAAAAAATCAATAATTTATTTTTGGGATATAGGAATTAACTGCACATAAATCGGAATCATGATGTGTCAGGTTTGATTCTGATGTTTGTTTTCAATATAAAAGTGTCATTTTAGTGTAAAATGAGCGTCACGAAACCAAAATTGAGTAAAAGAGCTCATATTATATTGAAAATTGAGTACAATGATCCATAATTATTTTTTAGGAATGTAGGAATTGACCACAGATAAATCCAACAAATGATATGGCTAGTATGACTCAAAGTTAATGTTTTCAATATAAAAATGTCATTTTAGTTTAAAACATGAGTCACATTATCAAAATTGAAAAAATGATCCTTTATGATTTTCAAAATTTTGGACATGTGATCCTTAATTTATTTGTGATGTGTATGAATTATCCCCACTTCAATATGACACACGATGTGGCTGGCATGACTCAAAGTGCATGTTTTCAATATAAAAGTATCATTTCAGTTTAAAGCACATGTAACATATCCAAAACTAAGAAAATGATCTTGAGTTGTTTTCAAAAAATAGGAAAATTATCCATAATTTATTTGAAATGTATAAGAATTAGATACACGTCAATATGACACATGATGTAGTTAGTGTGACTCCAAGTCTGTCTTTTCAATATAAAAGTGTCATATAAATATAAAACACACATAATTTCAAATTTCAAAAAAAGTATAAAACACACATCACATAACCAAAACTAAATAAACAAGAATATATTGTCTTAAAATTTTATTAAAACCATACAATGTTCATTTTTATCGTATAATATTGAACACACATCAATCCAATGAAAAATGTGGTTGGTCTAACTCCAAGTGCATATTTTCAATATAAAAGTGTCATTTTAGTTTAAAACTTGTGTCACATTATCAAAACTGGTAAAATAACATCGAATTGTTTTTAAACATTAGGTAACCAATCCATAATTCATTCATGATGTGTAAGAATTGACCACATGTCAATCAAATACATTATGTGGTTGATATGACTCAAAGAGTGTTTTTTCAATATAAAAGTATCGGTTTAGATTAAAATGCATGTCACACAGACAAAATCAAGAAAAAAAGCTTGGATTTTTTTTCCAAATTTAGGAAAATGATCCATAATTCATTTTTCATGTGTATGAATTAAATGCATGTCAATCCAACATGTGATGTGGCAGGTATGACTCAAAGTGCATATTTTCAATATAAAAGTGTAATTTTAGTTTGAAACACATGTCACATGAACAAAAATGATAAAATTGTATTAGATTATTTCCAAACTTTAGGAAAATGACCCATAATTTATTTTTGATTTTTATCAATTGAATTCACATTATTTTAACATATGATGTAACTCATATGACTCAAACTGCATGTTTTTAATATAAAAGTGTTATTTTAGTGTAAAATGCACATCATAGATAAAAATCTAAGAAAAAACTCATATTTTTTTCCAAATTTTGGAAAACAATCCATTATTTATTTTTTATGTGTTGGAATTCACTTCAGATCAATCTGACACACAATGTGGCTGGTAAGACTCAAAGTATGTGTTTTTAATATAAAAGTGTTATTTTAGTTTAAAATGCATTTCACATTTCCAAAATTAATAAATTGAGTTTAGTTTATTTTATAAATTTTTTAAAATCATCCATAATTCATTTTATATGTATAAGAATCAACCACACATCAATCTAACACATTATATGTCCAGTTTGACTCTAAGTGTGTGTTTTGAATATAAGTTTCATTTAGTGTAAAATGTGTGTCACGTAGCCAAAATTAGAAAAAAAGAGATTGGATTGTCTTGAAAATTTAGGAAAATGATTCATAATTCATTTTTGGCTTGTAGTAATTGACTTCACATTAATCCAACACATGATGTAGCTATTATAACTCAAATTTCATGATTTCAATATAAGTGTAATTTTAGTTTAAAACA
This sequence comes from Viscum album, assembly GCA_963277665.1. Lineage (NCBI taxonomy): Eukaryota > Viridiplantae > Streptophyta > Magnoliopsida > Santalales > Viscaceae > Viscum > Viscum album. The sequence goes on from OY728151.1 coordinate 175,239,949, forward strand.
TGTGTCACATTGTCAAAACCTAGAAAACAAGATTAGGTTTTTTTCAAAGTTTATTACAATAATCTATAATCCATTTTCTATGTTTAGTTTTTTACTGCATTCCAATATAATACAATTTGTGGCTCGTATGACTCAATGAGTTTGTTTTTAATATAGAAGTGTCTTTTAAGTTTAAAATGTGTGCCATATGGATAAATTGAAAAAATAGTCTAATATTCTTTTAAAACTTCATGAAAATGGTCAATAATTCATTTGAGATATATTGGAATCAACTTCACATTAATATTACACATGATGTGTCTGATATGACTTCAAGTTCATATTTTCAATATAAAAGTCTCATTTTTGTATAAAATGCACATCATATAGCCAAAACTGAGAAAATGATCTCATATGTCACGAATCGGATCTGGTTGCCATCAAACCAGCACCAAACCCAGCCTGTGCCAAGGCCCGAAGGGCGTTCCCAATCCCCACAGGCTGGAACAAGTTCCCAGGTATCATATCATGATAATTGAGAACGATTTACCCGATTTTATAAACATTAAACAACAAACAAACTCAATAAAAAAATCTGGATTTTTTAACTAAAACCATCTTTTACAAAATTTAAGAACTGAAATACATAAGTTAAAACTATGTTTAAAGACCATTAAAAAGGTAAAAAACCAAATAAGGACAGCCCAAGAACCTCCACATGGAAAGAGGCACCTCCCTCAAGCCATCTCCACGACACTCCATCCCAATGGACAGCTAAAAACCTGAACCAATGGCATAAAACCTGTACCCAAACCTGTGACATAAAATAAGCAAGTCTAATTACACCCAAAGGTGTAAGTAGGGTGTGAGCGAAATCCCAGTAGGATACCACCTCTAAGATATTCCATGTGATAAACATTTCATGACAAAAATCATTGCATGTTTTGTAAATAAGAAATGATAGTTACAATTTTCTAAAGGATTCAATAATAAATGAAAACAGTTTTCATGTGGGATAATTTTAAAGGACCAAAAATTTTAAAATAAATAACAAAGCTACTGAATTTTCCAGCCAACAATACCGTATACCGACGGTAAGTACAAAGGATCTAATGAGCACAAGTAATAGGAGATAACCCCTAGGCACTAGCTAGCTGTGGGTCCCAGGTACCTCGTATCTCAGTGAGAGTAACCACAAAAAAATATTCGTTCTCGTGCACGAGCCACTAGTAGGGATCATACCCATAACCTTGTGGTCCCCAATCATCATCATCATAGTTTATTTAGATTTGTAAGCATCAATCTTGCTAAGTGAAACTGGGGCCAAACCCCACAGATTCACTAGCATACTAGTACACATCCACCCACCTAGATACCTGGGTTTTCCCTTTGTGCTCAAACAAGTTCAACAATCCAAGAAGTATAGTTTTCACATGAAAATATCACTTCCACATCACACATTAACCAAACAGCCCCATGTACATCACACAAGTCAAAAATTCCACTTTTCATTCAAATGCATTTTGAAATCAAACTCACACCAAAATTGCCTACAACACTTTTCACATTTCTTTAACACTTCCACAAATCCTTTAAATTATTTTATAAAACCATTACAAGATATTCAACTCACATAACAGCCCACACACATGTCACATAATACCCTTATCAACTTCACAATTCATTTTATCAATAAACTCACACGAAACATCCCACACCCGTGTTTCACACACAAAAACACAATTTAGTAAGACATTTTGGCAATTTATAAAACATTATAAAAATGTTTTACATCTCAAATAACAACTTTACCATTCCAAAACCCACATTAGGTTAACACACTCACCCAAACAGTACATATACACCCTTTTCTAACTTTGTTTAACCAAATAAAACATTTGTAATTTTTATAAAACAAACCCAAGAGGTATAACCATTGTTTGCACACTAAACTCATTTCAAACCCCTCATTCAAAACCAAAATCATACCAATAACAAACCAAAACATCATTTTCAGCCCTAAAACAATTATTTAATCACCCCCAAGTGTTATAAAAATACATCAAATAATACCACAAAGATACACATGAAAAACACACGTTTTCATAAATCACCTTCAAGAAGTACAACACAGTTTTACACCTTAAACTCAATCAAAAATCTCTTTTCAAGGCCTACATTATAATAAGGAATCACAAAACCAGAATTGGCATCCCCTTTCAAGACTAATAAATCACTTTCATATGTTATAAACTAAACCCAAACATTACCCCAAGAGTCACACATGAAAAGTACCCAATTTCAAGCTAAAATACAACTAAAAATTAAATGTTTTACCAAATTCATCAAAAACAGTTTTCACACCACACAAAGTATATTATAAACATACTAAATTAATAAACCAAGCAAGATAACTCATCATAAAATGGTTACACAGGGAATCACCTACCTTTTGAGTTGAAACCCTCAAAACTTGGTGGGAAACCTTAAGCGCACCACCGCCGCACCACAAGGAATATAAATCTAGACCTAGACCACCAAAAATTGACCCAAAAGATAACAAATCAGAACTTAGGATCGAACCCTAACTTCTGTAGATTTTAGAACATAATGAAAGAGGGAGGAAACCCTAAAGAGAATGAAAATTTGAAGAGAGAAACACTTACTCAAAACAATCTTGAATAAAACGACCCAAAATCCACCATAATCTGAATTTGAAAACATCAAAACATTCAAGGTATGTTCTAACAAGGATTATGAGATCATATAGTAACTGTAATGGGGGAAAAAGAGTAATAATTGAGAGAGTTATGATGGAAATAACTTACCTCCTCAAATCTTCCCGATTTTAGAAACCCTTATAATTTCAGCACTCAATCGCAATGCAAACGAGCTCCAAAGAGGAAGAAAAGGAATGGGAGCTCGCCTGGGCTTCTTAGGGTCGGGGGGAGGTGGAATCACCGAAAAATTCATTATAATTATTAAGATATTAAAAAATTAAAGAAACAATTTAAAACTGGAAAATGGGATTTCGGGTTGGCCCAATTCTCAAATAAAAACCCAAATCCCCCATTATTATGGATTTATAAAGGATCCAAATTTAAATTTTGTGTTAATATATCAGGGGAGGAAATTTAGGAGTTGGAATGACCGAAAAATATTAAAAAATCAAAAAGTTATAAAAGAAAAAAAATTATTTTTAAATCTGGAATTGGGCTCACGGTTTGGCCCAATTCATGAAAACTCACCTATTCTCCATAAAACCTTTGGAAACCCCCAAAACAAAGCATGAATGGAAAATAAATTAAAAATAACTTTAAAATAAGTTATGTATGTGACAATTCTCCCCACCTTGAAAACTTTCCACCCCGGAAAGTCACAGCAAGGTTAAAGCAACAACTAAACCCCACTAAGAAACCTATAGGTACTCCCTTGAGAGGTTTCACCCCCAAAGGATAAAACACCTCTAGTGATCAATTAAGGAAGGATTAATATCACAACCATAAATTACACCACTTTCCTGAAAGTATCAATAACATTCATACTTTATCTCAAAATAAAACTCTTCAAACACTATCCGAACAAGACTCAAGCAATTCACCCAAACGAACAACAACTTTGAACAAGGTTACACTTACCTTACTTTAACTAAACCATTGGGCGCTCTCCAGTCCCAACGTTTACTCAAGGAAGATTTTGGTAGCTAGATATCTCCGAACAAGACTATCTACACCAAGCCAAAACCATAGATAAATCTATGTTACTGGTACGGGGGGACACTAATATGCTCCCCACCATAAGTGACAACCAATATTTTTTTTTTCGAGACAGAATCAGGACACTAATAGGGGGGAGGCCTGAACGGACTTCCTGGTACCTAGGGTAGACTTCCATTAAAAATTTCCTAAGGAACATACATGAGAATCATAGTGGTTCTCCCCACCATATGAACCAACCATCTTAATCGACCAGCATAGGCCGGCATAGAAAGACCCAAAAATTTCAAGATTTGGGAAGGTCGCACGGTTAGTCTACACAGTTTGTGAAACCGTGAACTAATTGTGCTGATCAATCTTCCTACATGGATTCCAAGAACACAGTCTCTCTTAATCGTTCACAAACTAAGTGCTCAGCATGTCTATCCAAATTTCCAACCATTCTCCAAAGACTCAATGGAAACCAAAGGGGGAGGGAATGACATTGGGCAATGTCATGGGTACAAGGCCCTCCATCTATTTCCACCAAACCTAAACAAAAGAAGAAAGATAATGATACCAAAGGTTTAAACTCATCCTATCTTTCATATTTAGGATAGGAATTTGTACAAGGGTTTAAATGACCCTGTGATTTCCCCTGACTATGATCCAGCTTCTCTCTGAGACCTATGGTTGGAGCTCAAATGATTGAAGCATCTTCGGCCTCACAGTTAGTCTTCAGAAACCCACTGAATGAGAATTCTTCTTTCGGTGCCACCACCAACTACACCTCAACCCAAGATAAGTTTTCCAGACATAACAAATTCCATAATCACTTTACCCTATCCCGATATTTCACTGAAACAAGGGCTAAGAAGATGCACACACATCACACCTTGTTTCTTCAGGTGAGTAACAATAGAAGTAAAGAACACCTACACTCACCTTCCTCTAAAATGGAAGATTTTGAAGTTTTTCCAAGGGAGACATTCACCCAACACAACATAGACTCTCAGAGGATTTCACGACTTTCACCTATATGGTTAATCGATCACATGACATCATAAGGCATCATCGAACATGGCCATTGCGACTGATATAAACAATGCATGGAGAGGGACCTTATACAACATCCCCAAACAACACACAATTCTAGAAAGTGGCCACAATATCCTTCGTGACCATATTTCCCACACTGGTGGTTTAACATGAACTCATGCTTCAAAGAAACTTTTAAGAACCCCAAAGGCCCTCTTATACACCATCGAGACACTCAACCACACTAACAACCCTAGACCACATCCACCTTCGACGAATCAGGAAACATAAGAAACTATAGTCTCTTTCACCCTTCCACAAGCACTCTCCCGTTACAAGAGGATATAAAAATCAAATAAAGGAATGGGTGTAGACTCAATATAAAAATATCAAGAAAAATATTCCTTATATTGATCAACAGGAGGGTCTTCAAATGGAGAAACAATCCTGGTTGCACTTCAGTTGTGCACTAACCTTTAATGGGGGTGTACCTTATCCAACGGATGAACCCAAGGACCCAACCAAGATGGTCCATTAGTCAAGATATACCACAAACTAGATCCAAACACATGAAGGGAACCATCATAAAGGTGTCCCAAAACATTTTTCATAAGAGACCACTAACTGTCCCTATAACACAACTTACTGACCAAACCCAAACCCAAAACACAGTTCAAACATGAGGGGTTCTTGGACTAAAAACATCCCACAACATCAACATTTTCCAAAAACACATAATATAAACCATTCCAAACAATTCATCAAGTCTTCATGTTTCTCTTTAAAAACATTTCTTTAAAAACAAATGGTTCAGCAGTTAGTGCATCCACCAATGGTACCCCATGGGCCTTACACATGCATGTTTCTATGCCACATCGGTCACCCTCCTCATATCCATCTCGACACTCATCCAGTCATGTCATCAACCATCCATCTTCCCATATAACCCCACGCATGTGGTTTCTCACGAAAATACCAAAGGTTAAAACAAAAATTCTTTCCACTTTTCAAAACCAAAACGGTCAACCAACACATCCTTTTTTCTCAAAACCGCTAACCACGAGATAAAAATCCCAACTCACATCTTACAAAAATTTTCAGAAAGTCACAACCATTTAGAAAATAACTCACTTTCAAGATATTCACATCAATTTCAAAACATCTCATCCCATTAAAACACACTCTGATTGTTTAGAAAACTCTATTGGAAACACTTTTCAAAACTAACTTCAATATAGTTCCTTCTTTCAAAGAGGTGTAAGCACAACATTTTACATTTCAAAACAATTATGAAAATTCAGTTCCACCATTTCATAAACCAAACAGTTCCCTCTTTATTTGAAAAGCATTTCATAAAAACTTTAAACTTCTTAAAACCAAGTCACCTTAAAACCAAAGTGCCAAGATTTCAAAACTAAAGCACAAAACAATGCGAGTGGAAACTAGTTTCAGTGGGTGACTTGTAAATATGGTTGGAGGCCATATTCAAATCACTTCACTATCACAGAGAGTGTTCTAGGGAATATCCCCGACTTCACATGGCTTGCCAGGCCCTGCAAGCTCACTGAGACCATTAACCCAACTCTCTTTTCATTTCCCCTAATCATCATCGAACCAACAAAACCAATAGAATTAGATAAATCTCGACTTCCCCTGGCGACTCGAATCCTTTCATGAGGTTTGGTGATTAGGCACACTACCCATAACCGAACTACCAAGTTCCAACAATCCTAACTTTATACTATCCCGACTGTTCCCTAAATAATGTGACCCAAAGAGTTAACCAGAACCTCCTTTGATACCATTTTGTCTCGAACTGGATCTGGTCACCATCAAACCGGCACAAAACCTGGCCTGTTCCAAGGCTCTAAGCACGTTCCCGATCCCCAAGGGCTGGCACAAGTGCCCGGGTATCATATCATGATAATTGGGAACAATTTACCTGATTTTATAAACATTAAACAACAAACAAACTCAATAAAACAAATCTGGATTTTTTAACTAAAACCATATTTTACAAAATTTAAGAACTGAAATACATAAGTTAAAACTATGTTTAAAGACCATTACAAAGGTACAAATCCAAATAATGACAGCCCAAGAACCTCCACATGGAAAGAGGCACCGCCCTCAAGCCATCTCCATGACACTCCATCCCAATGGACAGCTAAAAACCTAAACCAATGGCATAAAACCTGTACCCAAACCTGTGACATAAAATAAGCAAGTCTACTTACACCCAAAGGTGTAAGTAGGTTGTGAGAGAAAGCCCAGTATGATACCACCTCTAAGATATTCCATGTGATAAACATTTCATGACAAAAATCATTGCAAGTTTTGTAAATAAAAAATGCTAGTTACAATTTTCTAAAGGATGCAATAATAAATGAAAACAGTTTTCATGTGGGATAATTTTACAGGACCAAAAATTGTAAAATAAATAACAAAGCTACTGAATTTTCCAGCCAACAATACTGTATACCGACGGTAAGTACAAAGGATCTAATGAGCACAAGTAATAGGAGATAACCCCTAGGCACTAGCTAGCTGTGGGTCCCAGGTACCTCGTATCTCAGTGAGAGTAACCACAAAAAAATATATGTTCTTGTGCATGAGACACTATTAGGGATCATACCCATAACCTATTGGTCCCCAATCATCATCATCATAGTTTAGTTAGAGTTGTAAGCATCAATCTTGCTAAGTGAAACTAAGGCCAAACCCCACGGATTCACTAGCATACTAGTACACATCCACCCACCTAGATACACGGGTTTTCCCTTTGTGCTCAAACAAGTTAAACAATCGAATAAGTATAGTTTTCACATGAAAATATCACTTCCACATCACACATTAACCAAACATCCCCATGTACATCACACAATTCAAAAATTCCACTTTTCATTCAAATGCATTTTGAAATCAAACTCACACCAAAATTGCCTACAACACTTTTCACATTTCTTTAACACTTCCACAAACCCTTTAAATGATTTTATAAAACCATTACAAGATATTAAACTCACATAACAGCCCACACACATGTCACATAATACCCTTCTCAACTTCACAATTCATTTTATCAATAAACTCACATGAAACATCCCACACCCGTGTTTCGCACACAAAACACAATTTAGTAAAACATTTCGGCAATTTATAAAACATTCTAAAAAATTTTGACATCTAAAATCACCACTTTACCATTCAAAAACCCACATTAGGTGAACACACTCACCCAAACAGTACATATACACCCTTTCCCAACTTTTTTTAACCAAATAAAACATTTGCAATTTTTATAAAACAAACCCAAGAGGTATAACCATTGTTTGCACACTAAACCCATTTCAAACACCTCATTCAAAACCAAAATCATACTAATAACAATAAAAAACAGAATTTTCAGCCCTAAAACAATTATTAAATCACCCCCAAGTGTTATAAAAATACATCAAATAATACCACAAAGATACACATGAAAAACACACGTTTTCATAAATCACCTTCAAGAAGTACAACACAGTTTTACACCTTAAACTCAATCAAAAATCTCTTTTCAAGGCCTACATGATAATAAGGAATTACCAAACCAGAATTTTCATCCCCTTTCAAGACTAATAAATCACTTTCATATGTTATAAACTAAACCCAAACATTACCCCAAGAGTCACACATGAAAAGTACCCAATTTCAAGCTAAAATACAACTAAAAATTAAATGTTTAACCAAATTCATCAAAAAACGTTTTCACAACACACAAATCAGATTATAAACATACTAAATTAATAAACCAAGAAAGATAACTCATCATAAAATGGTTACACATGGAATCACTTACCTTTTGAGTCGAAACCCTCAAAACTTGGTGCGAAACCTTAAGCGCACCACCGTCGCACCACAAGGAATATAAATCCAGACCTAGAACACCAAAAATTGACCCAAAAGATAAAAAATCAGACCTTAGGATCGAACCCTAACTTCTGGACATTTTAGAACATAATGAAAGAGGGAGGAAACCCTAAAGAGAATGAAAAATTGAAGAGAGAAACACTTACTCAAAACAATCTTGAATAAAACGACCCAAAATCCACCAGAATCTGAATTTGAAAACATCCAACCATTCAAGTTATGTTTTAACAAGGATTATGAGATCATATAGTAACTGGAATGGGGTAAAAGAGTAATAATTGAGAGAGTTATGATGGAAATAACTTAACTCCTCAAATCTGCCCGATTTTAGAAACCCTTAGAATTTCAGCACTCAATCGCGATGCAAATGAGCTCCAAAGAGGGGGATAAGGAATGGGAGTGTTCCTGGGATTATTAGGGACTAAGGGGAGCTGGAATCACCAAAAAATTAATTATAATGAATAAGATATTAAAAAATTAAAGAAACAATTTAAAACTGGAAAATGGGCTTTCGGGTTGGCCCAATTCTCAAATAAAAACCCAAATCCCCCATGATTATGGATTTATAAAGGCTCCAAATTTAAATTTTGTGTTAATATATCAGGGGAGGACATTTAGGAGTTGGAATGGATGAAAAATATTAAAAAATGAAAAAGTTATAAAATAAAATAAAATTATTTTTAAATCTAGAATTGGGCTCACGGTTTGGCCCAATTCATGAAAACTCACATATTCTCCATAAAACCTTTGGAAACCCCCAAAACAAAGCATGAATGGAAAATAAATTAAAAATAACTTTAAAATAAGTTATTTATGTGACATAATATTATTTTCAAAATTTAAGATAATGATCTATAATTCATTTTTGGTGTGTAGGAATTTACCACACATCAATTTAACACACAATGTGTCTGGTATGACTCTAATTGCATGTTTTCAATATAAAAGTATCATTTTAGTATAAACCACACATCACATATCCAAAACTAAGTAAATGAGATCATATTGTACTGAAAATTAAGGAAAATGTCTGTAATTCATTTTTGCCATATATAAATTGACCACACATGAATCCAATGCACAGTGTGGAATATATGACTCAAAGTTCAAATTTTCAATATAAAAGTGTCATTTTAATTTAAAGCATACATTATATTTTAAAAATCAAGAAACCGAGCTTAGATTATTTTCAAACTTTAATAAATTGATCCATAATTCATTTATTATGTATATGTATTGACCACATGTCAATCCAAGACTTCACTATTGGAATTTCGGATATTTGTGATGACCTATTTGTGATGGGATCCCGTCACAAAAACTCTTTTGCGACGGGGTCCCATCGCAAATAGCCCGTTGCAGAAAAAGGCGTCGCAACTAGTATTTTTTGTGATGGGCCCATCGTAAAAAAAACTACTTGCGATGGGAAGTGGTCCTTTTCAAAATATATCTCTGATTAAATAGATTATATAAACAAGATCCTTTCATGATGGACCCGTCACAAAAAGTATTTGTGAGAGGTCGGCATCCCGTCACAAATAGCTTATATGTTATAAACTTGTTGCGATGGGCCTGTCGTAACAAAGTTATTGCAATGGTAAAGAAACACGTTGCAAAAACTATTAAAAATATATATATAATCTATTTGCGATGGGCCCTCATCGCAAAAGACCCCGTTAAAAATACTTAATAATATAAAAAAATAATATAATTATGATTAATGAAAAAATAATATTAATATTATTTAAATATTAAAAAAATAAAAAATATTAAAATTCTCAACATTTTCAATTACTTAATAAAATAAAAATAAAAATAAATTATTATTAATAAAAAATATATTAATATTATTAAAATAATAAAAAAATAAAAAAATATTAAAATTCTCAATATTCAGAAAAAAAAATATAAAAATTAGAAAATATTATTATTATTTTTATTAGTAAAATAACTAAATATTGAAAAATATAACACTAATAATAAATATTAAAATATTAAAAAATTAAAAAAATTATGCAATATGCGCACCAATATAAAAGACAAAAACTGTAAATAGTTCATATTACAACAAATGTTCAATTCAAATGTTTTTAATAGAACAAAAAATCACTAGGGGGACAGTCTTCTGGAGCAGATGGAGGAGATGGTGGAGGAAACTCCATCCCTAAACTACGAGTCAGACAGCGCATGTACTTCATCTGTTTGTATTGTTGCTACTGCGATCGATGCATGTCCTCCTCATGTTGCTACTGTTGTTGCTGCTGACACATCTCTTCCTTTTGCTTATACAAACTCTCTATAAGTGATAGAAGCACTCATAATACAAATTATGTCATTTCTTAATATTTGAGCATAACATATGTATGATCTTGGTGATGTTCATCATCTGAAAACCATCATTCATGAACTCCACGGAAGCTAAGATCTGGCTGGTTAAAAACTGATAATTGGTTTTCCATTTCATCATCAGAATTCCCCTCATTCTATCCCATGTGGTTTTGTTTTGTGGGATATTCAGATTCAAAATAATAAGAGCTGAAAAAATCAATTTCCTCTTGAAAATAAGCTTCGATAATTGGTCCTTCAACTGATGCTTTGTTACGTACTTTTTTCTTTAATTTTTGCATGCATCTCTCTAATGGGTACATCCATCAAAATTGTACCAGACCTCCACATTTATCTTCATGTGGAAAATTAAATATAAAAAGTTCCATTGAGTCAAAGAAAGTTGGCGGGGTGATTTTTTCCAGTTTATATATAATGAAAACAACATCTTCTAATAGTTTACTTTGTGCATCATAGTTTGTTTTTGTCGCAAAAATGTCTTGAAATAAATATGATATGTATGTTATCGAATCCCAAATCATAGAATTCAACAAATCTCTGAATCCAATCGGTATAATTCATTCCATTATAACAAGACAATCATGACTTTTTAATCCAGTAATATGATCTTTTTAAACACATCTGCCCAAATTGGAAGCATAGACATCTGTAAGTCTCAAATCTACAATCCACTGGTAAATAATAACAAACTATCTTTGGAAAGTGTATAAGATTCTTCTGGATTCATTAACCTGTGTGATCTGACATTTTGAAATAGTTCAAGTTCTGCTCATTTGTAAATTTGGGTAAGATCTAATCGTGCCTTTTTATTATCTTTGGTCTTACGTGGTGTATCCAAAACTGTATGAAATAAATTATCAAAATACTTCTTCTCAATATGCATGACATCCAATATGTGGTGGACCAACAAATTATACCAATATGTAAAATCCTAAAAAATGCTCGGTTTTATCCAATTATGCTCCTTCCCAAAGCCATGAATTTTCTATTGGTTTACTGTTGGCCCAAATATGATGGGAGGTAATGAAAATAAAACTGATTTTAACTCTATACCTAAGATCATTTTTGTAGGTTCATCCCTTTTAATTGTGCCTTTTCTAAAATGAGATTTGTTCCTCCAAAAAGGATGATCAGTTGGAAGAAATATGCGATGATGGTCAAAATAGAAAGGTTTTTTTTCATTAACAATCATAAAGGCTTTTTTGTCTTTCATACATTAAGAACATGATTTTAGAACATGTGTACTCTATCCAGATAACATGTCATATGCCAGGAAGTCACTAATCATCCACATCAATGCATATTTTAATATGAAATTTTGTTTCGCATCAACATCATATATACTAACACCATTACTCAACAATAAATTTAACTCATCAATCAATGGTTTCAAATAAACATTAATATTCTTTTTCAGATGTCCTAGGATTAATAAGTTCAAAAATATATAGGGATCATTCGTCAACATCCATGGAGGTAAATTGTATGGAGTTATAAAGACAGGCCAATATGAATATTGACTACCATAAGAACCAAACGGACAGAAACCATCAGTAGAAAGACCCAACCACACGTTTTGGGATTCTAAAGAAAAGGACAGATGCAGTGGGTCAAAATGTTTTCATGAATCACCATCAGATGGATGATTCAAGATTTTATTAGTTGAAATCTTGGTTTTGTGCTATGACATCATTGACATTGTGTTCTGAGACATAAACAAACGCTGCAACCTGGGTGTAAGGGGGAAATATCTCAACTGTTTCACAGGAATCGATCCAGACTTCCCTGATTGAGCTTCTTTATACCATGATTTTCCACATGTGGGAAAACTATCCAATGACTCATTCTCACCAAAATATAAGATGCAATCATTTGCACATGCATGAATCTTCTGATAATTAAGGCTCAGATTATGAACCAGCCTTTTGTTCTCATAGTAATTTGTAGGAAACACATTTCTTTTAGGTAATAATGTTTTAACCAAATAAAATATCTAATAAAAATAGTTATTTGACATTTCATTATCTGATTTAATAGCCATAAATTTTTCAACCTCTTCTAATATGTTTATCTTACAACCAGGATATAATGCATCCTCAGCAGACCTCAACAACTCATAAAATTTGGATGGTGCCAACTCAGGAGTTAAGTCAACTGCATCCTGAGTTTCAATTTGTTGAACAAATAGATCTGAAACATCATGTACTAAATTTTGAAATCATGATGTATCCAAAATCAAGTTATTAGTTTCTTCTTTGGAACTGCGTTCACCATTTTGATACCAAAAAACATAATCTGGTTGAAAAACAAACCATAAGAGATGCCCCCAACCTAGTCAAATGTGTTAAACGTTATCAGAGCACATTTTTTACAAGGACACTTAATTTTTCCTTCTAAAACAAATTCTTTTTTTGATGATGCAAATGATAAAAAACTTTCAACACCCACAATATAAACAGGATTTAAACCAGAACCTTTTGGATTTCTGTATTTTTCTACAAAATATAAAATCATTACTGTTTTTGAATAATTTGAAATTAGAAAAAACACTATCTAGAAAAAGAAGATAAATAATTACAACTACTTCTTATTAATAATTATTACCATTTATTACTAATTATTACCATTTATTACTGATTATTACCATTTATTACTAATTATTACCATTTATTACTAATTATTACTAATTATTACCATTTATTATGAATTATTACTAATTATTACCATTTACTACTAATGATTACCATTTATTACTAATTATTACCATTTATTTCGAATTATTACTATTTATTAGTATTTATTACTATTTATTACTATTTATTACTATTTATTACTATTTATTACTATTTATTACTATTTATTAGAATTTATTAGTATTTATTAATATTTATTACTATTTGTTACTATTTATTACTATTTATTACTATTTATTACTATTTATTACTATTTATTTTTATTTATTACTATTTATTTCTATTTATTAATATTTATTTCTATTTATTTCTATCTCTAACTATTTATTACTATTTATTAGTATTAATTACTATTTATTACTATTTATTACTATTTATTACTATTTATTTCTATTTATTTCTATTTATTTCTATTTATTTCTATTTATTAGTATTTATTACTAATTATTACTAATTATTACTTATTAATTATTACATACTAACTATTACTTAGAAATTATTACTTACGAATTATTACTATTTATTAGTATTTATTACTATTTATTATTATTTATTACTATTTATAAATATTTATTAGTATTTATTAGTATTTATTAGTATTTATTAGTATTTATTTCTATTTATTACTATTTATTTCTATTTATTACTATTTATTTCTATTTATTACTATTTATTACTATTTATTACTATTTATTTCTATTTATTAGTATTTGATGCTATTTATTTCTATTTATTACTATTTATTACTATTTATTGGTATTTATTACTATTTATTAGTATTTATTACTATTTATTACTATTTATTAGTATTTATTGGTATTTATTAGTATTTATTACTATTTATTAGTATTTATTACTATTTATTAGTATTTATTACTATTTATTAGTATTTATTAGTATTTATTACTATTTATTACAAATTATTAGTATTTTATTACTCTTTATTGCTATTTATTACTAATTATTACTAATTATTACTAATTATTACTAATTATTACTAATTATTACTAATTATTTCTAATTATTACTAATTATTACTAATTATTACTAATTATTACCAATTATTACTAATTATTACCAATTATTACTAATTATTACCAATTATTACTAATTATTACTAATTATTAGTATTTATTACTAATTATTAGTATTTATTACTAATTATTAGTATTTATTAGTATTTATTACTAATAATTAGTATTTATTACTATTTATTAGTATTTATTAGTATTTATTACTAATTATTACTAATTATTACTAATTATTACTAATTATTACTAATTATTACCATTTATTACTAATTATTACTATTTATTAGTATTTATTACTATTTATTACAATTTATTACTATTTATTAATATTTATTAGTATTTATTACTATTCATTAGTATTGTTTTACTATTTATTAGTACTTTTTACTATTTATTAGTATTTATTAGTATTTATTACTATTTATTACTATTTATTACTATTTATTACTATTTATTACTATTTATTACTATTTATTACTATTTATTACTATTTATTACTATTTATTGTTATTTATTACTATTTATTTGTATTTATTACTAATTATTGCGAATTAATACTATTTATTACTAATAGTAAATATTTATTACTATTTTTTCTAATTATTACTATTTATTATTATTTATTACTATTTATTGGTATTTATTACTATTAATTAGCATTTATTATTAATTATTAGTATTTATTACTGATTATTAGTATTTATTACTATTTATTATTATTTATTAGTATTTATTACTATTTATTAGTATTTATTACTATTTATTAGTTTTTATTGCTATTTATTAGTATTTATTACTAATTATTACTAATTAATACTATTTATTACTAATTATTACTAATTAATACTATTTATTACTAATTGTTACAATTTTTTACTAGTTTTTCTAATTATTACTATTTAAATCTAATTATTACTAATTAGTGTTCATTACTATTAATTACTGCAAAATATAACTACTAATTACAAATTACTGCTAATTATTTATATACATTACTCATTATCATTAATAATTATTAATTATTACTAATTACTAAGAATTAGTACTAATAAATAAATTTTATTATTACAAATAAATACTAATGACAAACCAATTTAAATCTAACATAATTACAACTAATCAACAATAATTAAAATTAATATACAGAAATGAAATAAATACTAAATTAAATAAAACATAAATACCTTTAAACTTGATCTCTTATAATTGTAGGCGGCTTCACGACTTCTTCATAAAAAAAACTAACTCTCAAAAAATTTCACTCTAAAATTAGATTTTATAGAAGTAGAGGAAGAAAGAATCCGGAAGAATAGAAGAAAAAATGGAGGGGGTATATATATATTAGATTAGTTGCGATGAGAGTATTTGCGACGGGAGTCCCGTCGCTAATAGTACTTATTGTGATGGGTCCCGTCGCAAATACCTCTGTCCGCATTAATTACAGTCGACGGTTAAAATCTATTTGCGACAGGGCTCATCGCAAAAAGTAACCTACTGGCACACCATTTGTGACGGGACAACATCCCGTCGCAAATAGGTTTTTACCACCCACCAGTTATTTGCGATGGGTCCCGTCGCAACTATGTCTTACCGCCTCCCGGCATTTGTGACGGGGGGTGTCAACCCGTCGCAAATACCCTTTCGCGCGGTTCGGCTTGCAAACCGCACCAATCCGCGCGTAACTTTTGTTGCGACGAGGCGCCTATTCCCATCGCAAATAATTGGTTATTTGTGATGGGTTGGTCAAACCTTCACAAATAATGGTTTTTCTCATAGTGTTGGATGTGACCGACAAGACTAAAAGTGTGTCTTTTCAATATAAAAGCATCATTTTATGTTAAAATGTGCATCACATAGCCAAAACTGATCAAATGAGCTATAATTTTTTTCATTCTTTAGTAAAATTATCCATAATTAATTGAAGATGTGTAGGAATCATTTATATTTCAATTCAACACATGATGTGTCCGGCATGACTCCAAGTATGTGTTTTCAATACAAAAGTGTCATTTTAGTATAAAACACATTTCACATAGCCAAAATTGAGTAAAATATATTTTATTATCTTGAAACTGTAGGATAATGATCCATAATTTATTTTTTGTGTGTAGTAATTGACTGCACATCAATCCAGCGCACAATGTGCAAGATCCCGTTATTTTTTCAAGTACATTTCTCTTTGAGTTTTGGTTGAACCTCTTTTAGTTGGGTTTATTTACTCTTCTTTTAAACCTTAGTGTTCAAACATTTTCTTTAGAGGATGGGGATATTTTTCTAGGGAAAATGACCTAAAATCCATGGATATATGTTTCTCTAAATTAATAAAGTTTGAGTATAAATTTGAAAATTGCTGAAGAGGGTGTCCTTTGAGGGTATGGGTTGACTTGAGAATTTTTTCTAAGTGTTTCTTCCAAATTTTCTTACTGTATACTTTCACTTTGTAAACTTGTTACATGATGTGAATTATTTTTTGGGTAGATACCATAAACTAGTACAAAGCATGAAAATTTTACACACCATGAAACTGGTTCATATCGTGAAAATGGTCAATCGGTGTTAATTAAACCCAAGGCAACATGTTTTTTGGTATATCTTGTAAATCATGAAATTCACATCGTAAAAGTGTTTCATGTTTTGAATGCTTTGGGACTAGAAGTTTTTACCATGTTTCACATATGATTTATTTTGATTCATTGTGCAGCCTCCTATCTTGAACCCTAGGGTGACTCCAGGCAATTTTTGGGAAATTCCTTCCATCCCAAATGTCTCATCCTAGAGTTTGATCTCTAGCGTGTTCCTACACTTTGGTTTTCTCCCTTATTCTACAATCCTTCAATATAAAGGTTTGATCTCCTGACCACTAATGAATCGGGATCTAATCTTAATGCTTTGTGGTCTAGGTTTTCTATTTGATCTCTTTCACTTTCATTCTTTATTGGTGTTCCCTATTGAGAATGTTTATTTGATCACCAGATAAAGGTCTGTGGTCTATAAAAAAATTATATGGTCTATTTATATTTTTTTAATCATGTGAAATACTATATTATTATGCCGACAATATGTTCAAGTAAAATAACAAAATAATTAGTGATGATAATCATGTGTTTGGACTACTCCTTGGATCCCTTTATATCCAAAAATGTTGAGACACGGCTTGCGTCCAACTATAGGGTAAGCCTACCCTAGAACGATAATGAACTAGATTTTAGATTGAAACATGAATGAGTCTGACATGAGATCTTAGGTGATTGCTTGTGATATGATCACTTTGGACGATGGATTGCTTGTTTATTGGAATGACTAGTAATACTTTGATATGATATGGTTGTGTATAATGTAATGATAACGGATTAAAACATAACTGGACGAGTGAAAGTTTAATTGAAAGATAAAATGTTAATTTGTTGAATTGGCATGTGTGGATTATGATGTTATGTTGTGTTATTCTTTCCATTATGTCTTGTGTTCTTGGTTATACTGAAATGCTTATATAGAGGACTTGACTAGGTTATGTTGAAATTCTTATATAGAGGCCTTGGCCCGATTATACTGAAATTCTTATATAGAGGGCTTGGCCCAATTATGATGAAATTCTTATATAGATGGAATGGCCTTGTTATGATAAAATAATTATATTAAGGGATTGGCCTAGCAATGTTGAAATGATTATATAGAGGGTTTGGTCTAGTTATGATGAAATGCTTATATAGATGGATTGTCCTGATTATGTTGAAATGATAATATAGAGGGATTTTTCTGGTTATGTGTTAATTCTATGGACTTGTGCTTGCGATTGGTAGAGTGATTCTACATGATCGTAGATATTCTAACATGTAATCGAAGCGGGTTAATTACTATATCATATTAATTGATTAATTAATACCTCTATTGTTTACCTTATTTCAGGCACTTACTATAAGACTAGTTTTGTTTCGACATGGTGGTGTCGACCTACTGAGTTTTACTAACACCCTATTTAGGCCTCTTTTTAGTACCCAAGCAGATTACATTAATAAAGGTTTGGAAAATGTAAAAGGACTCTGTTGTTGATTATTACAAACTAGATGGGTTGGATCTTGTAGATAGATAGACATGGGGATCGAGACAAGGATCTTTGGTGTCTTATTTTAATTTTTTATTCATTAATTTATATTACACCCAGCTTGACACTTAACTACATTCCAACATATCATTCTATTGTTTTTTGTATCATTGGATTGATTATTTTCCTTCACTGTTTTGTTTATCAACTATTTTTGTACTGTTTTTTCTATTTCTATTAATATAATATTATTTTAACTGTTACTATAAATCTATTCTAGGGTTATAGTATCCCCATTATATTCTTTAGACCCCTACTACTATTCGGTAGGCTATAGAATATAGGGAGAGGTCCTTAATGTCTAGTGATCGATCTGGTTTTTCCATTTGAGAGAGGTCCAGATTAGGGGATGTTACAAAGTGGTATTAGAGAACCATGTTTTTATTTTTTGTTTCTTTACTATTAGAAAATGGTATAAAGGAGACTCAGATGTGTCGGGACCTAGTAAATATCTTATGCATGGTAGTAGTTAACCCATGTATGGGGGGAATCTGAGTACCCAAGGATGGGATTTCTATTCATTTTTTTTCACTATTTACAATGGATATTATTTCACCTTGGGTGCTTCAAATGTTGTGTGAAGTTATGGTTTCTTGCGATGTTTACTTATGACCTGATATGGCATGAGATGAGTATGCGTGCATCATGATAGGCATGTAGGTATGTATATATATATATATATTGACATGAATTGTTCATGATAGGGAAATATTTCTTTCATGAGATAAATTTTCCTATATGAACTATGAAATGATATCCCTATGATATCTTATGAAAAAGGGAATAATTGAAATGTTATATCATTCCAATTCACTTGTTAAGCCAAATTTAGAGAGACCATGAGATAGTGGTTATCTATTTTTTTCACCTATTGAGGTTTTCATTGATGTTATCCCATGTTCTAAGGAGTGTGTTTGTATTTTAGAGAAAATGCCTCCTCATTGTCTTCAAATTGAGTATTCAGAGAGTGGAAATCATCTTGATCCTAATGCAACTGAACTTGGGCTTCCTATTGCTCCTGATAACTATATTGATGTTTATCTTCGCAAAAACTTCCTGAGGGTCATGTGATACATGTAAAGGGATATTTTTCTCACTATAACTTTAACGTCTATGTAGAAAAGAGTGTTTCAGCTGTTTAATCATGTTATGCTCATTGGGGAGGGAGGCCCTAAGGCAGCTGAGATTTAGATTAATTCAATCCAGAAGATATTCAAGAACCTTGAGACACCCATAGATAGGAGGGTGGATATTTTTTCTTAAATGATACACGGACCTTCCAAGCATTGGTCAGATATTATGGATCAAGGCAAGCTATAACACCCTAAGATTTTATGATATGTCCCTTTTAAATTTTTAATAGCTTACGTTCCACACAACACCCAACTTAAACAAACAATGAAAATATTATTATAACCTAGCCATTAAATTAAAAGGAATAAATAGTATTAAACATACTATGAAATTTATATATTATATATTCAATCAATTTTTTTCATTTATCAAATATATTTGATAGGTATAAGATAAAAATAAATCCAATTTTACAAATAAAAACTATATTTTTTCTAAAGGCAGTTTTACTGCCTTTTAATGGTGCACTTATTTTAAAAATAAATTTTGAAACTTTTATAAATTTTATATGAAAAAATAAAATTCTTTTTTTTAAATTGGAATATCAAAATTAGCTTATGGTTAAATTTTTTTATTTTCTAGCGAAGATTTATTTTTTGATGAATAGTGAAAAATACTGAATTTTATTTGAAAACTGCATTTTCATCTACTTTTTTTATATAGTTAAATTATATTTTAAATTGGTTTTAAAGTATAATTATTTAAATAATAAATAAATTAATAAAAATTAATTTATTTTAATATATTTCCCATTAAAATTAGGTATAAAAATATTTCAATCTTTTGAACTATTTCACATTAAAAACCTGATTTCCCATTGCGTCTGCAAGATTATTTTTAAATCTAATTTTTCCAATTCTGTGAATTGAATTTGGTAAAATAGACTCCATATTTGGAATAAAAATTTAAAAATTATTTATTAAGTTAATTTTCATTTTTATCCATAGAAAATTTGTCATGGTAAAAAGAATGATTCACCACGGTATAGGTAAAAAAATGAAACAGGTTAAAGTTAACTAGTAAAGGATAAAATATCTAAAAACTAGAATATTTAATGAGTGTTTTAGGTATTTATTGAACCTAAATAGAATATAAAACATTATTTATCATCCAAATTTATGTAAATTAATTCCACCTCAATTTGGTTGGCTTTAAATATAAAATAATCAATATTTAATCACTTAAACACACCTCTCTTAAAGTATAAATACCACTCCTGACCACCCAATTTATCCTAAAAATACTTGAATCTCTTAAAATATCTATAAAACCATCTCCTATTTTCTCTCAATAAGTAAAAATTATATTATTCTCACTAAAAGACCAAATCCAAGGTCCTCAAGGGATTCCTCTAGGAGGTGATATTCAAGAGGTAATTTTGTCAAAGCACCTCTCTTATTTTCTTTTCTCCTTCTATTTTATGCTAAAATACTTCGTCCATAAAATAATGATAACTCCAGAATCATTAAAATACTATAATTTTATGTTTATAATTGAATATTTTATATCCATCCATTTTATTACCTCCTCTTATTCAAAGAAACGAAACCATTGTCCAAATTATGGCAGTTAATCATCTCTATGAATAATGGTACTGTACATTTTCCATTAACACCTTCATAGTTGTCCATAAAAATATTATTATATTTAAATAAAATTTAAATAGTTATATTATAACTTATTTTATATTCTGGAACTAATATATTGACATAATTTAAATAAAACAAAACTATTTTGTGATGTTTGGAAAAACCTAAAAAAATAAACTAAACATTTATCATTAATATTTTATGAATCATCCTAATGTATGAAAGAAATATGATAAATGGGAATATTTAAACTTATGGAATTTTATTAATACCATTTCATTATACTTTTTGAGTTTTATTACTTATTGAAAAGAAAATCCATAATAATACAAAAATGAACTGATCATGAAATCATGAAATGAATGGACCCAAAAATATTTAAAATAACGAAATATTATTAATGAATGGGTTATAATATGTTATAAAATAATAATTTAAGGTATTATAAATATGAATATTTTTCCTTAATTAGTTAATAAAATTATTTAAACAATTATACAAGAGGTTAAAGTGTGTGAAACTAAAGAGAAACATGAGGTAAGGGTTTCTCGTCTCACTTTTTTAGTTTCGTGAGATATATGATTTATTCGCCAATTATTTCTTGTTTGTCTTTTATATAATTAACATTGATATATCATATCATGAATCTCATTATCTTCATGGTATTAAATGTTTTATTTGATAATTATTACTTTTATGGGGCATATGATTCGACTGATTACAAAGTGGTAAGGGATTTATTAACTCAATTTCCAATCATTGGGTTAAACTTCTACCTCATTGATTATATCATGTTAATATTATGTGTAATAATACTTTTGACTATGTTATGTTATATATAAACTTTTTTTATGTAGATTTATAGTGGATACACATAATTTATTCATTTGATTATTTTTTAAACCATATAAAATTTTTATATATGGTGTTTACTTATAAATTTATTCGAATAATTGTTGAGATAATATTAAATACGTATCTTTTAATCAATATGGACATTTTATGATAAGGAACATTTTTTATAAATTAAATTAATTATTTTGTATATGAGTAATGTTTTTCACATTAAAGACATGGGTTTGGGATTGGTTAATGCAATCCCCTCGATGCATCGGTGTTCTCATGCGATGAATCAGTTAGCTAAATCAGATTGGTTTCTACCCACATACTTAAACTAGTAAGAGGATTAATCTTTATAATAACTATCTAGAGGATATATATTGATATTTCATAAATTATAAATTATTGATTCTATATTTTTTTTATTCTGTGTGATTAATCTATTAGTTAGAATATCCATGGTCGTGTTCCAAGATCATGTGATTATTTATATGGAATTAATTGATCATATTTTATTCCAACCATATTATGCTCAAGTTATTGATTAAATGGCATGTGTTTTAGTTATTTAACTTTCCTTAATTATTATTTATTATAGCTTCCAAAATATACATACCCTTACTGATTATATGATCTAACCCCTTTCTTGTGTTTTATTTTTTCCCAGGTTTCCAAGAAGTATATTGTGATTTTTATGTAGGGTTACACAAAAGGGGAATAATGGAATTCTCAAAGAAATTATTTGTGTGTTTTATGTTTTAAATTTTAATGTGAATTTAAATTATGAATCTAGTTTAACAAGACTAAAAAACTATTTGGTCCTTTGGGATGTTATTTCTTGTATCTTTTTCCAATGTAATAAAGTAAGGTACCATCTCTAGAAAACTAGAGGTTGGGTCATTACAGTTGGTATTAGAGAAAGTTTAGTAGAAACCATAGGAACTAGATTTAGGAAAACATGGATTAGAAAACATAACCCTATAATTGAATTTGAGGATAAGTCTAAGTACAGGATATCATCCTATAGATTTGTTAATTACCATGGATAACCTTGGTTAAACCTATAAAATCATAGATGGAGAATAATATGTCATGATTTATACATCTTATAAATTATTCTCCATAACAATATCACTATGATTAGTGTTCCTCACACTATGATTTGGGTTTTAGTCAATGGTAAGAATCATAAGGTACTGAGTTAAAATTGAATGTGATATAAAATTTTTTGATGAGAAACCAAATAGAATGATGACTAGAGTAAAGGATATTATTATTATTCATAATCAGTTATCACAATATATTATTAATAACTAGAACATTGACTAACTATCAGACTCACCAAATAATAGAAGGATAGAGTTCACTGAGAGCTTAGATGAAGTACACTATGAAGGAAACAAGATTCAATTTCCTATATGTAAAGAATATGATAATAAAACACCAAGTTAAAGTCTTGGAGGAATGAGAAGATGTTTTGGGTGTGTAAAATAAGGATATAAAGCAAGTAATTTCTTAGGAAAATGATAAATTTGGAATAATGGTCTCCCTAAGGTATTATTTATGGTTAAATGTTTTAAATTTGAAAAATATGGTATTTTGAAAACCTATGTCCTAGGAGGGAACTCATGAAGAGGATCAACATGGTTATAAAATTAATTGTTGTACTGATGATGATAAAGAGACTTAAAATTAAAAATGAAAGGAAAGATATATTAAGGAATGATATAATGAAGTGTAGTTAATGGTTTAATAATCAAGTAGAATGATTAAAGTTCTTATGTATTTGGATTCAAGAATTATTTTTTTAATAATGCTCTATTTATAATAATCATGAGCTATATAATGATTGTACTGCATAACTTCTTATTTAAGTATTTGGAAGAATGCATGTTTTCATTAAGGTTTTAGTTGATCAAGTTATTCATATATGTTTTATGTGGAAATAAGTGCTACATTATGTGGTTTGAGGAATGTATTGTTAAGTTTTTTTTGGAAATTTATTGACCTTACTTATAAATTTATAGCCTTTGAAATTGGACAGACATATTTTGGATGAGTATTAAAATTAACTACTTATATAATAGATTAAGTTAATCATTGGATACTATTGTTTTAGTTTAATGTATGATTTATTATATATCATGTGATAACCATTTTTATTTCATTAAAATTTTAGAATAAAATGGAATGACTTATGGATCTTATGATTCATTAAAGTGATTCATACATAAAAACATCATGAACTTTCATTTCTTGGTGTAAGAGATAAAGTAAAAATAGATCATATCACGCTAAAAGGATGATATTATTCTTATGAAATGGAATTTAATAAATTAAGTTTATTTTCCCAAGTTCTTATATGAATAGTAAAAGAATCCCTCAACTCTAAGAAAAATGATTTTGGAACAAAAACATTATCCGTTTAGTTTTATTTCTTAGAAATCAATGCTATTTTAATCGATCACAAATTTATGGTTGTGTGATGGTTAGATTTATAATGAACATTTTTTCTATCACACTCCATTAGAACTAGATAGTTATATTTCTATTCTTTTTCCAAGTTATCACTTCCCACTAAATTTATCTTATTCGAAAGCCTAATCTTTTTGTGACCTTCTCCTTTCCATATCCCTCTTAGTAATAGGATGTTTTATTAACACTATTTACAATGTGGGTTTCCCACAAAGGAATTTTCTAGTATAATCCTTTGATTTTAGAAGTAAAGTTTCTAATTGTGAGGACATAATTTATTTGGGTAGAGGATAATGTTATATCCTAATATTGTATTGTTTGTCTCTTTTAAATTTTGATAGCTTACATTGCACGCAACACCCTGCTTAAACGAATAGTGAAATATTATTATAACCTAGTCGTTAAATTAGCATGAATGAATAGAATTAACCATATTTTAAAATTTATATATTATATATTCAATAAAAAATTACATTAATTCAATATATTTTATATTCATAAGATAAAAATAAATCCAATTTTATGCATAAAAAGCTATATTTTTCTAAAGGTAGTTTTACCGCCTTTTAATGGCACACTTGTTTTAAAATTAAATATTGAAATTTTTATAAATTTTAATAGTAAAATTAAACTTAATTTCTTAAAATTTAATATCAAAATTATTTTAGGGTGAAATCTTGGTATTTTCCAAAGAAGTTTCATTTTTTTATGAATAGTGAAAATACTAAATTTTATTGGAAAACTGAATTTTTTTCTAATTTTTTTATATAGTTAAATTATACTTTAAATTAGTTTTAAAGTATAATTACTTATATTATACATAAATAAATCCAATTTAATTTATTTTAATCTATTTTATGTTGAAATTTGGTATAAAAACATTTCAAACTTTTGGACTTTTTCACTTTAAAAACTCTCTTTACCATTGCATCTATAGGATTATTTTTAAATATATCTTTTACAATTATGTTAATTTAATTTGATAAAATTGATTCCATATTTGGAATAAGAAGTATCAAATTGTTTAGTAATTTCATTTTTATTTTTAGGCAGAAAAAATTTACCATGATAAAAACAAGGATTTATCATGGTATAGGTAAAAAAATGAAACAGGTTAATGTTAAAAGGTAAAGGATTAAAATACCTAAAAATTATAGCATTTGATTATTGGTTTAGGTATTTATAAAAAATAACCATATTTGAAAACATAATTATCATCTAAATTCATGTAAATTAATGCCACATAAATGTGGTTGGCTTTAAATATAAAATTATCATCATTTAATCACTAAAACCCACCACTCCTCAAATATAAATATCAATCCTCACTGCCCCATTTCTACTCAAAATCTTATAAAATAATAAAATATCTTCTAAAAAATCTTATAATTAATCTAACCATGTCTAAGTTCTATTTTTCTCACCAAAATATCAAATCCTAGGTCCTCAAGAGGTTCCATAAAGAAGTGATATTCTATAGGTAATTTTATCAAAGCACCTCTCTTATTTTATTTTGTACTTTTATTTTATCCTCACCAACTTCATCCATAAATGCATGATAACTAAAAAATCATATAAATACTATAATTTTATGTTTATAATGTAATATATTATATCCAACCCTTTTATTACCTCTTCTTATTCAAAGAAACGAAACCAGTGCCAAAATTATGGAGGTTAATTATCTCTATGAATAATGATTTTATTCATTTTCCATTACCGCCTACATGGTTGGTCATAAAACTATTATTATGATTAAGTAAAATTTTAATAGGTATATTATATATTATTTAATGTTATTCATCTAATATATAGACATAATATTAAATAAAATGAAACATGTTTATGATGTTTGGAAAAACCGTTAAAAATAAACTAAACATTTATCATTAACATTTTATCAAATGAATCATACTCATGTATAAAATAAAAATGATAAATGGGATTATTTAAATTTATATAAGTGAATTAATACCATTTAATTTTATTTATGAAGTTATATTTCCAATTTAAACAAAATATCCGTAATTATACACAAATGAACTGATCATGACACCATGAAACAAATAGACCCGAAACAATGAAAATAACGAAATATTATAAAGTAATGGGTCATAAGATTCTATAAAATCAAAATATAAGGTATTATAAATATAAATATAATTATATAATGAGTTAATAAAATTCTATAAACCATTATATTGGAGGTTAAAGTGTGCAAAACTAAATGGAATCATGAGTTAAGGTTTTCTCATATCACTTTTTTATTTCCGTGAGATATTTTCTTTATTTTCCACTTATTTTGTGTGTGTGGTTCATATAATACCCTTTGAAATATCATATCATGAATATAACTATATTCATGGTATTCAATGTTTAATTTGATAATTATTACTTTTATTGTTCATATTATTCGGCTGATTACAAAGTGGTAAAGGATTTATTAAGTCAATTTCCAATCATTGGGTTAAACTTCTACCTCATTGATTATGTAATGTTTACATTTTGTGTGAAATAAATTTTGATTATATTATTTTTAATCTCTACTTGTTTTATGTGAATTTACAGTAGATAAACATAATTGATTCATTTTATTATTTCTTGAACTGTATTCCATTTTTATATATGATGTTTACCTAGAAAGTTATTTAAATAACTGGGGAAATAGTATTAAATTCATATCTTTTATTAAATGAAGATATTTGATGATAAGGCACATTATTTATGAATTAAATCAATTATTAAATATATTAGGAATGTTTTAGACATGAAATAAATGGGTTGTGGAACAGTTAATACAATCCCCTAAATTCATTGATAGTCTCATGTGATGGATCAGTCGGCCAAATCAGACAGGTTTCTACCCACAGACATAAACTGGAAAGAGGATTGATCTTGATAGTAACTATATGGAGGATATATCTTGATAGTTTAGACATCATACATTATTAATTCCAACATTATTGTTATTCTATGTGATTAATTTATTAGTTAAAATATCAATGGTCATGTTCCAAGATCATGTGATTATTTATATGGAATTATTTGATCATCTTTTATTTATGACATATTATAATAAAGTTATTGATTAAATGGAATGTGTTTCAATTATTTACCTTTCCATAATTATTATTTCTTTTAGCTTCCACTATATAAATACCCTTACTAATCATCTGAGCTCACCCATTTATAATGTTTTAATTTTCCCTAGGTTTCTAAGAAGTTTACTATGATTGATATGTTGGTTACACAAAGGAGGGATAATGGAATTATAAATGAAATTCTTTATGTATTTTATGGTTTAAAATTTAATTTAGATTTAAAGTATGTATCTATTTTACCAATACTACAAAATTATTTAGTCCTTTGAGATGAAATTTCTTGTATCTTATGTCAATGTAGTAAATTAAGGCACTAGATCCAGGATACCAGAATCTGGGTCTTTACACAAGAAGAAAGAGGAGTTATCCTAGAATAACTTTGAGATGAATTTTCTAGGACAATTATATCCTAAAACATTAAGGGATGATAATGATCATTATTTTATACATCTAACGTATGAGGAAATTTCAATGATGGAATATGATGTAAATTTCACTGAATTGCAATTCTTTGAACCATCTTTAGCAACTAATGAGATTTCCAGGGTGATTCAATTTCAAGATGGAATTTTCTATAAGATCAATTCATAAGTGAATGTTTTTTTCTTGAGTAACATTTTTGATGTGATAAATTAGGATCTCATTATAGAAGGGAATCTAAGAGAAGCCTCAAGTAACAGCTAGGATGTTTTATCAGGGTGGACTGGGATATCTTCTTCGTGTGGAAAGAAGCTATGTTATGATATTTTTCACCAAAGAAATAGCATTCAAAGCATCTGGGGAAGTGGGAAATCATTGAATTATCATATTACGCTACAATGATATCAGTGTGGAAAGTTTGGCCACAAGCAGCCTCAATATTCATACCCTACTTTGGAGTTTCATGCTTAAAGCATGTTGTAATAATTGTAGATGTCTTTTAAGGGCATGTAGTAGTAGATAAGTGGTAGGGGATCAGGATAGGTACTATATTCTAAGAATAACTTGTATACCCCTCATCATAATGGTAGTTGGACTTTCAATAAAGGTTCAGGTCAAGGTAGGGGATGTGTTACCCCAATTCTGAAGTGGTAGTACCATCAAGATTAATTAACATAGGGGAGTCAAACTAGATCCTATGGTATAAGGGACAGTCATCTGCATGTTATACAGTCTACTCAGGCTATTTTGGATATAGGACCTTCTACTATCAAAGGTATGATTCTTATATCATCTACCCTTACTTGTGTTTTGTTTGATATAGTAGCATCAAATTCCTTTATATCTGCACTTTTTTCAAACATATTTGGCCTAATTGTGTAAGGATTAGATAGTTTCTTGACCATATTCACAACTTTGGGAGTCTGGGTAGAGAATATCAAACATTGTAAGGAATTATTTCTATAAATTGGTGGATACCATTTATTTTGGGAACTATTTTTTCTGAAAATTATAGGTTTTGATTTTATTCTAGGTATAGTTAGTTTTTTACTAGGATCACGTCAACTATTACTAGAGGAGAGTTTTCTTTATATCTCTATAAAAAGGCAACTATTTTCACCTGGGTGAGTGGGATCTCTAGGTTGTTCATAATAGATCAATTCCGAGAAGATTGGATTTTCTCATGGCTCGGATAGCATGTCTTTCTCTAGATGATGGTGGAATGCAGCAGGATACCTTTCCTCTAATGGTAGGCTATTTTCTGGATTTTGTTTACTAAATAGTTATATGTATTACCACCCAATAGGAAGATCAAGTTCATGATTGACTTGGTGTCAGGAGTAGAGTCAGTTTTTATCCCACTTATAGTATGGAAAAAGTGGATCTTTATTAATTGAAATATCATTTAGAAGATCTAGGAACTAAGGGTTTCATATGAAATAGTATGTCACCTTGGATTTCTACCAATATTCATTAAAATAATTATTATGGGAATTTATTTCTTGTGTGTATACTATCAGTGATTAAACCAAATTATAGTCAAGAACCATTATCCCCTTCCGCACATTGGCAATCTCTTCAATCAGTTGAGAGGTTCTCAGGTATTATCTAAGATTGAATTGATATTAGGGTACCATCAATTGAGATTGAGACCATTAGACATACCTCAGACTAATTTTAGGAGTAGGTATGGATTTTATGAGTTCTTGGTGATTCCATTTTTTCTGAAAAATGCACCTTTATTATTTATGGCCTTGATGAATCAGATTTTCCATACTTTCTTGGATCAGTTTTTGGTTATTTTTGTCGATGAAATCTTAGTGTACTACCAGTCTATATATGATCATGCCCAATATCTTGAAATCATACAAATTACATTGATAGAGCATCTAATTTATACCAATTTATCCAAATGTAATTTCTAGATTGATAAAGCGCACTTTCTAGTTTATGTTATCTCAGAGGCAGGAGTGTTAGTAGACCTGAGAAGGTTGTAGCTATAGTATCTTGGGGGTGGCCTAATAATGCCTTTGAGACTCAAAGGTTTCTTGGTCTAGTAGGTTATTACCATTATTTTATCAAGGAATTCTCCCATCTAGAAGAAACAATGTCTAGGCTGACTAAGAATGGGGTGAAGTTTGTTTGGTCAGATGCTTACGAGAGAGTTTTTTAGGAACTGAAGAACTGGATGAATTCAATACTGATTCTCATTTTTCCTATGATGGAAAATGTTTTTTTTCATTTACTATTATGTATATGAAGTGGTATTAGGGGTAGTTTTGATTCAAGAGGATCGAGTGGTCACTTATGGATGTAGACATTTGGGACTGCATGAGAGGAATTACCCTACACATGATCTAGAGTTAGTTGTAGTGATACACTCACTAATATTCTTGAGAAACTATATTTTAGGAGAGAAGATTTTGGGGTTTATATATCATAAAATCCTCAAGAACATATTTTCTCAACAATACCTAAACCTTTTCCAGAGGAGGTGGGTAAAGTATCTATAGTCTTTCAACATCAAACCAAATTATACACCAGGTAAAGGAAATATTAGTGCTAATTCATTGAGCTGGAAGATGCAGACAAAGGAAGAGTGAGAGTCTTTAAATGAGGGTGGATGATATAACTATTTGAAGATATGCATCTAGATGTTTAGGATTCTTAGGGATGAGTAGTTATAAGATCGAAATTTGTTTTACTTGTGATTTTAGACCAGATCAAGACCAAGAATATTTCAGATCTGGAGGGATTTGCTCTGAGGTATGGCTTATATAGTGGAGATCCACCATCATGATGGTCTCTTGGTAGATAAAATTATGTTCTGTTATGTGGATGAGTATGGATTCCTATAGGGTTGTGCAAGGAGATAATGATGTATTTTCATGATTCTAGATGGGAGGTACACCCACTTATGACAAATATGTTTTGTGATCTCCATAGATAGTACTAGTGGACATGAATTAAGAAGGATATAGCGGGATTTATGTCTAGATACTCCACCTATCAGCGAGTGAAGGATGAGAATCAGATACCTGTTGGGATATTATAGCCTCTTACCATTCTAGAATGGAAATGGGATGATGTTTTTATAGACTTAGTAATGGGATTACCCAAGATGCCTTGTTAGAATGATGCAGTTTGGGTGATAGTAGATCGATTGATGAAGGTATACTACTTCTTTCCCATTAGGGATACCTTCACTTTTTATTATCTAGGTAGTCTCTACATGTGGGAGATTGTTTGACTGCAATTTTTTCTAAGGAATATTGTTTTTTATTGAGATCCCAGTTTCACATATTGGTTCTAGTAGGGTCTTCAAACGGCTATAATATCACAAGTTATTCTGAGTATAGAATATCATCCTCCGACTGACAACCAATCTGAAAGGATGGTTTATATTCTATAGTATATGTTATGAGCCTATGTACTATATTTTGGTGGTTCATGCGAGCAACATATGGTACTTGTTGAGTTTGCGTATAATAATAGTTTCCGATAATTGATCCATATGGAAGCCTTCGAGGCTTTGTATGTAATTCCATGTTTTTTTCCTCTTTATTGCTTAGAGGTGGGTGACTTAGTACTTGTTGGACCTAT
Organism: Viscum album; assembly: GCA_963277665.1. NCBI lineage: Eukaryota > Viridiplantae > Streptophyta > Magnoliopsida > Santalales > Viscaceae > Viscum > Viscum album. The sequence goes on from OY728151.1 coordinate 175,271,907, forward strand.
TCTCATCCAGGAAACTTTTAGGTAGGTTCGTTTGATCCAGAAGCATTTGGTGACCATGTAGAGCAGGAAAAAATCTTATTCTAACTAGAATAGATGACCTCTACAGTATTTAGGTGTTTCTTCATGTTTTCTTTTGAGCATTTCATAGGTTTGGAAAATTCCATATAATGAAATTGTTAAATCTAGAACCTAAGTTTTTTAGGTCATTTGAGATAGTGGGGAGGGTAAGTCTAGTGGCATAATGATTAACCCTTCTACAATTCTAAAGTTCTATACCCGATGTGTTTATCATATAGTAGATTTGGAGATATCATCCTGACCCTTATCACATGATTGATGTTGATGGCATTGAGATTCATATAGATGCATCCTTTGAGGAGAATATGATACATATTGTGGAATCTAGTGAGATGTATATCTGGGGAAAGACCATACCTATAGTGAGAATGTAGTAGCAGCATGGGTGTGTTTATGAGGATGCCTGGGAGAGGGAGACAGATGTGCAAGCACAATGGACAAACTTTTTCATTGATAATCCACACTGATGTATGGAGTATCTTGGGGATGAGTTGTTATATGGTGGATAGGTTATAAGATCTTATTTTTTTAAGTACTCCCCTTTGAGTTTTGGTTGAACCTATTTTAGTTGGGTTTCTTTTCTCTTATTTTAAAACTTGGTGTTTGAACCTTTTCTTTGGGGGTGGAGATATTTTTCTAAAAAAAATTAACTAAAGTATAGGGATGTATATTTTTTTGAATTAATAGTTTCTGGGTATAAATATGAAAAGGTCCTAAGAGGATTCCCTTTGAGGGTCTGGGTTGAACTGGGGATTTTTTCTAAGTGTTTTTGTAGAATCTACCTACTGAGAAATTTCACATTGTGAACTTATTACATGATGTGAATCCTTTTTCAAGAAGATTTTGTGAAATGGTATAAAGTATGAAATTTGTTTGTGCCATGAAACTGGTTCACCTCATGAAAATGGTCTATCGGTGTTAATTTAACTTGAGGCGATACATTTTTTACATGTCTTGTAAATTGTAAAATTCACATCATGAAAGGGGTTAATGGTGTGAATGTTTCAAGACCAACATTTTTAACCACACTAAATGTATGATTTATTTTCATTCATTATGAATCTTACTCTATTAAAACCTAGGGAGATTCCAAGATATTTTTGAGAAATTCCTTCCCTCTCGGACATCTCAGTATAGTGATTGATCTTCAGTGAGTTCCTTCATTTTTTTCCCTTCTTCTGTTATCCTTAATTATAGTAGTGTGATTTCATAGACACTATTTAATTGAGATCTAATCATGATGATTGTATGATTTATGTTTTCATTGTGATCTCATCTACCTTCATTCTTCATTGTTGTTCCCAACTGAGATTGTTAATTTGATCATTGGATAAAGGTAGGTGGACTAGAACAAAGACCTATGGTCTATTTCTATTTGCTTAAGTTTGTGAAATATTATGTAATTGTGCAGACATAATGTGCACATTAAAAATGTAATAATTGTTGATTATAATCATGTGTTTGGACTACTCCATAAATCCACTTGGAAGAAATTGTGTTGATACCTAGCTTGTGGCCACATTTAGGGTGAGCCTACCCTTGAATGATAATGAACTATCTTTTGTATTGAAACATGAATTAGAATGGAATTATATTTTAGGTGATTTATTATGATATGATAATTTTAGAAGATGGATTACTTGTTTATTGAAATGAGTATTTATACTTTGATAAGATATGGTTATGTACACTAGAATGATAATAGCTTAAGATATAACTTGATGAATGAAAGGTAATTGAAATATAAAAAGGTAATTGTTATATCATATTAATTGATTAATTAATAGAGTTCTTAGCCTAGTTTTTCTTAAATTATTATATAGAGGGATTTCTCCAGTTATGTGTTAATGTCATGGAATTTTGGTTATAGTTGGCATGGTGATGCTACATGATCAGAGATATTCCAACATTGTGTTGAAGTAGGTTAATTATTATATAATATTAATTGATTAATTAATACCTCTTTTTCACCTTATTTCATGTACTTACAATCAGACTGGTTTTTTTAGACATAGTGGTGTCAACCTACAAAGTTTTACTCACAACCCTATTCGGGCAACCATTTGGTACCTGAGTAGATTACATGGATGAAGGTTTGGATAAGGGAAACGTACCTTATTGTTTATTATTACTTAGTGGATGGGTCTAAGCTTAGAGATGGGACTGAAATAATGATCATAATGGGGTCTTTGATGTCTTATTTGAGTTTTTTTAGTCATTCATCTATATTACACCCATCTTGACACTTATCTACATTTTATACCACTATTACATTATTTTTTGTTTTATTAGATTGATCAGTTGCCTTCACTATTTTTTTTATTTTCTAATTTTGTATTATTTCTATTATTTTCATTACTCTCATATTATTTCTATTGTTATTATAAATCTATACCAGGGGGTATAGTATCCCCATTATGTTCTTTACACCCTCGCTGCTAGTTTTTAGCCTCTAGAATATGGGAATACATGCTTGAGGTCACATGACCAACCTAGTTTGGCCACATGAGAGAGTGTCAAATCAAAATATGTTACATAATGTGATTATTAAGACTCTAAATTCTTGTTTTTAATATAAAAAATTCATTTTATTTTAAAAAACATTTCATGTTATAAAAAAAAGAGCTCATATTGTTTTTAAACTTTAGTGAAATAATCCATAAATCATTTCTGACTTTAGGAATCAACCACACATCAATTTGACACATGATATGGCCGATATAAATCAAATTGGTTGTTTTCAATATAAAAGTCTCATTTTAGTTTAAAACCTATTCCACATTGAAAAAATAAGAAAACAATCTCTAGTTGATTTCAAAATTTAGAAAAATGATCCATAATTCATTTGAAACATTTAAAAATCAAACACACGTCAACTTGACATAGTATGTGGCTGTTATGACTCAAAGTGTGAGTTTTCAACCTAAAAGTTTCATTTTAGTTTAAAACGCATGTTACATATCCAAAACTAATAAATTAAGCTCGGATTATTTTCAAAATTTATGAAAATAATCCATAATTTATTTATGATGTGGAGAAATTAACCACACATTGATAGAACACATGATGTGGTTGGTATGAATCCAAGTATGTGTTTTCAATATAAAAGTTTCATTTTTAGTGTAAAACACTCATCACATAGCCAAAACTAAGAAAAAGAACTCATATTTTTTTCAAAATTTATGAAAATGATCCATAATTCATTAGTGGTGTGTAGGAATCGACTACAAATAAATATCACACATGATGTGAATTGTATGACTCAAGGTGTGTGTTTTCAATAAAAGTGTAATTTTAGTCTAAAATCCAAGCCACATAGCCAAAAATGAATAAACGATCTTGGATTGTCTTGATACTTTAGAAAAATGATCCATAATTAATTTTTGTTGTGTAGGAATTAATTGCATGTCAATCTAACATGTTATATGGTTGTTATGACTCTAAGTGTGTGTTTTTAATATAAAAGTGTCATTTTAGTTTCAAACATGAATCACAGATCCAAAACTGAGTAAATGATCTTGTATCATCTCTATACTTTAGGAAAACAATCCATAATTTATTTTTGACTTTTAGGAATCAATTGCACCTCAATTCAACACACAATGTGGCCAATATGTCTCCAAGTGTGTGTTTTCAATATAAAAATATCATTTTAGTTTAATGATATAATTATTAATATCTAATTAAGTAATTAAGATAGTTAATAAGTGATAATATCCTTAATATATTCAGTAATTTAAAATATAATTTATATTGATTATTAATTAATAATATAATTAATGATATATAATATAATTATTAATTAATAGTACAATTAATAATAATTAATTAATATAAAATTTACAATATAATCACAATATAATTAATAGTATAACTTATAATATCATTAATATGTATATTAATTAAAAATATAATTTATCATATGTGGATTATATAGCATTAAAATTATAATTTTTTTATTTTTTATGTACTATTACTAAAATAAACCTTAGTTTTATCACAAGGAAAATATTTTATATAGAGGTTGATCGTTAGACTAATCCTTCTATAAGAATTATGATTCTGTATATTGGTTGTCATTTTTTTATTAATTGTAAATACCACATAAATGTAAATATTTTCTATGTAAATTCTCAATTAAAATGATTCTGTAATGTTATATTTATATTTCAATCTGGATTTTTGTAATATTTTCATTCCAATTTGATTATATTTTTCTAATATGGTTCTATTATAGGGCTATTTTAGGGCTTCATGTTTTTAACTAGCTCTCATGACCTTTATCAATACTAAAGAAAATTAGTGATGAAGGAAATCCTTATCTGTTCTAATAAAGTGCCAATAAAATTTCCCTTTATTAGTGCTATTTTAGCACTGTTAAATACCGCTTTCTTTTAATGACGCTCTAATTTTCATCATTTTTTATGCTAACAAATCACTACCATACATAATCCCTTTAACAGCATGGGAAAAGGGAATTAACTATGCTAAAAACATCGTTGTCTTGAGTGTTGTTAAAGGTGGGGACCACTTTATTAGTGATAAAAAAGAACTAAAAATGTGGAACTATATCAAAGTTAGAAATATCATTAATAAAGTCCCTACTACTGCAGTGTATTTTTGAAATTACAGCACACCATAGAAAATACACCTATATGAAAATACAATTGTATGAAAATTCATAATTTAATTGAAATAAAATTTACATTACAAATAAAAAAATATATATTATATACATTTCAAACAATGTTATATATAATTACGTTTGAAATTAATATCACAAACATGTAAAAGTATCAATGTTTCATTATATTTGGTACCCACGACCCCCTCTCAAAAAAGCCCGATCATGGTATCTACTGCCAAAAAAACCACCCCAAACCAAGAAAAACAATCCACCAATATAAGAAAATAATTATTAAATTAGTAATACTATAATTAGATAAATTAAACATAAATATTAAACAATAATTTAATAAATTTTAAATTTTAAATAAAATGACACGGTTAAATACATATCGGTCACACCATTCATCAGATTGAGGTGGGTCAAATTCTTACACGTCACAAATGACGTATGGATCATTGTCTTAAATTATCAAAATAATCTGAATAAGTTTTCTTGATTTTGATTATTTTACTGTGTTTTTTACTAAAATTTCATTTTAAATTGAAAATGCAAACTTTGAGTCATACTGGTCACATCGTGTGTCAGTTTGATGTGATAATGATTCTTACACATCACAAATGACTTTTCAATCATTATTGTAATGTATCAAGACAATCGGAGCATGTTTTATTAGTTTTCAGTGAGTGACATGTATTTGGAACAAAAATATAAATTTTACACTGATAAAAGACAATTTGAGTCATACCAGGTACACTATGTATCATATAGAGGTATAACTGATTCTAACATGTCATAAATGACTTATAGATTATTTTATTAAAGTATCAAAACAATATGATTGTGTTTTCTCAGTTTTGAGTATGTCACTTCTATTTTTTACTAAAATGTCAATTTTAAATAAAAAGATGCACTTTGAGTCATATCGGTCACCTCATACATTGGATTGAGGTACAGTTGATTCTTAAACATAAAAAATAAATTATGTATTGTTTTCATAAATTATCAAAATAATTTGAATGTTTTTCTTAGTTTTGAGTATATCACAAGTGTTTTTTACTAAAATTTCATTTTAAATTGAAAACATTCACTTTGAGTTATACCAGTCACATGATGTGTTGATTTTACATGAGATTTATTCCTACATGTCAAAAATTATTCATGAATTTTTATTCTAAATTATCAATACAATCATATCGTATTTTCTTGGCTTTCAATTAGTGACACATGTTTTAAACTAAAATGTGAATTTTAAACTGATAATAGAAACTTTGAGTTATACTAGGAACATGGTTTATCATATTGAGGTGAAGTTAATTTCTATATGTTATAAATGACTTATGTATCATTTTCCTAAATTATAAAAACAATACAAATGTGTCTTCTTAGTTTTCAGTTTTTCACTTGTCCTTTTTACTAAAATTAATGTCAGTTTTAAATAAAAAGACACACTTGGAGTCATACCGGTCACACCATGTATCAAGTTGAGGTCTATCTTATTCATACACATCACAAATTATTATGTATTATTTTCTTAAAATATAAAAAAAATGAATGCATTTTCTTGGTTTTGAGTATGTCACTTGTGTTTAAAAAAAAATTCATTTTAAACTAGAAACAAGTACTTTGATCCAAACCGGTCACATCGTGTGTTGGTTTGATGTGAGAATGATTCCTATATGTCACAAATGACTTATTAATAGTTTTCATAAACTATAAAGACAATCTAAGAACCTTTTCTCATTTTTTAGTGAGTGACACGTGTTTTGAAATAAAATTTCAATTTTAAACTGATAACAGACACTTTGAGTCATACCAAGAACATCGTGTATCATATTGAGGAGAGGTTGATTCCTATACAACAAAAATGACCTATATATTATTTTAATAAAGTATCAAAACAATTTGAATGTGTTTTCTTAGTTTTGAGTATGTCACTTTCCCTTTTTACTAAAATTATTATCAATTTAAAATAAAAAGTCACCCTTGGAGTCATACATGTCACACCGTGTGTCAAATTGAGGTGAAGCTAATTATTATATGTTAAAAATTACTTATGTATCATTTTCATAAATTATCAAAAAAATATAAATGTATTTTATCTTATTTTTGAGTGTGTCACTTGTATTTTTTACTAAAATGTCAATTTTAAATAAAAAGATACACTTGGAGTCATATTGGTCACGTTGCATGTTAGATTGAGGTGTGTTTGATTCCTACACTTTAAAAATGACTTATGTATAATTTTTATAAATTATAAAAACAATTTGAATGTGTTTTCTTATTTTTGAGTATTTCACTTGTGATTTTACTAAAATGTTATTCTAAACTAGAAACACACACTTTGATTCATACTAGTATCATAATGTGTCAGTTTTACATGAGACTGATTCCTAAACATAAAAAATTACTTATGAATCATTTTTATAAATTATCAAGATAATCAGATATTGTTTTTTTAGTTTTTAGTGAGTGACACATGTTTTGAACTAAAATTTCAATTTTAAACTAATAACAGGCATTTTGAGTTATAATAGGAAAATGGTGTATCTAATTGAGGTTAAACTAATTCCAACATCTAAAAAATGACTAATGTATTTTTTTCCTAAATTATAAAAACAATAAAAATCTATTTTCATGGATTTGAGTTTGTCACTTTTCATTTTTACTAAAATTAAAGTCAATTTTAAATAAAAAGAACCAATTCAAGTCATATTAATCACACCGTGAATCAGATTGAGGTGCGTCTTATTTATACATGTCAAAAATTATTTATGGATAATTTTACTAAAGTATAAAAACAATAAAAATTATTTTTCTTATTTTTTATTTTGTCACTTGTCTTTTTTACTAAAATGTCATTTCAAACGAGAAAAATGCACTTTGATCCATACCAGTCACATCATGTGTCAGTTTAACATGAGACTGATTCATATAAATCAAAAATGAATTATGAATAGTTTTTTTTGAATTATCAAGACAATATGAGTGTGTTTTCCTGATTTTCAGTGATTGGCATGCGTTTTGAACTAAACTGTCAATTTTAGACTGATAATGGCCACTTTGAGTGATACTGTGCACACCGTGTATTAGATTGAGGTGAATTTGATTGTTACATGGCATAAATGGATTATGGATCATTGTCCTAATGTATCAAAATAATACTATCATGTTTTCTAATTTTTGATTATGTAAACTATCTTTACTCAAATGTTAGTATTAAATAAAAAGACACACTTTGAGTCATACTGCTCACACTGTGCGTCAGATTGAGTTTTGGTTGATTCTTATACATCACAAATGACTTATGGATCATTGTCCTAAAGTATAATAATAATTTAAATGTGTTTGAACAATTTTGAGTATGTGATTTCTGTTTTGAACTAAAATGTATATTATAATATAAAAACATAAAGTTTGATCCATATCAAGAACATTTGTATAGGACTGAGGTGATGATGATTGGCCCATTTCCTAGCTTCTATTACCTTAATTGTAGCCTCGAATTCCAATCTCTCATGAGCATGAGAAGCTTTTAACAAACCACCCCAACTCAAGTAAAAGAATCCACCTGTATAAGAAAACAATTCTTATGTTATTAATACTATAAAGAAATAAATTAAACATGAATATGAAACAATATATTAATAAAATGTCAATTTTAAACTAAAACCACATAATGTTGATTCATACCAGGTACACTATGTATCATATTGATTTATGGTTGATTCAACCATGTCTTTTTAGCCTATAGTGCATTAAAAATTATAGGTTATCTTACAAATTTATTTTTTTGATAACCCAGAATACTGAATTAATTGGAGAATAAAAATAAAATTGTGTCATCGTGAGTTCATCATCAGTGTTGAGTTCATGATCATAGTACATGTGTGAATCATACTTATTTATGAAGTCATTTCTTCAAAATCTATATGAAAATTAAATATATAAGTATCAGATAAAAATGATAAATAAATTAATAAAAAATTACATAAAATGATGAGAAAATAAACTAAATAAGTAGTAGTAAGTCACATCTTCATGATATATGTGTACATTATGACACCGGGTATTTTTTCCAGTAATTTATAAACAAATATATTTCATCTTGTGAATATAAGGACTTTCAAAAATCATGGTAGTACTGTAAAAATATAAATACACAAATATTTAATATATATTTTAAATGAAATTGTAATTATCTTCAAAAATACCTCTTAGAGGATGCTAATTTTTTAATGGTATTTGATATCATTCATAAATCTTCAAACATAATAACCATAATATTTATCATTGGTTTGTTTCAGACACTAAAGAAACATTGAAAAAAATAAGTATTTTGTTTTGATATGTGTTTTGATAATGAAATATTATTATATATACCCTAATACTTATCCACTTGTAGAATTATATAGGCTCCATGTATGCACAGATAGTCCTCATACCAAGATTTAGATGATATTTAAACACCACCCTATCATAACAGAATTCTCATTAAAACATAATATAAAATATATGACTTGAATTTTAATTCAAAAACATTGGATGTGGTATATTATAATTTTAAAAACATCATCACATGTGGTCGGTTTGTTTGGTATCCATGTAGTGAATCTAGAAAATAAATCTTTGGAGTATCCATATTGACTGAAATGAGTACCCAATACTACCTAAAAAAGTAATAAGTAAGGAAAGGAATGAAAAAATATTTCATATGATTAAATTGTATAGTTTTACTCCTGCATCAATGGTTATAAAAATGATTCTATCATCTTTAAGTTAGCTTTCAAACGTTGTGGCCATTTTTTCCACTATTGCATAAATTTGATATGAATCTAATGACATTAGTTGTGTAGAAGTGATGTGAGGAATAATGAGTCCATGTTTTTTTTAATAGGGTTTTCCCATAAAATAGTATTGATATAGACACCTATAAAAATTTTCAATTTTATTTAGTCATAATTAACATTGTATATTAGCTATTGGAAAAAAATCATGAAAACACACCTCATGTATACATTTACAACTAAGACTTCTAGCCAATCATACTTGAAGATTTTATTTACATTATCAAGAGACATGTAGTCTGTAATAGCCACTTTTTAAATTTTTTATTCAAACTCAACTATGAAATTAGTACCACTTTGTAATTTTTCATCCACGTGAACCTTTAATGTTAATAAATGTGGATATTTAATGGGTGGGTTAAAGGTTCTTGGTAAAGATATTTTCAATTGGTTGGTTTATTCTTTAGATCATTTGGATTTGAACATTTGTTTCAACCCCTTATCTTTGTCTATATATAATAAAATTCATCATTTTAGTACTTTTTCCATTAATTGTTAAAGTTTTTTCCTGAAAAATTAATTGGAAATGAATACCTACTTATCAGCATGTTTTTTACATGATATAATATCCATTATACAAATGTTACAATAGCTTGATTGAGCATTTCGATATATGCATCATAAAGTGGAATAGGTAGCACAGAGATCAGATCATGAGCTATGTTAATACCAAATATCACATGACCTATTGGAATTTGTCTGTTTTGTAGACTATATTCTTAGATATTGAACACAATGTTCCTCGAAAAAAGGAAATGGGTGGGAATTGATATATATAAATCATATTCATATTTACCATGTAGAACATCAGTACGAGAAAGGTATCAGTTTCTATCTGATTCATATTTCACATAAATAATTATGAGAATATTGATAAACTCATATAATATATCTCTTTGAGGGGAATGGCTCACCTCAAATATGGTGGGGTGGGGGGATCTTCACGTAGTGGTTTTTCTTGAGTTTTTTCTTCTCTTTACTTCTTTCCCATAACATTTTCTATCAACTCTGACTATAAGTAAAAAAATTTCTTCAAGAGAATATAATCATGCCAGTAAATCTTCCATTTTTTATCTTTATAACCCTATTCTTTTTTTTCTTAAACTATTTTTAGGGAATCACCACAAAACCCACACCTATGATGCAGTCATACTGTTCGTGCTGCTTCAAGGCCGCTGATAGTAGTTATTTATCTCATACAGCTGATGATGATTCATGTTTCTAATTTGGATAAAAAAAATATAATAAAATAAATAATAATTGTTATGTAATAATGATTTAATGAAAAAAAAATTATTATGTCATACTAACACATACTTCCCGCACTTTTTGTGTGTTTTCATCCATTAGTATCCCATATTTATTTACACTTGCCTCCTTCTATAGAACATGATGTGGAATGAAAGTGGATTTGGATTTGGATTCATCAATCTGCATATAAATAGAGAAACATAATTATGTTTTTGTTTCATGCCACATAAAATTATTACGATATATTTAAAATAAGTACCGATTTTTTTCAAGTGAATCGTACCTCATCTTTACTTTACAGTAAGGATACGTTGGTTTTTCTACACATTTATTATTTTCATAAATCGGTTATTGTGTCATAAATTAATGATTCTTTATAAAGTTATTAATATATGTATTATCAAAAAATATATTACTAGCCACAATGTACCTAAAATATGTCTCCTCATGATGTCCAATAAACCCAACCCATGCTTATTGGCTTATCAGGTGTGCATACACTTGTGATGGGTGCGGGTTTATTTTCCCTTCAACATTCTTGAGATAAAACTTCTTTAGAATTATGAAAAATACTATGTGAGACTTTCTAATAAGAATTAATACAAATTTTCTTCATAATTCATCTACTATAAATGAACTCTTTAAGGGACAATAAAGTGTAAGTCAATGTTTCATTTTTTTTGTAAAATAAAGAAATGATATCATAATGTTAAAGTAATATCTTAAAAATGGTGTTTTAAGTGTGGAAAAAACATTGTGTCATGAATCTATATCCATTGGAATGAATTTTTGAGTAGATATCCCAATGAAACTATTGAACAATTCCTTGTTAGGGTTAACATCTTGGTAGCATGCATTATATCCAACCTCAAATTTATTTCCTTTATTTCTCGCCTTAATAATTTTTTGTAACACCATCACACTATAGTGCTCTTTCTTTTTCTGGGACATTGGTTGTTCTCCATATACCATTTCCTCAAGTTCAACATCATCAATATGTTGTTACTATGGATTGGTGGCATCAATATGTGAAAAATTTTGTTGTTCCTATGAATTTGGAGCACCAGCAGGTTGAGAAACCTATTATTCCTTAGGATTAAGAGCATTAGCACATGTAGAAGTCATTATACGCAGAATTGGTTGAACTTTTAAGTTATATTATGTAAATGTAGTAGTGAACAGTTAATTATATGGGGTAACATAATAGATATTATAAAAAAATCTAACATGATTAATGAACTCTCTTTTTTTAAAAGGATTTAAGGGATTTGACTCCTCTATAAAGTATCAAAATCCATTCATTGTGGTCTCCTATAACATACAAGACCATTTCTACATTGGGACCCCTATAAAATGATTACAATGCCCCAATTAAAGGAAAATCCTTAGTTGGATTTTCATATGATCCTTCAGTGGTTTTTCTCAATAATAGAATAATTGATCACTTTCAATTTGTAAGATCTAAAACATAAAATACTTGTACTAGTAGTGATTCCATTATAAACAGTTCATCTTTGTAACCTTACTTACTAAAATTCACTTTCATGAATCCCAATTCATCTATTTTAACAAAAATCCTATTATCAACCAACTTTCATTGAAAAATTCTCACTTTAAAGGTTTTATATCCAACTCAAATATTTTTTTGATGATGAAAAAATATGATATATTGATATAAATTTTATTTATGTCGTTAGTACCAGATACATGCATTGCTTCAGCTACAAGTGTAACTCCACTATTTTTCATGGTAATTCCTTAATCATATTCATTTATATAGAATGTATAAACATTAATTACATAATCATTATAAGATAATACATGCCCACTTGGTCCTTTGGTTAACCATTGATAACATTCCCAAATTGAATCCATATTTTCATATGAATCCTTAAAAATATGGTCTCAAAACCATCCTATAAACTATTAATTATGTGTATTTGATGTCCATATTTCAGGCCATGATGGATTAAAATACCTAAGAATTTATTTTTGGGTTTTAACATATAGGGAAACCTCTAAACTATTGTGTAAAACATAAAGGTGGGCCTAATCCTGATTTTTAATAGTGATTGTAAAAACATCTATTCAAGAAATTACTTAACCCACAAGCTACCTAGTGGGATTAGATTTTTGTAGACCAATGCTTTCCACACCAGATAGGTAGTTGGTATAGAATTCAACATCTTCCTCAAAAATATGTTTATCTATAGTATAACCTTCTATTAGACTTTGATTTTTGATATACCCTTTCAAAATCTTCATATATCATTAAATATGGTATATCCCTTTATAATTTATAGGGCCACGTAGTCAAAACTATCTTACTAAGTGAACCATCATATTAAATAATGTTGGCGAGAAGAACATTTCACATAATATGACAACAATTTCCTTTTCCATAGTTTTCAATTTATCGGGGTCTATAACGTTTTTCATATAGATTTAAAAAATAAATATAGTTTGGTTAATGTATGGAAGATATTATTTGAAAAATCAAACTTAAATCTACATGCATTAGATCTTGTATCAAAACATGTGAATCATGTGATTTCAGACCCTTTAAATTAAAGTAGATATGATATTCTTGATATTTGATGAATATCCCTCCAGAACCTTTACATTGTTCAAGAAGTTGAAAATTTTATATCTCTACTTTCTAGAAATAGTTTAAGCAGCTGGAGGAAGAAAATACCATTTTTCACCCTTCATTAGCTCCAACTCTTCCTGTATTACCATGTCAATAATGGGAAACCTAGCCTTAATTCCATTATTTGTTTTTCTAAGTGCATTTAGTAACATTCCAATGAAACTATCACATACATTTTTTCAACATGAATAACATCAATAAAATTTTAAACATATTAAAAATTCTAGTATAGTAATTCAAAAAAATCAATCACTTTTTCCAATTGGTTTTCATAAGGTTTTTCGAAAAAGGTTTACCAAAAGAAATGTTCATATCTTTTAGTATTTCAAATTGTTGATAACCTATTATTGGAGACAGTATTGTGTGTTATTATGAACTCCCATCAAACGGTGCCATCCAAGATCGGTACTTATGTCGTCGGGTAGAAATATGTGATTTCCTAGAAACACAATCTTTGATTGATGTTTCAAACTAATTAATTGTGTACCTTTTTTAAAAATGGGAAACCCTTGAGTTCCTTTAATGATATATCTTGAAAAAATTCTATAAGTAGGAAAGTCATTTATCATCTCGTACAACATGGATCCTAACATGAAATATTCATTTCTTTAATCATCATTCAACGTAACACCCAAATCCCACAATAATTTAAAATATTTAGTCAATGGATCCAAATAAAGATCAATATAATTACCTAGTTTTTTTATTCCTGATATAAGAATATATTACATAATTTATTTTAATTTTATTCATAACCGTGGTGGTAGGTTATAATTTACTGAAATAACCATCCAAGTAATGTGAGTGCTTCTTTGAATACCAAAAGGATTCACTCAATCTATAGATAGCACAAGATTAAGGTTTCTTGGATTTTTTTCCAAATTCATGATGTTTGTGATCAATTCTCCTACAATAAGGAGAGTATATTGGGTGATAAAGTTTCATGTCTTTATTTATTTTAATTTCATGCCATGTCAATTTACTTTCAGTCTCCTCACTTGTATATAGGTTCTTAAACCTTGGAATGATTGGAAATTATCATAAAAGTTTCTTAGGACCTTATTCATCTTTCTTGTATCGAGAAGTTCCAAAATTTGGGAATTATTTAACAGATTTTTAGTCCTTGAAAATAGTATACAGTCATTTGGACAAGAATTTATTCTTTCAGAGATCATACCAATTGAACATGGCATTCATTTAATGTCATATGTTTAATTAGGAAGTTCATTATCTTCTGGGATAATATCATTCAATAGATAAAGTAGTTTAGTAAAATTGGAATCACTCCATCTATTTCCAGCTTTTAATTATACATATTCAGTACAACTAAAAATAATATATATTTAGAACATTAAACCTGAAATGGTGTCTTTGTAGAACTCTTTAACTTGTCAAACAATGTTGGACAATCAAAAAGTTCATCTTCAATATTCATGGTTATTTCCTCAATATGATCTTCATCACCCTTCACATCTTTAATCACATCCTCAATATGGTCTTATTAATTTTCCAAACTATTAATCATATCAGATGATCCATAAAACACATTTCTATCCCATTTACTAGCTAAATTCACTTTTTTCCCATGTTTAGTCCAATATTTAAAAATATGATCTATTCCATGACATATCATGTGTTCTTCCAACTCCTATAGACTAATTAGTCTTGAATAAAAATAGTTTAAACATAGAAAATGGATTTGGAAAGTTTCATATGCATGAAACTTTACCAAATTTATAAACTCTTTCATGCCATCTTCATACTCTTTTTTCATATGATTAGAATCTATCCATTTTCAATTTATATACATCTGATTTGATTGGATAATATTAATATTTAATAAAATAAATAAATAAATAAAAGGTCCTTTTAAATAAGGGGAACCCAATATGTTAATATTTCAAATAATTTTTATCATGATTTGAAGGAAATGGGTAATTTAATTTAAGAAAAGAATTACTCCACTAGTGGTAGGTTTTATCCTCTGAATTCATCCACAATGATCATCGGTACCTTGTATGGAATGAAAACTACTCAAGGTAGTTTAAACAATATTCATGTATGTCCAAAATATATGGGGGATGAGTCTCAAGAAACAAAACTCAATAATAACTCTTCAATAGATGAATATGATGAGGTTGACATTTTTATCCTTAAATCTAAATGTTCTTAGGATGGAGATTTGGTGAAGCACCAAAACACATTTATTTTTTTTCTACCTAAAGGTGAAAAATGTAGCAGCAATAGTCTGATCTCTACAAGGGTCTCATTGATTAGTGTGACTATGATAAGGCTAAATTGTATGTTATTACATGCACTCATGATGAGGCATTTGTTGTAGTTTCAACATTCAAATAAATCCTTTAATTACTCCATGAAAAGGATAAGTTTTTTGGTCTGAGGACTGAATTTCAATACACTTATCTTCTTATGAGGCCAAGGTTGTGAGAGTGGGGTCATGATGGATATCATATGGGTTGGATGAATTTATTTATATAACCTTTACATGGTGTTATTATCAATCTATATTATATTGAAGGTGATATTTTTTGTATCTAGTAGGTCTCTGAAAGTTAATATGTTAATATAAAGATAGATACCACCTTTTTTCCCTAACACATGTATGCATTTATAAATATAGATACCACTCATCTCGTTGTATTTATAAATATAGATACCACTTTAATTTTTAACACATATTTTAAGGATTTTTTTAAATGGAAAAGGAAATTAATAAGTGATTTGATCAAAAATTTAATCAATAATAAAGGTTGATTTATAAAGAGTAATTGTAAAATAAAAAGTGTATCACTTATTTATAACCCATTCTCAGTGATAAATTACCACTACCCTAGAATCTTCAATGTTCCTTAGGTTTGGATAGAGTGGATGGTTTTCTTTTAAGATACCAAGGTAATACATTGTTTCCCTTTTTTAGTTTCATAATTAATATAAAAATAAACAAATCCCTAATTTTATGGATGTATTTTTGTAATAGGTCAGTGACCAAAGTGAAAATCTAATTCAAATGGGTGATGTAGGAAATTCATTCAACTTATGTCTTAATAAAGGAATCCAATTGTGGAAAATACATCTTGATCATCTTATCCAAAAAAACATGAGTAGGATTACTAATGGAGAAAATGATTATGACCTTACAGTACTAAAAATAGAAAGGAATATTATGTTCTCAACATGAATAAAGGGAAAATTAGTAATTCTTCATAAAATAATTTAGAGATATAAAATCTACCCAATAATATAAGATCATTTATTTATATAAGTTTAGGACTATAAGGAAGTATTAAAAAATAGAGATAATTATATTATTTTTATTATAGATAAATTTACCTCAATTAAATAAATTTTTTTGTGAGACAAAAATCATAGGACCTAAATATGTTTAAATTTTTTAGAAGAAAAGTATAGAAGGGTTTTAATTTCTCTTTATATATAATCTAGATAGATATTGGTATGGAAGTTATAAGGGGAAATTTGATGATTATTTTGAGAAGCATTTTATTCACCATGAACATATTGTACCATATACTACATAATAAAAAAATTAAAAGAAGAATAAAATTTTAGTTGATATGGATCAAACATTTCTGATATATCATTCTAAAACATCATATAATTCCAATTTGTTAATTTTAAAACCAATAATTTACCCTTAAAATCACATGTACATCATAAAAACCGGTGAATATTTTCCTAATAAATCATTTGGAAAATTTTTATTAGTTTTTAAAAATGATTTCCACTACTAAAAATCATATTACCCTTTATTTAAAATAACTTTTGAGAAAAACAAATTACCCATTAAAAAACATTTGTTGGAAAATAAAACACTAAATTCATTTTCAAAATGCCTTAGAAAACTCACTCACTATTTTCAAAACCAATCCATTTCTATTTTAAACCAATATTTCAAACCTTTAATAGTATCCAACCCCCTTTAATAAGATTAGCTCACCTATTTTACAGTATAATATTTATAAAAATTTATTGGATTCATGATTTATGGTATGTAGTTTTACATACCTCATTTGGTTTTCATAACCATAAATAATTATATTAATTTAATTTTTTTATATAGATTAATTTTTTATTATTATTGATAATGATATGGTGACAGTAATATCATGATTTTACTTTGGTTTAAATGTTATAAATTAATTTTTTTATTGAAAATGCACTAATCCAGTTTTTAAGATAATAGTGCACAGAAGGAAATTGAGGAATTGAAATTTTCCTATGAAATTATTGATGATATTAATATAAATGATATATGGTTGTGTTATAAAAAATTGGATTTGGAATTTCTAATAATGGTACAATTATCATTATTACATCTCTACTACTATAATTTTTTTTTGTAAAAACATGGTTATCATTTTTGGTTATAAGTATTTTTCATTGGTATATTATCCAATCATTAGATTTGATTACATAAATTATGTCTAACATTTAATAATTCAAATCAATAATATTTTTTTTTGTTCTACCCTAGAATGTTCATCAAAGACCTGTAAAAAAACTATTTATAAATTAATAAATTTGTTATAATTTTTAATAAGAAAATAATATATGAAAAATCTATTAAATGTATTAAATATTGAATAAATAAATAATATTATTGCATGAAATCATCCTAGGAAACATAATTTGTAGGAATATGTGAGTTTTCTATTCAATTTTCCTTTCAATGGTAAATCATATATATAGAAATGATGAGAGGGTTACGATCACTTATTAGTAGTTAATAATTTTTATTAGTTATTAAAGATTATATCATTACTAAACAATAATTAAATAGTTTTAAAATTTAATAAAGAATAATACATGGATATGATTTATTAAAAATAATATTTATATTATGTTTAAATTTTTTAAATGTTTACTTTTATAGAATTCATAACAATTTCTTGTAAGCATAACACATAGAAATAATTCGATATTTATTGTAAAATGATTCAAGTAAGAATCCATGTTATATGTTTCATGAAATTTTATGTATACATAAACATAATCCATTTATTTCAATATAAAATGTGATTTTGAATTTCACTATTCTAAATGATAAATACATAACATAAAAAATTTTAATACATTGGAAATCAGTGTATTCACTCAAAAACATTTATTAAAAAATAAACTTATATGTATCTAAGTGTGTCTTAATGGTTCTATTAGTAATTTAATATTATATAAATTAAAATTATAGTTTTTTAGGAGAATTTTTTTTATACAAATAAAATATTTAATAAATATTTAATTTATAGAAATTTTTTAGAATGAAATTCCAAAAGGTAGAAAGTTAAAGGGGTGTATAATAACATTCTAGGAAATATTATTAGATCCTCGAGAATAAAACAAAATGATTTGGGGTTCTTTGTTTCTTAATATTTATGAATAAAAATTCCTTTGAAATGGTATCATGAACAAAAACCAATAAAATTTTATTTCTAAATTATTTAGCATCATTCATAACTTATTGGAAATAGAAGAATGAAACAATGTTTATGAGAAAGGTTTATATTTGAGGAAAACATAAATTTTTTTTTGATGAATAGATTTTTTATTGAATATAATTTTTTAAAATTATGTTTACTTAATTATTATATTTATTTTTATCATGAAAGGTCATGATATATGATTTATGGGATTTTTTTCTAGTGCACAATAGCATTGAGAGGAGGGTTCCACCTATTTCTATTTTGAGAGTTTAGATCTATATTTTGTTTTTGTTTATTCTATTTTTCTTTTATTTTATCTTTTTTTCTAGGGTGTCACAGAATTGGTGGTTGTAGGATTTTTTAGTGAGTACGAACCACCCATAGGAATTCTTTTACACCACATAGGGATGGTTGGGTCAAACAAGAAGAGGATCAATTGAGACTAAGATGAATTGTGAAGTATCTTACCCAAAATAAAAAAAACAATGAGAACTAAATTGAGACTCTGAGCTTTAAGAAGATGTGAAGACATGTGAGGTTCAAAAATTTAACAATTGAGTTTGGTTGTAGGTGCTAACAAAACAAATAGGCACATACCATATATTTGGATATTTATTCATCGAGAAAGTCAAGCGGTGATAGTGATAGGCTTTAGCAAGAGCGGTGGTAGAAATATGGTTTTGTGAGAGCTTAAAGGAATGGATGATCGGGCTTGTGATTGGGGATCTAGTTTTTATGATCTTAATCTATTGGTATTTCTCATTTATTCTTGGGATTTGAGATTTAACCCACATTCATAAAATCATTCAACTGCACAGATCTAGACCATAATTCATGGTCTTAGCTGGGTGCTTTGGAATCCTATAATTATTATTTATTTTGTCTCCTATATTGGTGACCCCATTAATATAATGAGAACACTATTGAAGTAAAGTTTTGGTACTTTTCTAGTGTCCTTTTGGATATTGACCTGATCAACCCATTGCCTGACTCTTCCACTCTAGTGGAAAATGGTGTTAAAATTGATCTTTAATTTTAATATGAATTCATTCCATAATTCTTTAACTTCTATAGGATTATGGGTAATGAGGTATACAATTGTATTAATGTCTAAAATATTCAAATCAAGCATGAATTCACTCTCTATCATCCTACTAGTAAGAAAACTCCTAACACCTCATGTGTGAGGGAATAGGTAGTGAGTGATGATGATCTGAAGGGGAAGAGTATTGACACACAACCATCAACATATAAATCATTGTAAGAACTATATACTACTCCTTCTAAGATGGATGAGTGCCTGATTTAATCTATTTTTGGTGATGCAAGACAACCTCTAAGGAAGTTTTGCATTCATGAAGCTAAAGATAGCAGAGTCTCTTTTAAAGATTCCTTTACTGGAAGTGAAACCAAGAATGGAGACACTATCCAATCTATCTCTCCATCTAAAATGGGGTATAATGTTCTTG
This sequence comes from Viscum album, assembly GCA_963277665.1. Lineage (NCBI taxonomy): Eukaryota > Viridiplantae > Streptophyta > Magnoliopsida > Santalales > Viscaceae > Viscum > Viscum album. Next base: position 175,292,288 of record OY728151.1, read on the forward strand.
CCTTGACTATGACATATTTGGATGGAACTGAAATTATTGGGAATGTTACTCCATTACAGATTGTTCCATATGGGCCGAAAGTGACTGATGAAGTTGTGTTTAAGGTGGACATGAACATGGATAGTGATAAGGATGTTAATGGGAGTGGGAATATCCCATTGGTGATGGAAAATCTAGATTTTGATAAGGAAGAACCTGATATAACTTTTCATCAAAAACCATTGAGATGGGGTAGGCATCCAAAAGTCCATGGTCGAGGACATGGTAGAGACAATTAGGCTGTTGCATGAGGGTGTGGCTGAAATGTGACTATTAGGGCTTCTTCTAGGGAATTGAAGAGTTGGCTCACTCTAGAGTAGGAAAATATCAAGGATATATACTATGTGATCTTCAATCAAAGGAACTCATCGTCAGAGTGGGAAACTTTTGATAATGATGATGACTTTGACCATGATTATGGGAATAATCCTATTCTTGATTTTTTAGGATCGGGATTTATTTATTTTTTATAAAAAATATATTTATTATTTAAATATATTTATTATAATTTTATAATTATTTAAATATTTATTTATTTATTTATAATTATAATAATAAATAAATATATAAAAAAATATTTCTATATAATTATAAATATATTTTTATAATTGTATATATTTATATAAATATATAATGATATATAATTATAAATATAATAACTATATTTATTATAATTTTATAATTATTTAAATATATATTTATTAATTTATAATTATAATTATAAATAAATATATTTTTAAAGTATTTATATATAATTATAAATATTTTTTTGGGTAAAAATAGAGATATGGAACAAAGGCCCAATCCCATCAATTAAAGAAAAAAAATGAGTAGAGGTATAAAAGGAAAAATAACCCCCAACAAAACAAAAGAGTCAAATGACTCAAAACAATAAAAAACTAAAAAAGGCACTAAAAATATGGAAAATAAACTGCATGTGTAAGGTTATGACTCCTCTTACCCCTGCCATGACGAGGTATTTCATACAGATGTCAGCCTCATTTCCAAGACATCTCTCTATACCATGGCTCATGAACATCACTAAAGATCTCATTTCCCCCATAGACTCCTTAAAAACAATATCTCTTGCACTAACATCAAGAGTGGAAAAAATAAGAAGTCCTTAAATTGTCATTAAACTGAAAACCAGTCTGAACATTATCAATTCCTTGAGTACAATTCCTAAGATTTGTCTTATAATCAGAGTTCCCATCAATATTAAAATAAACCAAAGAAGTATCATCAGCTGAAGCCAATGAAGTTTTCATAACACCGGAGGCAACCAAAATACTACTTTCACACCTATAATGTTGTTTCCAAGTAAGATAAAGACCAATGAGAGGGTGGTGAATCGGTGGTTCCTTTTTCTTTCATAATAAAGTTTCTTAACTTCTTAAAAAAATTATTGACCTCTGAAACTTTTTAAAGTTATGATCCACTCAAATATAACTCATAACCTCACCTTACGTATGAAAAAAATATAAAGATAAGGCATCACATGATGTTACAAGGTTCGGTAGAAAGACCTACTTTTTTCATATTAGATAGACCCACCAATATGGATTCTTTCACTATCTTCTTTCTAGAATACAAAGGCACAAGAAAAAACAATTTTATAATCCCATTAGAAACATTATTGATAGTTGTTTATACCCCCCAACTATCCTTTCATGTATATGTTTCTCTCAAAAAATCCTTTTCAGCAACTGGTAAGTATCCACAGTTACAAGCTTCACTTTTATTATTCTTTTCTGATCCACTTTAGAAAGTATTCACTTCCTCCACAAGTAAGATGAATCAAACTTTACCTAAGTACAACCTTTAAGAACTTCAAAAATTCTCTAAGGAACTTGTTGGTCTTGAAACTTATTCCAAAACCTTAGTATGGAAATCTTCCTTAGCAGTTTCAATCCAATATTACTAGTCCAAAAACTTCAATATAATGGTCTATGTTCGATGGTTAGTTCGTTCTGATTCTCCTTCTTCTCTTCCTTCTTAAATTTAATAGAAACTCAATAGGAATCTCACAATTCTAAGACCAATTCAACTTGGTCAGATGAACCTAGATATAATGGATGCCATTCTAATGGACTCACTCTGATGGACTTATTCTGATGGAACTTCTCCAGATAGATCTTTCTTATATGATCATATCAAACATCAATCTGATGATCTTCCTTAGCTTCAACCTGAAAACAAAGTTTGGATGGGTACTCAATACATATTCTAAAAAATTTGAAGCTCAAGTGATTGAACATTTTTTTATAGTGATTTATAAATGAACTCAGATCTCCTTTTATAGATACCTTAAAAGTGGTTTATGTGGGATTCTTAAAAACTTTCCAACTTGACCAAATTTCCCAAATCTTTGAATTCTCCTTTAATCTTGGATCACTTTCTGACTCATTCAATTCCATTTCAAATATTAAAATCTCCTTGATTTTTGGATCTCTTTTTGACTTATTAAATTCCTTTCTAAATATTCAAATATCCTTGATTTTTTTATCTCCCTTTGACTTTTTCAATGCTTCAGACTACTTAATGAACTTTAGTCTGATTCTGATTATGATATTCCCTGTTATAATGAAGAATATTTTGAAACAAGAGATTCCTCATTATGTTTCTCCACATCAATTGAAATAAAAATATTCTCATTCTAATTTCTTCATTACGATTATCCAGTGCAGTTTTATTCAGTATGGTTCCTAAGTCTAATTTTCTCAATATGATAATATATCTCTCTCAGAATAAAATTGAGACAATTTTGAACCACTTCTATTATAAGTCTGAAAATCCCAATATGATTCCTAGCTGAATATGATTCCCATCAGAATATAAATCCCAGTAGAATATTATTGGCATATCTTTTTTTCTCAGTCTAATGCTCAATATGATTTTCATCACTTATTCTCCACATGTCTTTCATCAAGATTTCATCACAATTTTCTTAGACAACTTATGAAGTTTATGAATTCTAAATCAGAAAAGAATCGTCATATTTATATCAGGGTCAGACAGACTCCAATTAGTATTTCATTATGATCAACACTTTCATTCTAAACTTATTATGATTTACAACAACTTAATTTGATTTACAACAAGTTAAACTCAATACAATTTCCATCAGATTCTAGTATAAACCCCAATGCGATAAATCATATTGAATGACTCACACCAATGGGATGAGTTTGATTCCTCAATACGATTTCCTGGGTCTAAAAACCAAAACCTTATCTTTTTCTCAACTTCAAACATATATCAACTATTGAAAAAATATATAACCAAAACACACTTTATGTCTAACAATCTCCCCCTTTGTATTTTTTTTCAATACCCATTAATCATAATTCCTCAGTACCTACATTTGACCACTTTAAAATAATAAGTGATATTGTTTTCTCTTCTTTCTCCCCCTATTACTTGTCTCTCCTTGGTTTATTTTCTCTCCCTCTTATTGACAATCAAATTCAAAGGGGTCATCATGACAAGTTTCATTCCTTATTGACAGATTGTCTCATTTCAAAAGGTTGAAAATTTTTATCTCAAAAACTTAAATCACTTTTTATAAGATCCTAAGTATCACATGAGTTTCTTAATAAATATCCCTTAACTAAACAATTCTAAGTCCATTTGGTCAAACTTGGTATAGAAAACAAGATTGTATAATCAAGGTTATCATTTTTATCCATTAAAAAACCTACATGTAATATCTTTTAATGTTTCTTTCAACATTATTATGACTGTGGAAATTATTTAAAGGAACTTATTTAAGATAGTAGTAACCAGCATCCATCTCAACAAACATATCAAAAAAATTAGGTGTAAAAACACAACATTCAAAAACTCATATTTTTTAACCTAATTAATTTATTTTACAAGAATAGTAAGAGGATCTCCATCAGCTTTCTTACTTCAACTCCTTCAATTCCCTAAAAGTTAGTACAAATAAAAAAATTAAGAATAAGGTGGAACCTCATAAATTCTCAAAATAAAAGTTTGGACTAATATTCTTCTATCAGTCTTGACTTTTTCTTATTCTTCTTGGATTTTTCATTAGATATATTGTATTTATTATGTTCATCCTTATCGTATTTTGTAACGAGTCTCTCTTCATTTGTATAATCGTCTGATAAGGATGTCAACTTCATTCCCTTTTTTGGAACCTTTTTATTATAGTGAGTTTGTAATAAATCTTGTATACCTTCCTACTATTCTGGTAGGATAGTCAAACAGCTTTTAGTAACATTCCCTTCTTTCAAACATCTCTTGCATCTTTTCTGAATTTTCAAACCAAAATATTTTAATATCTTTTTTTAAACTTTTTTCACATCTTTAGAAACTTTTTTCTTTCCCTTTTCTTCAGATATTTTTTTTAATTATTCAAAATTATTATCCATATCAATTTGTTCTCAAAAAATAACTAAGAAATAATTCCTTTTGGACTCAGTATTATTACTTTTTTAAACTTTATTAACATACTCATCTTTCTTAACATATTCATCTTTATTCATCTTTTTAATTTACTTTTTTGGTTCCACAAAATTTTTAGGAACATTTGATTTTGTTTCTCATCATAGCTTCCCCTTAATTCATAATTATTTCCTAGTAGAGACATGTTATACTATCATGAGTCATTTTTATGTCTGAAAACTCCAAAACACCTACAATGACCTCGGAATTTTGATTTTTTTGAGTGATAGTAAAATTGTTCAGAACATTATTTGTGTTGTTGTTTCTTAAAAAATTGTGGACTACATTGCTCAAGAGGATACTTTCCAAAGGAAATATTAACTTTCTTGATGAAATATGTTTTCTTACAAACCTACTTCTGTACACCTTTCTTTTCACCTTCTTTAGAAGTTTCTCCTTTAACATAAAATACCTTGGTGAAGTTTTCTCTCATCCTTCTTATCTCAATTTGTATTGTAAGAAGCATTGATTATGTTTCTAAAAAATATTTTTCTTTTGTCATCCAAATTTATTTTCAGAACGTATATGATTTTTTTAGATTCATCTACCTTAAACTTGTTCTTTTTAGTTTCTCCAAAAAGTGAAAATTCTATCTTGTTGAAATTCTCATTTCTGTCTGAATTTTATTCATAACTTTTAAGTCTTATTTAAATATTTACATTCTCAAAAGTTATAACTTAAATATATTTCTTCAACTTCCTTATTATATTATTGAGTTTAGTATTTTTTTTTATGTAAATTATCTATATTATTTTTAAGAATCCATCCCATTTCCATAATCTCTTCATCATTATCATCACTGCCTGAAGAATCACTTCCTTTTCTAACTTGGGTAATAAAGTTAAGTTAATTATTGAATTCATCATCAAATGAGGAGTAATTTTTCATTATTATTCTCAGGTAACTTTTTTTTATTTTTTCATAATGAAATATTTTGTTATATTTCTTCAACTTTTGTTTCTGAGGTTTATCATCATCATATTTAGACTCATATTGTTAAAAAAATTTCCTAGAAACATTTTGTGCAAAATGTCCTTTCCCTTCACAATTCCAACATTTGAGATTTTTAATTTTCTATTTTTCCTTATTATATCTCTTTGAAAGGAGGGAAATAATTGCATTGAAAACTTCATCTTCTTCCTCTGCTTCTAAAACAATTGATTATTATTTAATTTTCTTATATTTGTTTTCCCCTTTTATCAAATATTTGAAGGAAATTTCTAAACCAACCTTTTATTTATTTTTCATAACATTATCTCTTCTCATTTTATAATTAATGATAATATTATTTATATCATCAAAGGGTAAGGTTTTAGGATATCTATTTTTCAAAGATGAAACTTTGGCATCAAACTTATCAGAAAGAATTATAAACATATTTTCAACAATAGTTGATTCCTCTAATTTCTCACCCAGATATCTTATGGTGATAACAATATCATTTAACCTTATAAAGAAGTCACTAATATATTCATGATCAGACATTTTCATATCTTCATAATTCAGACTCCAAAGTTGTAACTTTTCCTTCTTTACCTTTGTATTTCCTTTATAAATGTTTTTCAACTTATCTGAAATACCTTTGGAATTTCCAACTCCATTTACTCTAGGAAACTCACTTTTAGTATATGATAAGATTAAATAATTTTTTTCTCTACCATAATTATCAATATTTATCTTATCAGCAGTATTAATAGGGATTTTCTTGATATAATAATGAAATCATTCTGTAGTAACTTCTAAAACATCATACCCAAGTGACATAAGATATAGAAGCATTCTATATTTCTAGATATTATAGTTCTTTCCATTGAAAACCAAAATCCCCATAAAATTTACTAAATTAAAATTATCTATTCTTAAGATGGATCTTGTAGAGGGTACCTTCCTCTGCTACTAATTTTTGTTCCCAAGTAAGATTAAGTTCACTGAGAGGGGGTGAGTCTATGGTTCCTTTTTCTTTTATAAGAAAATTTCTTAACTCCTTAACAAAAACTTTCTTAACCTCTGAAACTTGTTAGAGTTGTGATCCACTCAAATATAAATCATAGCCTCACCTTATGTATGCAAAAAATATAAAGAGAAGGTAGAACATGATATTTACAAGGTTTGGTAAAAATACCTACTCCTTGTAATGTTGGATAGTCCCACCAACATGGATTATTTCACTATCTTATTTCCAAAATAAAAAGTCACAAGAAAAAATAATTCTAAAATCCTTGTAGAAACTTTCTTTCTATATTTGGTTATACCCCCCAACTATCCATTCTTGTATCCACTTCCCACAAACAAGCCTTTTCAACAACTGGTAAGTATCCACAGTTAAAATTTTTACTTTTATTATTCTTTTCTAATCCACTTTAGAAAGTGTTAACTTCCTCCACAAGTAATATGAATCAAAATTTACCTACGTATAACATTCAAAACTTCATCGATTTTCTAAACAACTTGTTGGTATTGAAACTTTTTACAGAACCACAGTCTGAAAATCTTCCTCAGTGGTGTCAATTTAATCTTCCCAATTTGGAAACATAAATATGATGGTCTTTATTCAATGGTCAGTCTAGTATGATTATCCTTATGCTCTTCCTTCTTTAATTGAGTAGAAACTCAATAGGAAGATCGCAATTCTGCATCTGATGGAACTCATTCCGATAAACCTGGATAGAATGGATGTTGTTCTAATGGACTCACTCTAATAGAATTCTTCCAATGGAACTTCACCATATGAATCTTTCTCATATGATCATATTGAACGTCAATCTAATGATCTTCCTTAGCTTCAACCTGAAATAAAAAGTTTTGTTGGGTACTCAATACCTATTCCACAAATTCTGAAGCTCGAGTGCTTGAATAGTTTTTTAGAGTGCTTCACAAATGAACTCAACTCTCCTTTTATAGAGACATAAAAAGTGGTTTGGGTGGGATTCTTAAAACCTTTCTTGTTTGACCAAATTTTCTGAATTTTTTTATTATCCTGAAATCTTGGATCACTTTTTGACAATTTTAATTACTTTTCAAATCTTAAAATATTATTTATTTTAAAATCTCTCTTTAACTTATTTAATTTCTTTTTGAATCTTTAAATCTCTTTAATTTTTGGATCTCCCTTTGACTTCTTCAATGTTTTATACTACTTAACAAACTTCATTCTGATTTTGATTACGATTTTCCACATTATAATAATGACTATTGTGAAATAATAGATTCCTCATTACATTGATCCACATCAATTTAAAGACAAATCATCTCATTCCAATTTCTTCATTATAATTATCCAATATGATTTTCTTAAATATGGTTACTAAGTAGGATTTTCTCAATACGATAATATAAATCTGTCAGAATACAATTGAGACAATTTTGAACCACTTCTATTATTATTCTGTAAATCCCAATATGATTCCAAGCAGAATAAGATTCCCAGTAGAATACAATTGGAAGCTCCTTTTCTCCAAATATGAGTCTCAATACAATTGTCATCACTTTTTATCCACTTGTATTTCATAAATCTTGCATGACAGGTTTCTTAGACAACTTATCACTTTTATGAATTTCAAATCATTTAAGAATCATTAGATTTACACTATGATCAGACAGACTCTGATCAGGTTTTCATTACGATCAACACTTTTATTCCAAACTCAATATGATTTCTAGCAGCTTCGAATCAATATGATTTCTCACATATTTCAACAGAAATCCCAATACAATAAATCATATTGAATGACTCAAGCGGATGGGTTGAGTATGATTCCTAAATACAATTTCTTGGTTTCAGAAACCCGAAACTTTTCCTTTTCTCAACTTCAAACATATATTAAATATTAACAAAAAATACAACCAAAAAAGACCTTAGTTCCAACATAGAAAATTGTCCAATATATCCAATAGGTGATCATACCTCAGGATTCCTCACATCAACATCATACTACTTATTAGTATCACTCGAAATACTACCCTTAGCAGGAACATGAAAATTCATAGGGGTGTCCACCTGCACAGAAGAAATAGCCATATTTTGAGTAATATGCCTTGAAATAATCCCACTTCCTAAGGCATCATCAACATTAATCAAAGAAATATTCTTATAAAAAGACAAATTTTGTCCGGAAACTTCATTGGTAACCTTCAAATTTGTTGTCTCACGATGAAACACCTAGGAAGCACCATCAAAAAGACTAGTAGAATTTAAATCCTTACTCTTCCTAGACTGCTGCTTATTATCAGCAGCCACTCTAACATCTAAAGAAATACCAGGATTGACACTGACATATGATCTTTCCTCATAATTACTCACATAAACATATTGAGACTAATTATTATAATCCAAAATATTTCCCTTATCAGAAGAATCCTACTGATTTTAATTAGAAGCCACTCTGAAATATGTAGAAATGTTAGGTTGTACACTAACAACGACAATATCTTTAGGAGGAGAAGGAACACCCACCTATGAATCATTAGCAGAGGCTTGTTGGGACACCACCACTTTAATAAATTTAGTAGGAATAATCAAATTATTTTCAAGGATCTTACCTCTAGAAGAAGTGTTGCCTCCCGCATTCTCAAGGCCTACAATTTATATCTTGAACTTGCACATTTCAACCACATGCCCAAATTTATTACAATTAGAACAACGTAATCCTCTGCGGCATTTATCAACAACATTCCCAATATTTTTAAATTTATTACAAAAATTAGGTTCATTTTCAATATGAATATGAATCTCAAATCAAAATTCATCATCCACCAGAACAACTATATCAATAAGGGTTGAATTCATATCAATCTCTATAAGAATTCTAGCATATATCCCAAACCTTTCTCATTCAGTTTCTCTGTAAAATTTAATTAGGACTCTGAAAATAGATTTAGCTTCCCATAAAATTTTTTAAATTACATAGATACTATCTTAGATCAAAGACTCTAATCCATAGCTAAGTAGTCTAATTTTAAATAGTTTTTGGGTTAAAATTAGAATCTCAGTCTTAGATTTGAAGAAAACTAGATTTAAGGGGGACAAAACCCATTCCCCAAGATCTCATCTTCAAAATAGAATAAGGAAATATAATATGGAAGAAAACACTACTAATTGATTTCATATTCCACCCATCAAACCCCCAAAATTTAATAGTATGGTTTCCTAGATCTTAAAGCTTCCATGAATTGATTCCCTGCTAAGATACCAGCTGATTAATAATTGAGTGATTACACTTAGTGATGTGTTGTGAGATGATTGAATGATTTGCTTCAAAAAAAGATAGTAAACCATTCTTCTTAATCCTCCCAGATACGGAAGACCCAAAACAAATATCATTGAAGAATCTATACAAGGAACAAGAACCTTGCATTAAATCTTCATGACCCAAGGCTAGATCACCATCTGCCATAAGATTCTCGTATTATTTTTTATCATAAAAACCATTATCATTTCCATCGATTTACTTCTTCCCAGGATCAATCAGAATTGGGGGTGTGTGAATCAAAGCCTCCTTAAATGAAATACCAAAAAACCATCCTTCTTTGAGGGAAGAGTGGATGTGAAAATAGAATCAAGATTGGCCATCGAAACCTAAAACATGAGAACACCGTTAGAATCGGCTAGGAGAGCTCCTTTGAATTCCATCCTTGTACTAATTAAGATGAATTCTATAACTATAAATAGATAATTATAAATATAATAAATTATTTATTATTTAAATATATTTATTACAATTTTATAATTATTTAATCATGTATTATATATTTATAATTATAATTATAAATAAATATATTTAAAAATAATTTATATATAATTAGAAATATATCTATATAAATATATATTTATCTATTAATATATAATTATAAATATAATAAATATATTTATTATTTAAATATATTTACTATAATTTTATAATTATTTAAATATATACTTATTTATTTATAATTTCATAAATATGTTTTTAAAAAATTATATATATTTATAATTATATAATTAAAATTTTAAAAGACAAAATTATTTAAAAAAACATTTAAGTAGATTAATTATATAAATTTCAGACATATTTTAAATGTTAAAACTTACTGAATAAAAACGAATAAATATTATTCATATAAGTTGCAAATATATTGAAAATATTACATATACAATAAATAAATGTATGTATAAATAAATATTTGGCATGTGCATCGTAATGTGTGAAATTTTCAATATTTATAAACCTACTAACTTCTATTAAAGTGGCGAGCATGGTCGAACCACAAAGTTAATGTGAGTAGACACAAGTAATTTCCTCTAAGAGGAATGTTCAGGCAGACCAGTTTTTTAATGTGATTCACAATTGCAAATTCTAAAAAATAAACAAATATTTAAAAATAATAATTAAATTAACTAAAACTATTTAATAGAATTAATATAATCAATAGAAGAATTAGGTAGAGATAAAAGTGTCAAAGTGGTGACATCCATTCAGGAGTAAGCAATTCCAATTATTTAATTATCACGTCTAAATATTTATTTATTCAATTATCAACGATTACAAATTTAATCAAAAATACTACCATGTATCATTCTATGATGTTATAAAATATTTTAATTTTCACACAAATTATCCATCATTTCATTCTCTACCCTGATGAATAATTTTCGTGTCATTGTAGTACTGAATCACATGGTGAAATACCATAACCCATTTCTCACAAAGTCAAAGTAACTGTATTTGTCAGGTTTGATCACATTATATTACTTATTAGGTATCAATCATGCGTGTTTGAAGGATAATTCACAAAAAATATTAATTTTTCAATTAATATAATTATTTATTCGAAATTCTCTCTCACACGATTTATGATTCTATCACGCGCATGATCAATTTTTAGATAAATAATTTCTTTAATGATCTTCTGCCCATGATTAGTTATTATGTATCACACGAATGGGAAAAAAATAGGTGTACAAGATTCAAATAATAATTAATTCAAAAATGGATATAATTAATTAAATAAACATCTAATTAACATTAATTAATTTAAAATTAAATAAAACAAAGAATAAAATAAAGGCATGCATACACCGTCATGTTTATCACAACTCCAACACAAAAAATAATTAGCCTGCCCTAATGATGACATGACATATAAGATAATAAATAAATATCACCATTATTGGGTCATCATAATTTTCAATGTAAGCCGCTGTCGATGAGCAGAAAATAATTATCTTCACTCTGTTGATTGTCATCACGTTGAACCAAACTATCATGTCGTTGAAAAAATGGTTGTGTCGATCTGCACTCTTGTCACGTAGTGCACTCACCATCCATTGATCCTTGAATAAAAATAAAACCTTCATTCACCAAAAAAATGATCTTGTTGGTTTGTTCTCTCACTTCCTTCAATCAATAAACTATCATTGAACATGATAGTGCAAATGAGGCAGGAAATGATGTCATGGTAAATGGAGGAGGAGGTGGCTACTTGGCTGGTTGTGTGCTTGGTATGGAATGGGTGTGCAGTGGAGGATGGTCTGCTCAGCTGGGAAAAGAAAGTAATAGTGGAGATAGAAGGTAGATGGTAGGGGAGAGAGGGGAGATGGGTCACTATGGATAGAAGGGGGAAGGGGATGATATGGGGAGAGGGGAAGGGGAGTTGGGGCGATGGGATGGTGGGGGAGGGGCATTGGAGAGAGCGGGGGGAAGGGGGTGGCAGGGAGAGTGGGGTGACGGGAGAGTGAGAAGTAGGGATGGGGGCAGTGGGTGAGAAGGGAGAGAGGGGGGTGGGGTGGTGGAACAGGTGGGAAGAGAAGGGGGAGGTGCAAGCTAGGGTTTCCCCACCCTGACTGGCTTTGAATATGATTAGGTAGAGCCCCCTTTGTATGTACTAGGATGAAAAATGGGGGAAACAAATATTCAAAATTATAAAATTCAAATTTAGATTAATAATTTAAATGTTAAATAATAATAATAATAATAATATAAAACTATTAGATATAAATACATATAAATGTGTATGTGCGTGTGCGTGTGGGCCTAAGGTTAGATTTATTAATATAATACATAAAATATAATTAATAGTTAGATAAAAATATAATCTATCTTAAAAAATATTAATATTACAATATTTTAATCTAATTTAGTAATAAAAAAACCAATAAAAAATAATAAAAAAATTTTAAATAATATACAATTTTAAATAATATATAATACTAACATAAAAAATTAAAATAATTAATAATAAATATTAAAAAACTAATTGTAAAGACCCAGAAATTTCAAGGAATGTTTTTTAATACTTTGGAATTTTACGAGTCTTCGGTTTCTGACGGCACCTGATTCTGAGCCCCGGTGTGCCCAGAATCAATTTCTGAAGTTTTGTTCGGGTACGTTTAGTAAACGTATGTGTGGGTTTTTCTATCTTTTGAACCGGTGCTCGGAATTGAAATCTTAGGGCACCGATGAACTCACAGCACCAGTATTCTCTTAAGGGGACCTTTACCGTAGTTGCATTTTCTTGAGAGCAGAAGGTAATTTTTTGGGGATTTATAATAAATTAAATAAAATTTTTGTACACAATTTTATTTATGTTTGGTGGTTATTTCCACCAAAGGGAAGTTGGGGTGGGGCCCACACCTCACATAACCACCCATGAGAGAATATCTGTGAGTTGGGGCTCACACGAGCCCTAACCCTTCAACTCCCCATTAACTGCCCTTCATTTAATTTGATAACTCCTCTCTTTTGAATTTTAAACTCTTCACCTCCCCTCATTAAGGTGGAGCCTTTCCACCTCCCTTCCTTAAATTATGCCAACTTAATTTACTAATTAATTGGATTAAATTTTTAAATAAATATGAATATTTTTTTTGCCAACATTAAAAGAATGAATATCCTTCATTTCATGGGGTTGGCATAAACTTGTTTTGTTGGAACTTGAGAGGATTTAGAAGGAAGTGTTCCTCTCCGTGAAGAACGCTCCACGACTTGAAGAACGGGAAGCAATTTCTCTTCACTTTTATTTTCAACCAGAGAAAGATCATGAGGAAAGCCTTCATCCTTTCTTCTTCCTCTACGTCAAGGGAGAAGACACCACTCGTGAGGAACGCCGTCTACGACAACAACTCTTCCTCCAATGTTGACGAGACAACACTATTCTTTGCGACACCATCTTCCGCGACGCCCGACTACCGCAACACTCATCTTCTGCGGCTCGTCGACGAACGAACCTCATTTACGAGGTAGGGGGTTTATGCTTAATTTTGAATGAATTAAATTAAACTCTTGTTCTTCGATGTTTTCTTTATTCAACGGTGGAATTTGTTATCAATTAACGTGGAGGGCACGGGCCGAACAAACATGGCCCAACATCCCTCCGTTGGTTTATTGATTTTTTTTCGAAGGAGGTGGCGGCATAGAAAACCGAAGATAATGGCGGCCATGTGCCAGCTTCATAGAGAAGGAGCGTGGACCGCATCTGCGGGCCACTCGGCTGAAGAAGAACCGGCTGGCTAAGCCGACCGGGTTGAAGGAACTGTGGCGCCATGAGGGCGCCGCACTGTAGAGAACCACGGCCCGCTTCCACGGGCTGATTCGGTGGAAGAACCGGCCGGATCATCAGCCGGCGGGGCAGAAGGAGTCGTGGTTCCCATGGGCGCCATGAGCGGAGGATCCGCGGGCCACTCGCGCTAGGAAGATTGGTCGGCTTCGGCCAGCTGGACAGGAGGGCGCCGCCGCTCGGCGCCCCCGGTTCAGGAAATCACCCCCCCCCCCTCCCCCCCCCCCCCCCCCCCCCCCCCCCGCACCGCTCAGCCAGATGGGTTGGGCCACGCCCCATCGGACCGAGCTGGGCCAGGCCAACCCCCCAGTTGGGTCAGACCCGCCGAACCAGGTCAGGCCGACCCGCCAGCCCACTGGGCTTAATAGACCGGGCCCGTTTCACTTAAACATGAATAACTTTAAGACCGTACGTCCGATCGACATGCCATCTATAGCACTGTGATACTCATGACACAACAGTCTTTTTGCAATACTCTATGTGAGTTTTGGACTAATTTGGAAAACAGCCGAGTTTGGAACGAGCGTAATTCCAACCGAGCCCCTAGAACGGAAAAACCAATATCTCTCAGACCGGGTGTTCGATTGACGCGTCGTCTATCACGTTGGGTTCCTTTTGATGAGACCAAACTTTGGGATACATCAACTCTGGACTTCATGATAGTTGATGTATCGACCCCTTGGCTCGAGGAGCGAACCCTCCCAGAATTGTACGTGTTGTGTGCGGGAACCCTAGAGCTGGCTACGATTGCGACGACTACCGTACTGGAATCCCCCAGGGGTTCAACGACGACAACAACTGTACTGGAATCCTTTGTGGGTTCGATAGCAATTACTAGTATACTTGTATACTAATTGGGTCTGATATTTTGACTTATGTACTAGTATCCTGAGTTGGTCTGACAGAGTAGTTGGTCTAGTATCCTATGTGGGTCCAACAGCTTAGTTGGTCTAGTATCTTACATGGTTCCGACATCTTAGATGAATCATTGACTACATCTGATCATCTCTATCGTTATATGAAAGATGTATACCTATGTGAGCTGAGTCTTGAATTTCAATCATTATCATCGATGTGATTGACTTCTTTCTTGTGTGGACTGGGTTGTTCTTGGGCTCGAGAGTTGGAGCCAAACTGGGATTGATGACTTAGGTATATGTATGGGAATATACCTAAGTAGGGTTGGTTGATACTTTTTGATTGTATCTTTCTTCTTTGGTTTATCCTTCGTGGATTCTCGGAGACCTTTAGGGGTCTCGGGGTCCCTACTGAGTATCATATACTCACCCCTGTATGGGCTACTCCCACACTACGTTGTGTTGGATACAGATGACAGACTGTACTGATCGAGGTAGAGTCTTATAGAGATAGATGGTACCCGGGGGTGGACCACTAGGCGAGACATACACAGAGCGGACGGACAGATTCGAGGTGCTGAGGAGGCCATCTGTACCCACCCTTCAGGTGGGATTCTCTGAGGACGACTCAATGGTTACTGTTTTACTTTACTGTAGTTGTACTAGATTTTCAGTTGTATTGTACTTACTGTTGGGCTTGTATTTATGGCCCCTTTACTTTCATCACTTAATTTTGTATTCAGTATTACTTAGTGCTTACTTCTGTTTCATACTCTGTTGTGTCTGTTTACTTTTATAAAAAAAATATTCCCTTTTTATCTGGATTTACGCCTTTGGTGCTAGTCTCCAGCCTCTGGCCTATAGAAGGCAAGCTTAGGGTAGTCACTGCACGAGTCTCGAGGATGGGCCGTGACAAATTGGTATCAGAGGAGTCAGTTCTACCGCAGAACTCAGGACTCTGATCTTTCTTTTCTGTGAAGCAATATTATTAAGAGTATTGAGTGTGGTTTTCAGTCCAGGGAGTCCAGTGTTGGTGCGGCGGCCGATGTATCCATACACCAGGACCCTGACCTCTGATTTTCGAATCAATGCACAAAAACACTTATTAGACATGTGTTTCAGAAGTTTTCTTTGTGATTACTTTGTGTCAGCTCACCAGGTATATTTTTTGACCATGGCGCACCTGTTTCTTTTTAGGATGGCCCCAGGAAGGCAGCCAGCTAGGGTTTCGAGTTACGTACGAGATGGTAACACACCAAGAGATGAGGCCTCGGTGCAGGGCCCCATCACAGCGAAGGCACCAGTGGTACTACTACCTGTTGGGCCACTGATACCACCATCCCTAGCAGCAGAGAGTGCACGTCACCTGAGTGCATTGCACGAGTTCCAGCGATAGAGGCCGCCTAGGTTCTGTGGAGAGATGGACCCACAGGAAGCTGAGGACTGGTTGGAGGCTGTTGTCAGAGTTTTCAGATTGGTAGGGACATCATCCGACCTTATGGTGATCCTTATCGCGAGTCTCCTACACGTAGAAGCAGGTAGATGGTGGAGTTTTATGCTCTAGTTGCATGACGAGGCATCTTTACTTTGGACAGACTTCGAGAGTCTCTTCTGCTCAGAGTTTTTTCAAGCCACCCTTCGTGCGGTGTGGATTCAGGAGTTACTTCATCTGCATCAGGGCAGCATGATAGTAGCTCAGTACTCAACGAGGTTCACTGACCTCTCACGCTACTCCACGGACATGGTACGAGACCCATTCTTCAGGGCCTAGACCTTTGAGCAGGGACTCCGACATGAGATCAGGGATTCGATGATCTCCCTCTGTATTCTGACACAGGCGGTGGTACTGGAGTGAGCCCTTCTTGTGGAGAGCTTTCTTGCTGAGCTGACACCAGCTGCAAGACCCACCGCAGGACGACACATAGTGGAGTCTTATGCAGCCGGCAGTAGACAATTGATGCAGAGGTCCAAGCAGACCAGGACATCAGGTGGGCGACCTCAGGATTCGGGTTCGGTTATACAGGGAACACGAAACTGAGCCAGCTATACGAGGAGCAGGCATTGCTATGCATGCGGTGGGCAGGGTCATATGGCTCGGGACTGCCCGACCCACCATGCGGATGAGCAGCAGACAGTAGAGGGACCTCCCAAGAAGTGGCAGCGGTTTAACCATGGTAGTCCGCTGGGAGCAAGCGGATGAGGTAGAGGAGTTGGCCGAGCAGCAGGTGGTGGACGAGGTTTTGAGGCTCTACCACCACCACCACCTGGAGGACCACCCCGGCCATAGGGAGCTGGCGAACATAGGCGGGATCAGCTCCAGGAAGTTGAGGCCTATGACCACGGTGAATTTGAGATGATTCGAGGAACTATCTGTGTATACTACACCCTTGCTGCAGTAGTTATAAACACAGGTGCGAGTCATTCTTTTATTGTTGTTTCCCTTGTTCGGAGCTCAGAGATTCCAACGGATCCATTGGCTCGATCCTTATGGCTAGAGACTCTTATGGGAGCAGACTCGATGATTACACACTGGTGCTGGCAATGTGAGATTACTCTAGGAGGTGAGAGATTCAGTTGGGATATTCTTGTAGTGGCATCAAGTCCTTATGAGGTCATCTTGGGTATGGACTGGTTGTCTACAGTCCATGCTCAGATCGACTACATTAGGTAAAAAGTGTGGTGTGTCCACATGGATGGGACTATTTTCACCTTAACCGGTGAGAAGGGAGACTTTGTAGTACAGGATGGACTTTCACGGAGGAGAGGGTAGCCGATCACACATCAGTTGGCTAGTCTCGTCCTCAGAGCGGTTGATGTGCATAGTCCGAGTTTTCTTATTATGGTGGATCACTATTCAGATGTTTTTTCTAACAACGTTCCAAGACTACCTCCTCGCATATATGTAGACTTATACATAGACTTGTACCCCAGGATATCACCAATATCTACTCCAGCATATCGGATGGCTCCCACTGAGCTTCGTGAGCTACGAGTACAGCTAGAGGACTTGTAGGGAAAATGATTTATCCAACCCAGTGTTTTACCCTGGGCTTCTCCGATTTTGTTACCCAAGAAGGCGGATGGGATCTTGCAACTGTGTGTCAGCTACCGTTGCCTTAAACAGGTGACCGTGAAGAACATGTACCCACTTCCGAGGATTTACAACCTCTTTGATCAGCTCAAGGGAGCACGATGGTTCTAAAAGATAGACCTCAGGTTAGGTTATCACCAACTCAGAGTTAGAGATGAGGATGTGCAGAAGACGGCCTTCAGGTGTCGTTATGTCCACTATGAGTTCTTGGTTATGCCCTTCGGTGTAACCAATGCTTCAGCAGTGTTCATGAGTCTCATGAACAGGATATTCCAGCCTTACCACGATCGATTTGTCATAGTATTCATCGAAGACATACTTATTTACTTGACTACTAAGGAGGAGGACGGCTACCACTTGCGGTTTGTACTGGATACGCTCTGAGAGAACCAGCTTTTTGGTAATCACTTGAAGTGCCAGTTTTGTATTTTAGAGGTTCATTTCTTGGGACACATCATCTCGGAGGCTGGAGTTGCAGTGGATCCAGCGAATATCAAGGCAGTACTTTCTTGGGAGCCACCTAGGAGTGTGACGGAGGTGCGGAGTTTCCTGGGTCTGGCTATGTACTATCAATGATTTTTTCTAGACTTATTTATATTCACAGCACTGCTTTCATCTTTGACGAAGTAGTGGAAACCCTTCGTGTGGTCAGATAGATTCCAGCAGAGCTTTTAGGAGCTGAGACAGAGATTGACCAGTGCGCCCATCTTGAGGCTACCAGAGGAGGGCGTTGGGTACGTAGTTTACTGCAACGCATCAGGAACCGGACTTGGGCGTGTCCTGATGTTGGAACGAGAAGTAATCGTGTATGGTTCATGGCAGTTGAGACAGCATGATCAGAACTATGCTACCCATGACCTAGAGTTAGCAGCAGTGGTCTTCACCTTGAAGATTTGGCAGTACTATCTGATGGGAGAGTGCTTTACAGTCTACTCTGACCACCAGAGTCTCATGTACATCTTCTCACAGAAGGACTTGAACCAGAGATAGTGGTGATGGCTTGAGTTTCTCTAGGACTATGACTTTGAGATAATCTATACTCCTGGGAAGGGGAACATTATAGCTGATGCTCTCAACAGGAGATTGGGAATTCAACTGCTAGGAGAGGCGACAGAGCAGCTATCTGCATTGCAGATATCCTTTTTGGATATAGATGGATCAGCCTTTCTACAGTCTCTCACAGTCACTCCTCCACTTCTTTAGAGATTCAGGGAGGCACAGCGTAGGGCCATTGACTGTGAGACGTGACGTGCTCAGGTATCTAAAGGGTAGGTGCCTGATGGATTTTCTGAAGGAGGTGAGCACATCATCCTCTTCAGGGGGAGTACTATGGTACCAGTTGCACTACAGCAGGAAGTTCTGAGGGAGTTTCACAATTCCTTTCTAGCGGTATATCCAGGAGTGGCGAAGATGTATCAAGACCTCAGACAAAAGCACTGGTGGATGGGTATGAAGAAGGTTGTAGCAGAGTTTGTATCATGATTCCTTACTTGTCAACAAGTGAAGGCAGAGCACCAGGTACCAACTGGATTGGTAAATCCCTTAGAGGTCCCATAGTGGAAGTGGGATGGGATATCCATAGATTTCATGACAGGGCTTCCACATACATCCAGAGGACACGACACTATCTGGGTGATCATAGACCAACTCACCAAGTCAGCCCACTTCCTACCAATTAGAGATCAAGGATCAGTAGAAAGCTTGGTATGCCTCTATGTTCAGGAGATTGTACATCTTCATGGTGTGCCATCATCTATCATTTCTGATCAAGATGCTCGATTCACTTCCCAGCTATGGAAGGGGTTACATGAGGCTTTTGGGATGCAGCTACGTTTGAGCACCGCCTTCCATCCTCAGACGGACGGTCAGACTGAGAGGACCATTCAGACTCTTGAGGACATGCTCTGTGCCTATTCCCTCGACTTTGTTCGTAGCTGGGAGGATCACTTACCCTTGGTGGAGTTTGCGTACAACAACAGTTACCACTCTACCATCGGGATAGACCCTTACGAGGCACTATAAGGCCAACCTTGCAGATCACCTCTATGCTAGACTGACCCAGGGGAGTCAACACTTGTAGGACTAGATATGGTTCAGGCTACGATGGAGAAGGTGCAGATCATCCAGGAGAAGATGAAGACTGCACAAAGCAGGCAGAATTCCTATGATGATAGGAGACGAAGACCACTGTAGTTCAAGGATTGCGACCACGTCTTCCTATGGGTCTCACCTCGACGAGGTATACGGAGATTTGGTGGGGGCGGCAATTTATATTTGTGCTTCATCGGACCTTTCTAGCTCCTCAGTAGAGTAGGTGAGGTGTCTTACCGCCTGGACCTTCCACCTCAGTTGCATCGGGTGCACGACGTCTTTCACATATCTCAGTTGAGGAGATACGTGCACGACCCATCCCACATCATCGACCACGGGGAGATAGACATCGATGATGGGGAGACATTCATAGAGGTCCCAATGGAGATCGAGGATCGGCTAGATTGGGTCCTATGTGGATGGTTGATTCCTCTGGTGTGCGTTTTTTGGCAGCACAGGAACCTCCAAGAGAGCACATGGGAGTGGGAGGCTCAGATGAGTGCTCGGTACCCTCATTTGTTTCCCTAGTTTGGTTTGTAGAATTACGGGGACGTAAATACCTAAGGTGGGGGTAATGTAAAGACCCGGTAATTTCAAGGAATTTTTTTTTTAAATACTTTGGAATTTTACAAGTCTGCGGTTTCTGAAGGCACCTGATTCCGAGGCCCGGTGTGCCCGAAATCAATTTCTGAAGTTTTTTTTGGGTACGTTCAGTAAACGTACATGCAGGTTTTTCTATCTTTTGAACCGGTGCTCGGAATTGAAATCTGAGGGCACCGATGAACTCACAGCACTGGTATTTTCCTAATGGGACCTTTACCACAGTTGCGTTTTCTCATAAGGAGAATTTAATTTTTAAGGATTTATAATAAATTAAATAAAATTGTTGTACACAATTTTATTTATGTTTGGTGGTTATTTCTACCAAAGGGAAGTTGGGGTGGGGCCCACACCTTTCATAACCACCCATGAGAGGATATTTTTGAGGTGGTTCCCACATGATCCCTAACCCTTCAACTCCCCATTAACTCCCCTTAATTTAATTTGACAACTCCTCTCTTTTGAATTTTAAAATTTTCACGTCCCCTCATTAAGGTGAAGCCTTTCCACCTCCCTTCCTTAAATTATGCCAACTAAATTTATTAATTAATTGGATTGACTTTTTAAATGAAATTGAAATTGTTTTTCCAACATTAAAATAAGGAATATCATTTATTTCATGGGGTTGGAATAAACTTTTTTTTGTTGGGACTTCAGAGGATTTAGAAGTAATTGTTTCTCTCCGCGAAGAACTCTCCACGACTCGAAGAATGGGAAGCAATTTCTCTCCAATTTTATTTTCATTTGGAGAAAGATCATGAGGAACTCCTTCATCCTTTCTTCTTCGTCCACGTAAAGGGATAAGACACCGCTCACGAGGAACTCCATCTACAACAACGACTCTTCCTCCAACATTGACGGGACAACACCGTTCTCCACAACGTCGTCTTCCGCGACGCCCAACTACCACGACGCTCGTCTTCTATGGATCGTCGACGAACAAGCCTCATTTACGAGGTAGGGGGTTTATGTTTAATTTTTAATGAATTAAATTAAACTCTTGTTCATCGATGTTTTCTTTATTCAATGGTGGCCTTTATTATCAATTAACGCGGAGGGCGCGGGCCGAACAAACACAGCCCGACGTCCCTCCATTGGTTTATTGATTGTTTGTCAAAGGAGGCGGAGAAATTGGAAACTGGAGGTAATGGTGGCCGTGTTCTGGCCACATAGATAAGAATCATGGACCACATCCATGGTCCGCTCGGCCAGGCTGAAGGAACTGCGGCGCCACGAGGGCACCACGCTGCAGAGAACCGCGACCTGCTTCCGTGGGCATCTTCGGCGGAAGAACTGGTCAGCACATCGGATGGCCAGGAAAAAGGAGTCGCGGCGCACATGGGCGTAGTGGGCCACTCGCATCGGGAAGACCGGCCGGCCGTTTAGGAGGGCGGCACCGCCGGTTCAAAAAATCCCCCCCCCCCCCGCACCGCTCGGCCAGCCGGGTCGGGCCATGACCCACCAGACCGGGCGGTGCCCCACCGGGCTGGGCCATGCTCCATCGGGCCGAGTCGACCCCCCTTCCAGGTCAGACCCGCCGAACCAGGTCGGGCCGACCCGCCAGCCCACTGGGCTTGACGGGCTGGGCCCATTTCACTTAAATGTGAATAACTTTAAGACCGCGCGCCTGATCGATGTGCCGTCTGCGGCACTAGGATCCTCATGAAAAGATGGTCCTTTAGCAAAAATATAAGTGAGTTTTGGATGAATTTGGAAAATAGCCGGGTTTGGAATGAGCATAATTCCAACCAGGCCCCTAGGACAAAAAAGCCAATATCTCTCAGACCGGGCATCCAATTGAAGCGTCGTCTGTCATGTTGGGTTCCTTTTGACTAGATGGAACTTCAGGATACATCAACTCTAGACTTCGTGATAGTTGATGTATCAACCCCTTGGATCAAGGAGAGGACCCTCCCAGAATCGAGCGTGCTGTGTGCGGGAACCCTAGAGCTGGCTCCGACTGCGATGGCTACCATACTGGAATCCTCTGTGGGTTCGACAATGACGAAAACTATACTGGAATCCTCCGTGAGTTCGACAGCGATGAATATTGTACCTGTATCCTAAGTGGGTACAACATTTTGACTTCTGTACTAGTATCCTGAGTGGGTCCGACAGAGTAGGTGGTCTAGTATCCTACATGGGTTTGACTGCTTAGCTGGTCTAGTATACTATGTGGGTCTGACAGCTTAGATGAATCAGTGACTACATCTGATCATCTCTATCGTTATACAAAAGATATATACCTATGTGAGCTGATTCTTGACTTTTAATCATTATCATCGATGTGATTGACTTCTTTCCTGTTTGGACTCGGTTGTGCTTGGGCTCGAGAGTTGGAGCCGAACTGGGATTGATGACTTAGGTATATGTATAGGTATATACCTAAGTAGGGTTGGTTGATACTTTTTGATTGTATCTTTCATCTGTGGTTTATCCTTCATGGATTCTGGAAGACCTTCGGGGGTCTCGGGGTCCCTACTGAGTATCGTATACTCACCCCTGCATGGGCTACACTCGCACTACATTGTGTTGGTTGTAGACGATGGACAACACTGATCAAGGTAGATTCTTTTAGAGTTGGACGGTACACGGGGGTGGACCACTTGGCGAGACGTACACGGAGCAGACGGACGGACTTGAGGTGCTGAGGTTGCCATCTGTACCCACCCTTGAGGTGGGATTCCCGGAGGACAACTCAGTGGTTACTATTTTACTTTACTACGGTTGTATTGTACTTACTATTGGGCTTGTATTTCTGGCCCCTTTCCTTTCAGCACTTTCTTTTGTATTCATCATTTCTTAGTGCTTACTTCTTTTGTGTACTCTGATGTGTTTGTTTACTTTTATAAAGGCAATGCCTTCCCTTTTTATCGTGATTTACGCCTTTGGTGCTAGTCGTCAGCCCCTGGCCTAGGGAAGGCGGGCTTGGGGTAGTCACGGCACGGGCCCCGAGGACGGGTCGTGACACTAATAATAAAAATAATATTAATTAAACTAAAAATAATAATAAAAGTGTAAGATATTAATTGTTAATAAAATATAAAATTAATAAAAACTAATAATAATAATAAATTTCTGATATTAATATATAATTAACTAAAAATTGTAAAAATAATAAAAACACTACAAATTTATGAAAATAAACTAAAAAAACTAATTATGGTTTAAATATTTAACTAAAAATAAATTATAAAATTATAAAAATACAAGAAAAATCCATGTACATAAAATCCTCCACACTTAAACCTTTTCACTCCTAAGAAAAACAATCATAAAGAATACACATGTGGACCCATAGACAAATCAAAATATCAAAATTACAAGTTCAAAATTTTTCAATCTCTTTTACCCACATAATATCATGGTTTATTTAAAATTACAACTTTCAAAAACCATTTTTCTTCCACTTTCATTCTTTCCAAAACAAGTACATGCACTCCTGTATCATGTGACCTACCTCACCATCACTCTCATTGCTCAAACAATCAGATCAAATTTGTTCTAAATTCTCATAAACATGCATTATTACCATAGTCTTTCCATGAATTTCACATATCCACTAGTGGAAATAAAAATAATACATCAATATCAAGGGCTTCACATTAGGTTCAAATTTCTATGAGGCTACATGATGGTGGGTCATAAAAAATTGAATATTTTTTGCAAAAATTAGGGTTAAATATTGAAATAAATTCATGATAAGTGTCAATCCAAATGTCACCCTCAAAATATCACTCCTCCACACTTAAAACGTTACTTGTCCCCAAGCATATGAAAATAAAAATTTCACACTGGTTTTTTACAAATTTTTTCATTTTTTTAGGGACAAAACTCACTCAAATAAGATGGAGAGAAAAACTGTTGGGTAATAGCCCCCAAACCCCATGAGATAAATATCAAAAAAAATCCAAATAAAGGTACACAAGTAGCACGTACACTATATCATCTCAGGGAAAGTTGGTCAAATAGAAAACTCTCTAACTCCTAGAGTAATTATTCATCGCTTTTATATGTATCCTTAAAAGTGATGGTTACCACATAATTACCACAAAATTACTTGTTTTTTAAAAAAATATATATTCCCATATCAAAATTCATATAATCAATGTGGATACTGTAAAATATAACACATATGATCATGATGAAATAATGTCAATCCATGTGCATCAAATGACTCACTACCCCTCAAACATCCCTCTCTATGAATAAATCTCTCCCCCACACTTAGATTAAAAATCATCATGCAAATAGTCAATAAATGGGTAGGTAGGTATATTGACTGTTGGATCATCCTAAAAAGTATTCTTCATGGATTATAAGGGCTATGTGATAGAGAAAATGCAAGGGTGTCTTAGTGGGTATGAGGGGTTGAATATTAAAAACAAATGTCTCAGTCATTTTAGTGAAACTTTCAAAATTCCTATTGATTTGATATAAAAACAAGGAAAGTTATAGAAGAAATACATGGTCAATATTCCCTCAAGAAAAAGAGAAATAGGAGATGATGAAAAAATGGGTCAGTATACTCATGGGTTTGGAAATAATATATTTGATAACATAGATGAGAATTAGTGAAAATAAGTGTATCAAAATTATACAAGTTTCCAAAAAAATCAAAGTATAGAATAATATCAGCAATCAGATAAATCATGAGACCAAGGATCAAAGTATGTCGAATATGAATCATGTGCTCAAACTACCTAGAGATACAAGTGGTATGTTCCCAACTATGTTACGATAAAAATACATCCATTTTCATGTGGGTTCAAAAGATGATAGGAATGATAGTTTTTTTCATTTTTCAAAAAAAAAATTGAGTTATTTATTTTACATGGTGTTTTTGGAAGCATAAAATATGGAAAAAATAAAACACTTACCTATGTAAGTGTATATAGACACAAAAAGGATGTCTATATCTGATAAAGATCTTGAAATGATGTAACATGTAAAACCTACACATGGACAGCACATACCAACATCATATAAAAGAATTCACACTATAATCAAAATCATATGGATGATAAAAATATATACGATGAACTTAGTTCCACTGCAGTTCCTGAAGAAAATGTATTTCGGTAAATGCAAGCCATTTCATGAAAAAAAAAACTAAATGAAATGAAACTAAATTTAGTGCAAGGAAAATAAACCAATGATGGTTTGTCTCCCATTGAGTACTAATTTTACTTCATCTTCATCTAGATATTGATGAAACTCCACCCATATCCAATGAGGATGTATACCATGCATATTTTTTTTACCCATGGGAGTGTGGAATCCATTCATCAATAATGAAATTATCTTTTAATCTGCACAATATCTAAATAGAAACTTGTCATAAAAATTGATGGGTGGAATGAAATGAAAATTGCCCAGCTCATAAGGGAATTAATATACTTCTTCTTAAAGACTCTCCAAATAAGTTATATTTGATCAAATTGAATCATCATTATGTTCAAGAACATTTATTTTTTGAATTATCACTAGAGAAGGAATTCCCTTACTATAATCTTTTAGTGGTTGGTTTATATCCATTATATCCTTGAATGCAGTATTTGTTTTGATGATTTATCCCAATTCATTTTCACCATTAACCAATAGCATAATAAAATCCACTAGTTTCCAACATAACTCATGCTCGATGCATAGAAAATGTTTGGTAGACTCAATTAGAGTGGGATACTCTATTTTTTCAATAATGAAATCCTTTTTAAAAGTTTCTTCTATACCACCCCTATCATATTTCTTCATTGGAACATGTGGTACCACAAACTAAGGATCCTCCATGAAATCCTATTCTTCCATTATTTCTAGAAAATTATGAGTGTTCTCTACCACAATACCTAACTAATTTTATAACTCTTAAAATGTTTCAAATGTCTCTATGTTGAAAAAAAAATCAGACTCATAAAGATTTTTGGAAAGTGGTGATTTAACACCATTTGAATTGATGTTCTATTTCATGTTGACTCTATCATGGTAAAGAAGTGTCCCATTTCAATGTCCTGCTTATCCTCAAAAGGTGTGATTTGATAAACATCGAATCTTTCCCTTTTCACTTTGTGATGGATGGGTGGTGAACTCATAGAATAAGGACATGAAATCCCATTTTTTTAGGGGGACATTATGTTAAATAAAGTAGAAGACTAAGATCTCATATTCTTGTAATGTGATTAGATATAAATAATTAATTTTTGATAGAGAGGATTCATTAATGGTATGACATAATTAATGATCAATCAACCTAGTATTATCATTAGAATCAGGAATTGAATTTTTTTCAATTGGAATATCTACTGCACTTTCTTTAAGAGAATTGTTCAGAATTAGATCATCAAGTGGTAATGAAGCTAGTAGTTGTAAAAGATGATCCAGTTGATTTTCTAGATATTTTGTTGAGGAAATCCTCCTTGCATTACATTCATCTTTAAGATCAAACATCCTATTTTTCTTAGTGATAGAATAAAACAACATGTGTTCAATTATTGAATCATTTTTTTCATGAGAATTATCAAGTTATAAATTTTCACGAATTTTTTGACTTTGAAAATTATCAAATAGTGACTTGTATAAAAACATGGTGCAGCATTATTATATGGATAATAACATGGAATTGAATAAAAATCATTAAAAGAAACAGGATGACCTGGACATCTCATGTGTGGTGAATCATTATACTTCATACCATGATTTTTGGACATGTAGGGTGGGTGTATATTGTAGTTATATGGTGATGAACATTCCATTAATAAGTTGTGGATATCTTTAAAGTCCCTACAATGAAAATTTCCCAAAGTAGTAAACCAATTTTTTTTTGTTTTTTTTTAGTTTTTGACTTAAATCGCTTTTTTAGGGAACTCCTAATGCTACTACACTCTCTGAAAATGATGCTATAAATTTGGAACATTTGTCACAACATTTGAAATTTGAAATATTTATTAACTTACAAACTACTGTAGAAGTGGCGAGCAGGGTCAAACCATAGATAGAATGTCAGTAGACACTAAAAATATCATCTAAGAGGAATGTTCAAGCATACCAGATTTTTTTTAAGTGATTAACAATTAAAAATTATAAAAATTAAGAAACTATTTAAAATAGTTAATTAAATTAACTAAAACTTTTTAAATGAATTTAAATAATAAATAAAAGAAACATGTGAAGATGAAAGTGTCAGAGTTGTGTTGTCTGTTCAGGTGCATAAATGCTAATTATATAATTCCCACATCTGAATATTTATATATTCAATTATCACTAATTCCAAATTTAATCAAAATATTATAAGTTTTCATTCTATGAAGTTAGATAATATTTAAATTTTCACACAAACTATCCATAATTTCATTCTTTGTCCTAATGAATAATTTGTATGTCATTGTAGCACTGAATCACATAGTGAAATACCATTACCCATTTCTCACAAAGTCGAAGTATCTATCTGTGATAGGTTCGCTCATATGAGATTACTTATTAGATATCATTCATGTGAGTTTAAAAGAGAATATACAAAAAGATATTAATTTTTCAATTAATATATTTATTTATTCAGAATTATCTTATGCGCGATTTATGATTCTATCATGCGTTCGATCGATTTCTGGATAAAAAAATTCTCTAATGATCTCCCGCCCATGATTAATTATTTAGTATCACACAAATGGGCACCAAAGTAGGTGTTATAAGTCCTAATTACAATTAATTAAAACACATATATACTTAATTAAATAAACATGTCATTGAAACTAATTCATTTAAAAGACAATCAAACATGAAAATAAAATAAAGGCATTCATGCACTATCACATTTATCACAACTCCAACCCAAAAATAATTAGTATTCCATGACATAAACATGACACATAAAATAATAAATAAATATAACCATACTCGTTTCATCATAGTTTTCATCACAAGACATCATTGATGATCAAAAAATAATAACCTTCACTCTGTTGATCGATGTCACGTCAAACTAAACCATTACACCACTGAAAAAAATCATCATGTCGGTCTGCACTCTCACTTCACAGCACACATTCCATCCATAAATATTTGAATGAAAATCAAACCTTCACATACCAAAAAAAATGATTGTGCCAGTCCTCTCTCTTTCCACCATCAATCAATGAACTTTCATTGAGCATGATGGTGTATATGTGGTAGGTGAGGATGTCACAGTATATAGAGTGGTAGGTAGCTGCTTAGTTGGTTCTGTGCTCAGCCTAGAATGGGTGTGTAGTGGAGGATGCCCTTCTTGGATATAAAAAGAAAGGAATTATAGAGATGCAGGGTAGATGGTAGGGGAGATAGGAGAGATGGGGCGCTGGGGAGAGATGAGGAAGGGGCGGTAGGGGGAAGGGGAAGGGGAGTGGGGGAAAAGGATGGGGGGAAGTGGGTATGGGGTTTTGGGGAGAGGGGATAAGGGGGTGGTGGGAGTGGGTCGGGGGTAGGGATGGGGGCGGCGGGTGAGAGGGGCGAGAGAGGGGTTGGGGGAGTGGAACGGAGGGAAGAGAAGGGCGAGGTGTGAGCTAGGGTTTCCCCCGCCTTGGTTGGCTTCGAAGATGATGAGGTAGCACCCCCTTTGTACATGCCTGGTGAAAATAGAGGAAAACAGATATTCAAAACTCCAAAATGTAAATTTAAATTAATTTTCTAAATGTTAAATAATATATATATATATATATATATAAATGTGTGTGAATGCATGGGCCTAAGGTTAGATTTATTAATATAAACATAAAATATAATTAATAGTAAGATAAAAATATAATCTATCCTAAAAAATATTAATATTTATATATGTTAATCTAATTTAATAATAGAAAAAAAAACTGATACAAATAATACTAAAATTTTAAATAATATAACATTTTAAATAATATAACATTTTAAATAATATATAATA
This sequence comes from Viscum album, assembly GCA_963277665.1. Taxonomy (NCBI): domain Eukaryota; kingdom Viridiplantae; phylum Streptophyta; class Magnoliopsida; order Santalales; family Viscaceae; genus Viscum; species Viscum album. Next base: position 175,321,875 of record OY728151.1, read on the forward strand.
CTAATTAAAAAATTAAAATAATTACTGAGAAATACTAATAAACTAATAATAAAACTAATATTAATTAAACTACAATGAATAATACAAGTGTTAGATATTAAATTTTAATAAAGTATAAAACTAATAAAAACTAATAATAATAATAAATTACTAATATATATATATATATATATATAATTAACTAAAAATTACAAAAATAACAAAAACAATTCAAAACCATGAAAATAAATTAAAAACACAAAAAATATTTAAAATATTTAATTGAAACTAAATTAATCGATTATAAAAATACAAGTTAAATCCATGTACATCAATATTACAAAGTGATTAAATATATTTTTGACATTATTAATGAATAAATTAAATTAAATAAATTTCAAAAATATTCAAAAGTGAATTCATAACATGTATGTGAATTACTAACATACATATGTATACATACACATGTACAAACACATATACATACACATATGTATATACACACATATACATTCATACATGCAGTTATACATGTACATATATTTTAAATTATTTAATATCAATATAAATAAATATATATATATATATATTCATTTATATATTAAATAATTGTTTAAAAAATATATTAATATACTATATTTATTTTAATTATATAAACATTTTGTAATTAATGTATATAGATAAACTATTAACATTTTGACTAATATAAATTTGATATATTTTTATATATAAAATTATGAAAATAAGATTCATTTTTTATTCAAAGTTATATAAATAATATTTATATATTACTTTAAATATATATATATACTTATTGTAATATAAATCTTATTTAAAAATATATAAATATAGATTTATTTATTTATTTATAATTATAATTAATTCCAGACACCTCTTCCACAGACATGGATACCTAAGCCTGTGACCCCAAAATTTAAAAAAAAAGGACGGAAAAACAAGGAAGAGATGAGGTCAAATAAGACAAGTAATAACCTCATTAAAAGAAACATGGACACAGTAAATAAATTCCTACAATTACCTCTAGACCCTAAGTTCATAGGATACTGTCCTATACCCTTTGGATGTCGACCTCTCCACCATTCCTTGATAGGTTGAGGAGGTTCGTCCTTCATATCTGATGATGGTGAAAAGACTCTTAAGGGTCAGAGGAGTCCATTATTGAAAAAATAACTTCAACTTGTGAGTCAACCCAATCTTTAATGTCCTTCCTAAGACCCTTAGGAGTCCTTTCACATTCATGGTCCTATGGAGGATCTTTTTCATTGGCATTTTTAACACTTTCACTATCATATTCCATGTCAGAGGCCTTTCCAAAAATTTCATATGCAGTTTTCATAATATCAAAAAAAAATGAGATGGATAAATCCAACCACAATCCTAGATCCCACAATGTTTATCCTAAAAGAATGGGGATGCTCTACCCAAAGAGGGTAAATCTACAAAGACCTAGCACCCTGGGGGATTTCTGCAGCCAAACCATCCTCACCCATGATGGGAAATAGGTCCAACTCATGCCCATATGAGAGGGAAACTACATCAGTCTACATAGGGATCTGAGCAAGTGAGGTCTACACAGTTACAGGCTAGGACTCAAATGATTTAGATTTTTGAGGGATGACCAATTGGAATCTCTCCTCATAAATTAGAGTTTTCTTACCCTTATCCTCCTGCTTGCCATGTTTTGGTTTAACTAAAAGTAATTATTTGAATTTATAGACCTTAGAAGATAGCAGGTCACATTCCTTATAAAAATTAGAATTAGTATCCAATTGTGTGGAAGCTTCACATGTAGATTTTTCATTATCACTTGGCTCAAAATGTCCCACACCTATAATATCAGACGCTAACATGACATGATTCATATGTTATAGACCTTAAGATTTTTTCAGGTCATTAAAATCACCATAGGAGTTATTCCTTTGTGAATCAGAAGAATATTCCTTGGTATCAGACAACTTGGAGTATCCAGGATCCCCTTTTATAATCATCTGATTGCCCTTAAAAGATGACCTATCCTATGAAAACCCACCATTAATAGAAATTTTCATTTTTTCTCTCCTCAATCGAGTGCCCATTCTTATTATCGTTCATATATAGAAGGTTTCTATGAAATTTTTTTATTTAATTCCTAATAGAAATTCACTTACTATAGAAAGATGAACCTTTCTCATACTCAATTCATAAGTCTAGATAATGATTAGAATTAGTAAGCACAACATAATTAATAGATTTAGCAGCAAGATAAATTTCCACAAGGACTCGAGTGAAACATCCATACCTAGAATGCTCCATTTCCTTATCAATTTTAATAGGAACTCCAATAGCCAATGCTATATCCCAAAGGTTTTGGTGATACCAAAAAATGCCATGAATTCGGATAGGCTTGTTTAATAGATCTCTTCATCAAATCTAGCTTGAATAAGGTCTCCCAATCCTGAATGTGAAGGAATTCAGGCTTGATAGGAAAGAAACCTAGGCCCTAAGCCTTGATTTTATGCTCACGTGACTCAAAAACAACATGGTAAAAACCCATACCAATAGAGGTGATTTTCAATCCATCGAAACCCCAAAATGAAAGGAGATGTTTCTTCAAAGCCTCAAGATTCCATGCTTTACCTTCCAATGTAATCATCGGGTGAATAATGATCGAATTCTTTCACTCTATGATTTGCTTCACAAGGAGACCATGGTTGGCCTCAAAAAATGAAAGTGATACATTTCTGGTGATTCTTGTCAAAGAGATCGAGTCACTTTTAAAATCGGTGAAGAAACAAGGGTTTCTAGAAGGTTCCTTATTGAAATATATTGAAGCTTCTTGAATATTGATCGATTCAATAGGATCAACCACCTTCTTTGGGCAAACAAAAGCATCTCAAGGATCAAAGTAGCACTCTAGATCCACAACCATCATGAATCGCCATTTTAACCTAGAACGAGAAGCACCCAACCCACATCCATATCCTTAATAGTCTTATTTATAATTATAATTATAAATAAATGTATTTATAAATATTTTTATATAATTCTAAATATATATATAATTATATATATTTATATAATTATATATATATATATATTAAAATATAAGTATATATAATTATAAATATAATAAATATATATTATTTAAATATATTCATTATAATTTTATAATTAATTAAATATATATTTATTTATTTATTTATAATTATAATTATACCATGATGGTTCAGGATCCAAGCATGCTTGATCCTAAAATTTATTATAGAAAATAAAAATGCAGAAAAGGGAAAAAACTCAAAGCATGTAGCATAGAAAGTACCACCAAACACGTAAGTGGAAAATAGCACAACCCAACAGACAACCAAGGAGATAGCCTCATCCAAAAAATGTGAGGCCTGTAGACCCCCATAATTGCATGGCCTCTTATCCCATCTTAAATAACACAAATCCCCCTAGAACTGGGCTAAAGAATCATGCACCATCATCTATCGTCAGCGTCACCAGAAGACCATTGCCCCATGGTCATGATTTCCAATGTGTGAACTGTTGGCCCAAATGAGATTGGCCTAAAGAGCCAAATGAAAACTAAAGGCCCAAATTTAGGCCCACAATGCTATGAGAAAAAAGTACTGCTGACAGATCTAGCCAGTCGCCAACTTGAGGCCAACACCATGTCCTGAAGTTACCTCTCATCTGATTCTCGAGGTCATCCCCCGATCACATCCCAAGGTCACCATCATCGGCCCCCTAAATCTTGATGCCATAGTTGTCTTGTGATCCATCATCGGATGCACCCACTCCATCCACTCCGAGGTGCCTAAAGTCAATGTCGGGTTTCCCATATCCCAATTGAGGACATCATTGACCTAAATTTGATCTATATTCCCACATATGGGTAGAGCTCATTGTTCGTAGACATTGATCACTATCATTAGGGTCTCATACCCCACCTGTCAGGTGTGGTTTGTTTCTGGTGGTCCCTGGAGGTGTCAGATCTAACCATAACTCATCGCTTCCAAGATCTTATACCCATCATCAGCCTACTCCTCACTTATCCCTCTATGTGATCATTGGATTCTTGTTGTTATGTGCTAGCCTCAAAGCCTCTTGTGCTAACTTATCGAAGATGTTTACATCACCCATGGCCTTTCTTGAGATCCCAATGTCCAGATGCACCTGCTTAAGCACCTTGAAGATTTAGATCTTATAAGTCTCCATGCTCTTTCTCTTCTTCTTCTTCTTTTCTCTAAACACTGCACCCTTGGTGACCCACTTCTTGGATTGAGGCTTCCTCTTGCCAACGGATTTCTCTATAGTCGGCTTCTTCTCAGTAGGCTTTTTCTCTACCCTCGGTGCCATCATGAAAGTCAGAGAAAGGCCCATACTCATGAGCCCAACTCAAATGTCATTACCAACAAAATCTAGATTCCATTATCACCTCTATGTGGGACACAATAAAGAATATTTTCTCCACCAATACTCTTTTCAGAAACAATAGTAAACAACTCAATCCTATTGCATGGGAAATAGAGGGTTAAGAGCTTCTTATTCCCTACCACATCAAAAGAAGATCAATCATAATCAGATAGGATTGATTTGTTGTGATCACCAAAGTGATCACCATATCAAGATAGAGAGATAAGATCTCCCCTTGATAGAGAAACCATCTTTATTGAAACATGTGTGTGGGTTACACTTGACTCCCAGCAGGGGGCTCTGACCAAGCCCAGAGCATGTCGCACGTTCCTCAGCTAGGCAATGGTTTTGAATCACCCTGTGAATAATATGTACAGTGTCCATCTCTGGCGGGACATCAGTCTTCAACAGTTATCATAGAGAGTTAGGGGTACAACCAATAGGTACCAAAACATGTGTATGAGTTACACTCGACTCCCAGTGGGGGGCCCCAACCAAGCCCAGAGTGCATCGCACATTCCCTATATAGGCAATGGATTTGAATCGCCCTGTATATAAATATAATAAATATATTTATTATAATTTTATAATAATTTAAATATATATATATATATTAAAATATATTTTTTATTTGAATATATTTATTATAGTTTTATAATTATTTAAATATTTATTTATTTATTTATAATTTTATAAATAATTTTTTTAAAACATTATATATTTATTTATTTATTTTAATTATTAAAAAATATATATTAATATTACATATTTATATTAATTATATACATGAATTTTTTAATCAATGTATCTAAATAAACATTATTTTTTGAATATAAATATGATAATTCTATATAAATTAATAATATTTTTTATTAAAAAAATTTATCTTTGTTATTCTTAGTAGTGATAAAGATTCACTTTTTGTAGCACTGGTAAACCATTTACTAGCACTTTTTTTAGTGTTGTTAAATGTTAATCTTTATCATCGATTTTAGATAGCAATGATAAAGGTAAATCTTTTATCAATGATTTCTATTGATCACTGATAAAATAAAGCACTGCATAAGCTGCAATATGTGGTAGTGAACCCTATTTCTAGCATTGTGGTAAACCAGTTCTATAGTAGTGACTCAAAATTTCAAATGTTTAGACTTTATAAACAAAAAACTAACATCAGTGAAAAAAAAAAGATGTGATATAACAAGCCCCTTTTGGTGTCCAAACTCCATGAAACCATCCCACAACAACTACCCTAAAAACTAGGTTCGAGATAATATATGTAGAAATAATAAACAAATAAAAGGAAAATGGATCCCCTAACATATCTTAAAATTTTGAATCTATTATATATACTAGTATGTGATTTTTATTTCTAGGTGTCACCCTCTCCTTCATCCATGTCTACATGTCAACCTCTCCTTCCTCCTCCTCACATCTCAATTATAGGAAACCCTCACATTCTCCCATCTCTCCCTGACCCCCTCTCCCTATCATCGCTTATCGCCACTTCCTCCCTCCTCCCTCCTTCAAATCTCCACCTCCCTACCTCCCCTCTCATTCCCTTGTCTCTCCCCTGCTCCTTATCTCCTCATCACTGAATCTCAGCTCCCTCCTCCCACCTCTAAAGACCTACATCTGCCCCTGTCTCTAAAGCCTCGCCACCCTTATCATACCCATTGAACTAGTAGAGTTATTCAAGAGACCTTGGATTTCTTCCCTAGGGGTTTCCTACATCGTTCAAATATTTCCTCACTCCACTCTATGATATTTCCATTTACTCACATCTCCCTTAGATTTCTTCTTCTGTGGTATGTTTTGATTAACTATGATTTTCATCATTTTGATTTATAATGTTTTTTATCAATGTAGGCATTCATCCATCAACATTAATCTAATAAATGGAGTGGATTAACACAATGGAGTATTTCATTTAAGGAGTAAGGTATGACATTGATCTATTTTACCCATTTTCACTATAATCCATGATTTATCGCCCTTCCTCTACAATTGAGTTAGGGTTTCTTTCATTATCTTGTACCCATTTATGGGTTCTCTTTTCACTAAATGGTTGTAAGAATTTTATTAGGGATCCCAATTAAATTGTTTTGAATTATTTTTCCTAGCGCATCAACAAGTTAAACCCTTCCGATCTTCATCAGTATTTATTGAATTAATTATTTTGAAAATTTATTCATTTTCTTGCATTATTTAAACATCGTGACTTAGAACTATATATTAAGGGCATGAATGCATAAATTTTAATTTAGTCTCATGGATTTTAGTCCTCGCATGTGGTTAGAAAAAATCATTATTAACTTCTCCACGTATGAAATATATTTCTCTATATAAAATTATTTTACATGATCGTGATTTGATTTTATTATTATTATTATTATTATTATTATTTTCTGTTGGACTAAATCATGGTCTGATTATCAGTTCCATTTTAATTTGCGAAGCAATTTGATTTTGAAAACTCCATGTTAAGACTTATGTTTAACTTAGTCAATGTTTTCATTTGAAATTTATTATTTTAATACTCATTTCTTCTTGTGATCTCAGTTTGATGAATGCTAAATTTAACTCAGCTGTATCATTTTTCATATAGAAAGTGATTTTGTTTATGAGGATAATTCTCAAGCCGAGGTGTTGCAGGAATATTATCAACTTTCAGGGAAATCATGCTTTAATTTTGTGATTATAAAATCAAATATAGAGCCCTTATGTGTTTTTGGTAATCACCCTTTTAGTTTTGATTACATTTTGTACAAACTACATCGATTTTATATATGAAATCTATGGTTAGGACCTTCCAAATCCATTTTTCCTATCCTTTAAGAATATTTTATGATAGTACCCAAGGCATTATATGAATCTAGATCTACCATTTTTAGCATCCATTACCAATATGAATTAAGGGTGTGGATATGAGAGTTAACATCTCAATTTGTACATCCATATTTGGTATAATACATAATAATGGTCTATTTATCATTTCCATTTTCCATTCCTTTTCAAATTCATTTCATTTCATCCTAATGATTCTTGGGGGGTTTTGGTTATATAATATGCAATTTTTAATGATGCATGTTGTTTCTTTAAAGATTTAGAAGATCCATAGATATAAAAGGGAACAAATCCATTGCACATTCCATGCCTTTTCTTTAATTCTTCCTCTATACTATAACCCAGTATCCATGTAGTGAATGATATTTAGAGTCCTAGGACATACCATGTTCCATGAATGGATCTTGTGCTGACCCATGGGGGCAAGAAATTATTGAGGTCTGTTGAACCCAACATTAAAGATCAGCTTAAGGGGATAATACTAAATTTTTCAATCAAATCATTAAAACTACGTAAATCACCTATGATAGGTACTTCTATATGAGTGTTTCATATTTATTATTGGAAAAAGTGTTTTTATGCAACTTATTTTAGTGGTTTTCTTCTAAATTTTCAGTTTTTAAGTGTTTAATTAGAAAATAGAACAAACATCACTTTTTTTAACAAATTATCTCAAGTGTTATGTGTTGTTAGGATTTATTTGTTAACACTTTTTTAAAACTAATTTTTCTCACTTGAAATACTTTTCATGGGTTTGATTAGGTTTAGAGGATACCTAAAGAATTCATCCAAATACTTCCTCCAAGAATTTTCTTCATGGTATTGACTAATTGAGGAAATAATTGAAAATTGGTTTACCTCTTATCATTCATTAAACAAGGAAGGTTTGATCAAGGATAGAGAAATTTTTGGGAAAAATATTTTATGTTTTTTATACTATATTCCTTCCAATTTAGATTTAGATCTTACATTTTTCTATTTAAATTCTAATTTGAGTTTATCAGTTGTAACTGCTCAAAAATATTTGAATATGTTTGTTTTTTTACTTGAAGACCTAATGAATTATTATCACACCATTACTATGTTTTTATTGTTAACATTATTTTTGAATTTTGATTACGAATGAAAGAGTTTTATTTTGTTCCTAAATTTGATTGGTGGATTTTTGTTTATATCATAACATGAAAAATATGTAGCAAGTGTAAATAATAGAGATATTTATATGTTTTCTTAACAATATGGTGTGAGAATTTTTTGAAATCATAACAATTTTTTTAATAAAAATTAATCAATAGAAGTCGTCAACTTTTGAAAAAATGAGATTCTTCCTATTTAATTTTTATTCCTGTCATTATTAAATCATATTCATAATTGTTCTAATAACCTTTAATGTTTTTTATACTGAATGCCTTTAGATATAGATATAAATCTTGTATTTTTATCTTTAATTTATTATTATGATTTTTGAGTTTTGATTAATAATTCATGAGTTTTATTTTCTTATCATTCCTCACTAATAGTAATTATTATTAGATTTTACTTTTTGGAGTATAATTTATTTTAAATATATATATTGTATATACTAAAGGGTGTTCCTACTCCATCTACGTGTCTCCACCATGTTAATTTACCTAGCGTGGTTTCCTCCCCTCATCTCCTAATACCCACCCATTTTGTACCCATCTATTCACCTCTCTCTATACAAATGATTCCATATAATCATCTCCTCCCCTCAACTTTCATCTCCTCCAACTTCGTCTCTACATATGACTCCTCTACCTCAGTCTCCACCTCCACCTGTGACTCCTCCTCCACCTCTACCTCTACCTTAGACTCCTTAATTTTGATGGTGAGGCATGGTGTATGTCTTATCACATTTATGGTTCCTTACATTTCCTCCTCTTTTAGCAGTCATTTTGTTTCCATATGGTTCATGATCTTCTTATGTAGGTGGTGTGGGTTCAATTACCAGGCCTCTATCTCCTTCAATCCTTGTATTTTTCATATGGTTGGTAATTCTTACGACATATTTATATATTCGGATTAGCAGATGTAAACAATCACATCTCTATGTGAATCATGACTTGACTAATCCCCTTCTAGATTCCATCTAGATTGAGGTTTCAGGGGAGTAACATTTCAAGAAACCAATTGTGTATGAATTGAGGGTGGAGTCTGTAAGCGGTAACATCATTAGATCACATTTGGTGTCTCCCTCCCTAGATAGGACATGGTTCATGGAGTTCTCAACCTATGTAGATGTTGTGAATTTAGGAAAATGGAATGGTGTTTCTTTTTAGGTTACTAGGTCCCTTGGTTTTAAAATTATTTCTTTATTTTTTCACAGATTTAGGCATCACAAATCCTTATTTAGTGGTAGATCTTGTTAGGGTAGACTCTAAAATCTATACCAATCCTTCCCTAGACAACGTATGAGACGGAATGGTTGAACCTATTCTCCAGGTCTCGATAGAGTGTAATAGGCTGATCCATCACCATGTATTCCTTCATTTTATTTATTTTTGGGTTATTTATTTCATTTTTTTACATTAATTCATTTCATAACATTTACACATATAACTAAATATAATTTTTCAATATGATCAACTATCACTACTTTAAATTATTCTTCTTCACCATTGTCTTCTTATCTTTCAACCACATTTATTACATCAGAGAGACATATAATATCAAATCGTCACATACGTCAATTTCTAGACTATGAAGGTATGACTCTCATTTAATTTTATTATTAATTTTTTCAATATATTGCTTTAGATCAATGGAATTGAAAAACAGTGCTCCTACTAGAACTATCAATATTATTTCCCTAGCACTGCTTATGCATTTGGTCTCATTGATTTTACTTCTAAATTTTATTTTATTTAGTTTCACACCATCCAAGCTAACATTGATGAATAGTTCATCATCTTTCACATCAAACACAATGTATGTAATTTATTTTCATTAAATTATTATACTTCACTATTATCTTATTGTCTTTAAACCACATATATTACATCTAAGATACATATAATATCAAATGGTCACATCCCTCAATTATTGTATTATGAAGGTATGACTCTCATTAAATTTTATTATTAATTTTTTCAATGTATTGATTTAGATCAATGGAATTGACAAACAGTGCTTCTAATAGAATTTTTAATAGTATCATTACCCTATCACTTCTCATACATTTGGTCTCATTGATTTTACTTCTAAATTTTATTTGATTCAGTTTCACTCTAGAAAAGATATCAAAGATGAATAGTTCATCGTCTCTCATATCAAACACAATGTATGCAAGAAATTTTCTTTCAATTCTTCCACTTCACCATTATTTTCTTGTCTTTCAACCTCAGATATTACATTGGAGGGATATATAATATCAAATGTTTGCATCCATCAATTGTTTTTTTATTAAGGTATGAATAATTTTATTTTATTATTAATTTTTTCAATTTATTTATTTAGATTAATGGAATTTTCAAACAGTTCATCCACTGGTACTGTCAGTGGTAGCATTACCCTATAATAGCTTACACATTTGGTCCCATTGATTTTACTTCAAAATTTTATTTTATTCAGTTTCACACCAGCCAAGCTAACAAAGATGAACAATTCATCATCTTGCACATCAAACACAATGTATGAAATCCATTTGCTTTCATTTATTCTACTTTATCATTATCTACTTGTCTTTAAACCTCAGATATTACATAAATTACAAATATAATATCAAATGGCCACATCTATCAATTATTGGATTATAAAGTTATGAATCTCATTTACTTTTATTATTAATTTTTTCAACTATTCATTAAGAATCATGATATTTAGGTAATTTTACATATTTTTAATTCATGTTTCTTTTTTTACAAAACTATTGTTCTAAAATATTTTATTTTCTGATATAATGTGAATTTTTTCCTACAATTTCATGTATTTGAGGATTCTTTCATTATGGATGTTTTTCTATGAATTCTTTAGTATGTTCTCTTACTAGAGTGAACATAAATTCTATGGTGTGAATTTATTTCATTTTTTAAATTATGTCGGGATTCACCTTTTTGCATACAAATTTTTGGTGCTCTAATTACTTCTCACTCCAATTGATCTTTGAGAAAAAATAATATTTAAGTATGTATACTAATTTTTAATTTATGTTTTTTTTCAAATTAGTTCCATTAAACTGACATATATTCTACTATGATATGAATTTATTTTTATTGGTATTCACTTTTATGCCTAAACATTTCTCTTCTATGGGAATGTATTTTGATTATGTGATATGGTAATTATGAGAAAAATTTAAAATAATGAGTTCATAATTCTATTCCTTAGTCAATAAAGTCAGCAAAAAAATATGAAAATAAAAATAATAATAAAATTAAAAATCATTGGATTTATAGGATCATAGATTAACATTGATGAATGACACTAGGGATGAGTATAGTGAATGGATCCTCAACATCTCCTTGATCCTTCTCTCCTAGGAGTTGTGAGTTCCTAAACTGTTATCTATCTACATGAATAATACTCTCTTTATCTCTTTAGATTTTGAAACATGTTATTATGGCTCTCATTATTCATTTATCTCATGTTTTTCATTGAAGTATGCAAGGTTTTTTTGAGTCACCAAAATATTCTCTTAATTTTGTACAGTTACATTAAGATTATAAAATTTCCTATCCACATTTAATCATATTCATGCACTAATTTTCATAATGTAGGTTTAATTAATATACCTTGGAAGAAGAACACATGAGTTTTGGACATGAACTTCATTTGGGATGATTATATTATTTGACTCCCTGTCCTTTGAAGATTATAAGTGCTAGATCTAAGTAGTACCCATGTGTTTATAAACATTCCCTCATCTATTGGATCTTTAAACTCTCTCAAATCCTTATTCATTCATGAGGCGTAGTACATAGACTCTTATCTATACAAGGTTATTGAATTTATCATTAATTCATTTATTATCCTTTAGTATACATCTCATGTATTTAAATTAAGCTGATGTTAATTCAAAAATTTCCCCAATTTAAAATTACTCGCAACATACACCTTATTCCACTTATTGTCATATAGTTTACAGGTTTAAATTTATGGCATGAAGGAAAATGTTGCTGGAGATTTTGATGTGTCAGAATTAATCCTTTTATAAACTAGAGAATTTTCATATATTTGTACTTCAATGTTAAATACAATAAATATACTCTAATATTTTATTTTCAGTTTTCTACTCTCATTTAATTTTTGAATGTGTGGTTTTCAAGACTAATCATTGAATTTCTTATTAGTTCATTCATGGCCAAGAGGAACAAAAAATGTTCATATTGGTTGGCCCAACAATATTATTTACGCCCTTTTCAGGTTTGATGTCGCTCAAAACTTTTCCTCTCCAACTATCCATTGACTTCTCATTCTTTTTATCTTCCTATTTTTGATTTTAGGTTCATAGTTGTATAATAAGTTATCATATTATATGATAGAAATGAGATGAATAATTTATATTCATGGTAAGGGATCTCTTTAATGTGTTCATCATTGAATAAGAAACCAAGTACAACCACCAACTCCCTATGTGAACAATATGTTACTCCTCCATGGATTGACATTCCTTTGACATATTGAATTTTATTTTTTCAATAAATATTTAGTTTATTACATTTCATCCTACTATATATATAATTTAATTCTACCAAAGGTAACACCATCGAAGGGAAGTTTGATATCTTAGACTCTTTTAACATATGTAGATCCATCTTTCTCACTTGACATAGACATCATTCTTATTTGAAGTATAGTTGGTTTAAACTGTATATACATCTTTCCTATATACTTTTTCTCAATTCCATTCCTATTTTTTCTATATGTATGTGTTTTTTATTATTTTCCATCATTGGAACTTCTTTTCCAAGCTATTAATATAGAACATTAATACGGCTAGCAAGAAAATTGAATTGATAAGAGGCCCCATGTACATCTAATATTTCCCTTTGTGTTTTTCTCCATGAGTGGTTTTTACACATTTATCTATAGCACAAGTTATGGGTTGTTATACTCTGTTCAATTTGAGGAGAGGATCACATCATGTTTCCTTTTTTATGTTACTTATCTATTTATTATCATGTATTGAAATTACTTTTATCACGTTGAATTTTATTTTTATATCGTTTCATCTTTTGAATTAATCCCTCTCCTAATGGAATAATATGTTATGATTTTTAATGTTTGGTTTCCATACAAACTATTTCTTTTTCTGGTGGATGTAATGTTTTTAATTTATCTCTAAATTAGTTTGTTTAGAAGGTGTGTGAGGGAGTTGTAGGTTAGTGTTTCTATGGATCTAACTCCTTTTATGTTCCTCTTCTTTGAGGCCCTCTATGTTAAGTGATTCATTTACTGCAATGATATTGATAGTTTATTTCATTTTATCACTTGTATTAGGAGATCATATATTCTAGATGTTATAATCATGCAAACATACCATACATATGTTGTATGATAACCATATGAACAAAATGAAGAGACTAGCATTCACTTTTCATTTTGAGATATTCACCTACACATTATTTTGTTTTCATCAATATCATTTTTAAATGATATACATCTATTTAATCTTAATTTTAATGTTTATCTTTAATTTTTAAATGATTTCATATTTTAAATTATAGAACACAAAAAAATGACATTTGTACATCATAATTTGTCTTATAATTTATTATTCAAAATTTTTAATTTTTTACTCAATATTCTTCATGGATTCAGATTTTTACTATTAAAGGCATGATATTTATGTAATACATAAATTTATGCATGTGATGTTTAAGATATATGAAACTCTATTTCCAGTATAAGTATAAATAAAATGCATGTTTCATGGGGCCTTTTGCAGGTTCTTATTATTACTTCACTGGAGATCCTCCAATTCTGGTATAAATTTTTTCACATTCAAAATGAAATTGTTGTTGAAGTATTTATGGTTAATTCCAAGAATATATTTTTTATATGATTTTGAAATCCATGACCCATCAGTAATTCATGATCTATTTTATTAAATTAATTAATATGAATAACTTTATATACATGCTACTTTAAGTTTTCAAGTTTTTTCTAATATTGGAAATGTATAGATATACTACTAAACAAACTACGGAATTAATTTATTGAATAGTTTGATGGTTATAATACCTTTTAATCAAATATTTTGAACAAGTATATTTCTTTTTTCCCCTAAAATTTTCTAGTATCATAAATTTTTATTGTAGAATCTATTTGAAGTGTTTTATCCTAAACTGTATTATATCAACATGTCAAAAATTATATAATTTCATGAAGGATGGTAAAGGAAAAGATGTGGATCTTTGAAGATTTCAAGGGAAAGGTCCTATTTATTGTTATTGATGGTTCCCAATGGTAGGGTTTATTAATATTTTGTGATGTCTTATAAATATGAATTTTTGTAGATGTTAATAGCTGGAAAGTAAGAAGAATTAAAAAACATAATTAATGGTCCTTCATTAATTATTTTGGGTTTTAAAATTCAACTTATAAGGAGTTGAATAAATTATATGAGAAGTACAAATATCAAGGTTTTGGATTTTCATTTCAGTTATTCATATGAATCTCTTTATTTTAAGGCACTCAAAACATGGGGATTACATATTTCACCAAACCTACTCTTATAACCCTCTGAATTACATCCCTTTATAAGTGTTACATTTACATAACCTTGATATGATATTGATATATTATTTTTATTTTTCACTTAGTAAGGCCATTCTGTTGAGTTTTTTCCATTTATTTGTTTAACTTCAAGTGATTACATTTCAAAGTTTAATATAATCTTCAACTTATTTATATAGTTTCTTTATAATCACAAAAGTTCCATTTTTTTCTATTAATTTTATTTCCTTGGTCATTTTAATAAATTTTTATATGCATATTTTCATTTGTATGTTTCTTATGATCTTTTATCTTAAATCTTCCATTTTTTCATGTATTTTTTCTATGCATTTTATTTCATTTATTTTCACTATATTTGATTTCACTTACCACATTTCCCAGAAACTGGTTCTCTTATTCCAACACTGACTCCAATAAAACCACATATAGGAATCTTTCACATGCAAACTTATTCCTCTAAAATAGATTGATCATCCAAACTATTTACTTTTAACTATATATGCCCTGGGACTATTTGAAAATTCTCTAATAAGGTAGTAGTTATAATAAAACAAAAAATTATTTTCTATAGTAATTCCACCATACCTTTTCATTTTATTATTGTATAAATTATACCATTTTAATTGTCCAAAAAATCACTTAGTTATGGTTTCCATAAGTTTAATAGAATATTCTGTAAACAATTAGCAATGTCAATCAGGCTTAATGGTATTATTACTTTAATATTTCAAATGTTTTTGAAAATTGTAGTTTTTTAACATTTATTTTTTTTAACTAAAAAATAATTCATTTCAAATTTTATATATTCTCCACATTTTGTATATATTTTATATGTACATGTCAATTAAATTATTCATTAAAAATATATAAAATTTCATGTTATTATATAATTTCTAATTCTTTAAAATTTATTTTTCAAATAAACATTTCAAAAAACACAATTTTATAACCATATGCATTATCTCCATGTATGTGCTACATTTACATAAATATTTATATTATCTAATAATTATTTTATTATATAATTTTTTTCAAATTTAACCTTTTTATCATAAATCTTATGAATACAATAGTTTCTACAGTCACCAAATCACATAATTTCAAAGATATTACAATTCTATTCCAACTACAAAACAACATCTAAACAATCAAGAATAGATTAGATATTGTCAATAGTTTAGAGAAAATCAACCATTTATATAGGTTTGGAGATATTATCACAATACTATAATTCAAAAATATGTTATGGTACACATATATTTATATTCATTTATTTCCACTTAAATTTATGGTTCATGTATTGAATCGACTTTATCTAAAAATAAAAAACAACCATACATTAGATATAAATATAGTTTCATATAGTGGAATAAATATAGAAATATCTAATCAATCTCCATTATCAAATTTTTCAATAAATGGTTCATTTACTAACCTGTATTGTTTAGTTTTCTATTCATCATTACTTTGATATTACTTATAACTAAGTTATTTATTTAATAGTTTTTTTCAGTTCAGATAATCATTAGTATTCAACATACATTTATACCATTATATGAATCTATATTTCAATGAGAGAGTAACTAAAATTTGTCCCATTTTAATGGAATAAAATATTACATTATTATAAAAAAAATCACTTACATGTATCTATCTTGTGATTTTCTAATTAATTTATTTTTTTCATATATATATTCAAATTTTATAATATTAAATATATAATTTTTTTTAGGTCCACACTCACTATTTCAATTGTATAAACACCTATATGATATGATAATTGATGTTTTAAGAAATAAATCATCGTATTCATGAGAACCACATGTAGTATCTAATACCCAACTTATAAATATAGAATGATTACACTCGATAATGAACACACCTGAAGCTTCCCCTTTATTCCTTGGATGAGTGAATTTTATCTAAATGGGTGAGAGAAACATTAATTCACATGTATTTGTACACCATTTATTCATGGTGATAGGGTCTGGTGCACATTTAGTCGGCTTCATGCATCACTCTATTGAGATTTAATGGTGTCTTTAGCTTGGATTATTTAGTTTTAGAAGCATGGATCATTTAGGTTTTTGGTCTTATCCAGTAATCATTTTAGTTCGGTGGACTTAATTAAGGGTAAGACTAATGCTTCACATCTTCTTAATCAACCAAAACAGGGTAGCATGACACTTCTCATGTCATCACTATATGTCACCCCTATAAGTTTTTTTTACTAGATCCCATTACTTTCTACCACACCCCCCCCCATAAGTGCTATTTATTAGAGCCTATTACTCCCCCCCCCCCCCCCCCCGTAAGTGCTATTTACTGGACCCTATTACATTCTGCCACACCCCCTCAGGTGTTGTTTACTGTAGCCTATTAATTTATTTTATAGAACTGTTTCATATCATTTTTTCCATTTATATAAGGAATATCAACAATACCTCCCAGTTTTTTTAGATTATAAACATGAAGGATATCCAATTCAATGACAATAAATGTACTATACTACACAATTCAACATATCTCTGTGAACAATGTAAAATAAAAAGGCTTCAAAGGGGATAGATGGATTTCATCATCATTCTTCTTCCTTTGAAACCTCCAAAACCCCAATAAGTGATCATACTACCTTAGATTATTGTATTATGTTGGTCGAAGTAGAACACTCGAGAGGGGGTTAATTGAGTTCCTATAAAAAATTCTATCTAAAAATTATTATTTAAAAATCCCTAAATTTCAAAAAAATTACAGGCCAGTTAACCAAATTAGCAGATTTATAAAAAAAATTGTTCCAAATATTTCTCAAATATTGATGAATTCTCATTTAAAACAATATACTTTATTATTTTAACTTTTTAAATTAGTCTACTAAAACAAATTCTAATATAAAAACTATTTAAGATTAACTCTCAAAGTAGAGTCAAGTTTTCTGAAATAGTTATAAGAACACAGAAAATAAAACTTAAAAGCACACAACAGAAGTAAACAAGAGGTTTAGTCTCAAGATGAGACTACCACCAAACATTTCATATTAAATAAACTTGATACACACCCTGGATCGGGGTAACAACAGTACATAAATTGTCCAGGTCAACTAGATCTCTTCCACTATATAAGTGGGAGTAAAAAACATAAAAATAGATAGGCCATGTAGGGACCTCTTCCACTTCTATCCATGGGAATGTAAAGTTTAAAAAGATGATTTGGTGAAGATATCATTGTATCTTTTAATTTAGCACAGGATTCAGTGTTTGTTAATAAAACAAAGATACACACACTATTCGATATGTAAATAATATTAATAGGAAGAGAAAAAAAGATAAGAAGAGTTTAGAATGATATTTTTGATGTTCTATAAAGCTTCTTGACAACTTTAGAATGATATAAGTGAAGTTAGAGTCATCTTTCTAAAACAAACAGCAAAATAGAGTCATTTTTGCTTCTGTCTTCTATTCCTAGTGAGCCTCGATGTGTTCTTTTCTTCTAAGTTGTTTCTGTAGATATTTTTGGTCTTTTTTTCTTTATAGTATCTTCGTGTAAGCACAATAGGGAGTTATTTTGTTTTTATCTAAGGTGCACGAACAGCCCTTTGTATTTCTTCCAGGTCACTTCTTTCTCGCATACTTTCTTGTTGATCTAGATATTCCTTTTATACATAAAAGTAGCATGTTATCTAGTACCTCATACCTTGTACTGGTATATGACATCATTAAATGTTATCTAAAAAATACATATGTGCTCACTAATATAATAAGCAGTACTAAATTTCATAAATATGACCATTAAAGGTTAGATTGAATTTAATAGACAGATCATCAGTGACTCAGTATGTTAGTATCTTAAACTGTCAGTGTCTCATGTTGTCATTAGATCATACTATCAGTATCTCATTCTATTGATAGATCATTTCTATTAGTAGTTCAAGCTTACATCGGTCAATCGAGTTGTCGGTAGATGATGTGTCGGTAGCTCAATTGTCGGTGGGTGATGCATCAGTAGCTCGATTGTAAGTAGCTCATACTTAGAAAAATTATAAGTGAAATTAAATCACTCTGTTGGTATTTTGGATATCGATAGGTCAGGCATCGGTAGATCAAGCTATCGGTGATGCATACTTAGTGAAATTTATGAGTCGCTCTATCAGTGAATCAACTTATCAGTAGCTTATGTCATTGATGGCTCATGTATTAGTGACTTGTCTATTGGTAAGACAAGTATCAGTAGCTCAGGTTTAACCAAAAACTGTAATTTTTTCTTATGATTTAAACACTAACATCAAATGTTAAAATTATTCTTTACCACGATTAAACACAATGTATGTTAATAAATCAGAATTAGCGTAGTTAAGTATGATTTAAGAGCATTAAAACTAGAGGAGGCCAACAATCTCCCCATTTTTGATGATCAAAAATCATGGAATTATATATCACAATAATTTAATTGATTTATTATTATTAGATGAAAAATATACTTAACACAGTATACATATTATTGAGATGAAATTTTAAAAGAAACACAAGTACAGATTACTTGTTAAATAGATTTTTTTCAATTATATGTTCCCTTTTAATTTAAAGATTAATCTTAAGATCCCCCTGAGAGATATTTCATATTATTTATCCCCATTTTGGGATTATAAAAAAGTAAATAGTGAAGGAAAAAATAATAGATAAGGAAATAACAATGAGATGAAATCACAAAGGGTATTCCATTAATAAAGTAGTATAACAGATTACACAAATAGTAAAACAAAAAGAGTACATCAAATCCCTATCAAAAAATGATCCAACTACTTATTGGGTATAATAAATTCCATAACTTCCTTGCCTTTATCATAAGTAGAGGAGGGAGGGTCAGAAGGTTTAGAGGTAGTTTTTGTAGGATCAGTGCAGATAGTGAGAGAAGGTAGAGGAACTCTTGTGAAGACTGAAAGAGCAAGGCTGAGTCTAGAAGAGGAATTAGGTCTTGTGAGTTCCTATTGGATGACAGGTCAAATTTGGTTGAGATCTTGAGAAGTGTTTATGGTTAAAGGTGAGAAAAGGGTAGAAGAAGAGGAGGTAGAAGGAGATAGGACTGGTCTGATAGGAGTAGTAGGAGGAGCAACAATGGTTGTGTTGTGATGATGTAGGTGTGGTTTGAGCAGATTGATGAAGTATCTGATGATCTTACCACAATATGTCATGTAATTCTCAAAATAATCCTTATTTTACAAGTGTAATGTCCCAGAAATTTCTTGTTTTTTTTAAATTATATGGAATTATTTCGAGATCAGGCACTGAGACGCCGTGTGATTCCGAGACCTGGAGTGCCCGAAATGATCCATTGAAAAATGTTAAGCTTTAAATAGTGTGTGTGAGTAGTTTTCTTGAAAATTTGTAATATCTCTTAAATGGGTTCTTAGATTAGAAATCCAAGGGTGAAGTTTCATTCAGAGTGGAGGTTTTACCCTAGGTGCGACTTAATTTTAGTCGTCGCAAGCCTCTAGTGAGAAAACCTAAAAGTGGCATAATCATAAATAAAATTATTATATAAAATTATTTTTTAAAAAATCCTTATAACTCACAAATGGTGACTTTAATTGAAAAAATACAATATCACCATTGATCTCTTAATGGTATACTTTCCTTAGGTAGATCCTAACATTGTCCGGCGTGAGCCAAAAGTGGAGAGTAGTTTTTTGGCCAGAAATAAAATAATTGAATAAGGTTATTTTATTTTTAAATCCATATAACTCCTAAATGGTTACTCGAATTAGAAATATGAGAGTACCATTGATCTCATGAGGGTGTGTTTTTCTTAGGTAGAGCATAACCTCAACTGGTACAGTTCGAGGGTAAAAGATAGTTTTTGAACTTTTTTTAAGAAAATTAAAATGGCGCGTGTGTGAGGTTATGGAAACTTCTAAATGGGTGACTGAATTGAAAATTTGAGGGCAATGTTGTGTCAAGAATTCCAAAATTACCTAATAATGAACCTAACCTTGACCGGCGCAAGTCGAGGGAAAATGTTAATTTGTGGTCATTTTAAGAAAAATAAAATAAACTTAAAAATATTATTTTATTCAAAAATTGTTTCGCTACAATGCAGTGATGAGCCAGCTGTTTCATTCCATAAATGAAACAATATAATGAATCTTTAATTGAATCATAATAAATATTTTGTATCATAAATGAAATAGTATAACAATGCGACGATGAAGCGTAATAGAAACATTGTGACACATTTCTCTTTTAATGAGATAACGGGTTAGAGAATCAGATCTAGAATTTCTCTAATGGACAGTGAAGAAATTCTCTCCAATGAATAACATTAGTGAATCATGAGCAACAAAGATGCACCTTGAAGAATGGGACCAGAGAGCAACGAACGCATCCTCCTTCCACCCTTCAAAGGATCACTAACTACGTGGGAAGCAGATCAAGAACGGAGAATGAAGGCATGAAATTACTCTCTTCCCCGACCAACCCATCTATCCCAGGTAGGGGTTACTTTTTATTTTGATTTCCCCATTATTCTTTCTTAAACAATGAACATGGATCAAAGCATAAACAGGTTGATCTGCGGGTCACTTGTTCTTGCGAAAGGGTGATTTTCATCGGAGTTTTTCATAGGGATAGAGCTTTGATAAAGCCTTAAACCTTACCTATGTTTCTCAACCTCTAACACAGAGAGCATGGGCTGACACAAACAAGGCTTGGGCCCCTCATCCTTGTGCGTTTTGTGCATTCTTTGTGGATGCATCATTGAAATGGTGGCAAGGAGGATTCGAGGCCATCGTAGGGAAGATGGAATCCCCTAGATGTCGGAGGTGCAAGAGGCCCGAAGAATGAACCACTGGATTGAACCCATTGGTCTGGGGAAGAACCCTATGATGACGGCACCGGTGGTTGCCAGCAGTGACCCATGGCGGTGGTCGTGGGTGGGTGGTAGTGCGCCACAATGGCGTGCTGGAAGGAGCGTTGTGGCCGGATTGGGCCACAGTGGTGTGGCAGGAGCCGCTGGATTTCATCTCAGCGGTTGTTGGTGGGTGGGCGCGGCACCACATCAGGTTACACATGGAAAATATTGTGGTCAACCGACTGTGGCAGAGGAGGTGGCCCCGCAAACAACGTATGGGGCAGGGGAAGCGAGCGTGGCTTTGAGCCGCGTCCCATCCAGGTAAGAGTAGGGTCGCCCATGGAAGGCCCAGCAGGGTGTGGGCCACCACAGCAGGCCGGAACCAGGCCAGGCTAGATCTAGGTCGGACCTAGGATGGGATGTATCTGGGTTGGGTCGGTGGACCAAGGTCGGGTTGGTAGGACCAGGTCAGACCGGACCCAGACCCAACCGGCCCCTTTTCAGAAAAATGAAAATATCTTTCAAACCGGGCATCCTATTGCTAATCTGTTTACGGAGTTGGAACCCTCACAATGAGTCATATGTTTTGGAATACTCTATTAAGGCTTTCATGGAAGTTTAAATATGACAAATTCCTTAAGGAGCGGTTCTCCCGGAATCAAGCGCACTACATGCGGAAACCCTATGGTTGGATGAGACCTGAACACTGCTGATAAGATACCCTGTGTGGATCAACTACGATGGCCCAGTGGGATGTGGTTCTATGTGACCCAGTAGGCCCATGGGGGGGGGAGTGACTCTGTGTGACCTGACAGACCCATGGTACTCGACAGGAGGAGTACCTCACTATGACCAAGGTGGGAAGTGGATCTATGTGACCTGACATTCCCACAGTGGGGAGTGGATCTGTGTGACCCAATATACCCACGATACTAATCAAGGATGAGTACCACAGTAGTCCAAAGTTAGTGGTAAGTAGCTCTGTGTGACCTGGTAGGCCCACTATACTCATTGAGGAGGAGTTATCTGGCATCCCAAGGTGTTCTATGAAATGACTGATAGTCTTACTTTCCAACTCTAGATTATACCTGGTGTGAGTTGTCTTGCTTTGTTGTTTTTTTTGGATTGCTTTTTGGTCTTTCCTTGTTGGTTTGAAATCCCTACTGAGTATATTGTTACTCACCCCTACATGGGCTTTGTCCACACGTGTTGTATCTGGTGAAGACGATCTTCTCCTAGGTGGAAGAATTGGTGGCCCAGGACCCGGTGGTGCCTAGTGAGACCAGGAAAGTGGGGAGTACTTCTACGACTTCCAGCAGCTACTCTACACTTACCCATTAGGTGGTATTTTCAGTGGGTATCTTTCAGAGTTTCCTTGTACTTTACTGTTTTCATTTCATCTTTTTTTGGGTTTTTATTCTATCCCATTTTAACTATAGTTTGTACTTTTACTCAGTGGTTTTTTAGTGGAATGCATGTTTACCTTTCCAACTTTGGGATGTGGTTTTATGTGCGTGAGTATAGGTACTCAGGAAAATGCCTCCCAATTACAAGTTGATGCCTTCGGATCTAGTCTCAAACCCCTAGCCTTCAGGAGGTGGGCTTGGGGGATGTCATAGCATGGGCCCCAA
Organism: Viscum album; assembly: GCA_963277665.1. NCBI lineage: Eukaryota > Viridiplantae > Streptophyta > Magnoliopsida > Santalales > Viscaceae > Viscum > Viscum album. Next base: position 175,345,286 of record OY728151.1, read on the forward strand.
GAGACGAGTCGTGAAAAATTAGTATCATAGGTGGTCGTTTCTACTGGAAGAACTAAGAGTCTGTAAATTTTTATGGGGAAATAGTGTTAAGTGTTTTGAGTTTGGCTTTCAGGATAAGGAGTTCAGTGATGGTGTGGTGGACGACGTATCCATACACTAGGACCCTGAATTCTATTTTCCAACCCAGTACATGAAAACACTGGTTTCATGCATCTTTGAGTGTTTTCCCATGATTTTTTTGAGTTAGAGTCAGCTCACCAGGTATAATAAATTGACCATGGTTCATCTTGATTCTTTTTTAAGATGCCTCCATATAGACAGACAGCCAGCATTCTAGTGTGTGACCATGAGGATGGTCCACAGAGTGATGAGGCTTCAGTACATGGACTGTTGCTTGAGATGGTACCTTCAGACGGTGTCCCAGTGATACCACTACCCATTGGTCAGTAGTTACTACTGGTGCTACTGGTAGAGGATGCATGTAGGATCAGTACCTTACACGAGCTTCAGCGATAGATACCCCTTAGGTTCTGAGGAAATCCCAACTCACAGGTAGTTAAGGGCTAGATTTAGGTGTTGATTAAGCTTTCTATCTATCCATGGCACCATTAGATTAAATGGAGGTCCTGGAAGTGAGCCTTCTATGTGGCTTAGCAGGGCGATGGCAGGGTTTAGATTACCCGATCTTACAATGAGGTGACTTTTTCTGGGACAGAGTTTGAGAACCTTTATCAGAAAAGGGGATCTTTCTATAAAAGAAAAGGGGTATGTGTGCCCAAGAGCTTTTAAAGCTTAGTCAGGATGACATATTGGTAACAGAGTATTCATCGAGGTGTACCAACCTTTCCAGGTACTCTATGAATATGATAAAACCAGTGTTTTAGGGCTTGGAAATATGAGAGAGATGTGTTTAGGGACATCCGAGCCAACACTATTCTTCTATTCATTCCTACTTATGTTAGGTTGATAGAGAGAACATTTTTGGTTGAAAGTTATTTGGCTGAGTAGATACAGCCAGTGGATTTCAACTGTGGGAAAGTAGGAAACCGATGTCAGTCTCAGAGACTTGGATGAGTACAACAACATCTTTCCAGATGATGTTCCAAGACTACCTTCTCAAATATAGGTATATTTATGCATTTATATGTACCCCAGGATGGCACTTATATCTACACTTGAATATTGGATGACTCCCATGGAGCTCCAAGAGCTGAGGGTATAGTTGGAGGACTTACAGGGTAAGGGGTTTGTAAGTCCCTATGTTTCACCATGGGCATACCAAGTGTTGTTTTCCAAGATGGTAGATGGAAGCTTGAGGTTATGAATAGACTTCCAGTGCCTAAACCAGGTGATAGTGAAGAAAAACTATCCTCTACTGAGGATTGATGGCCTCTTCGATCAGCTGAAGGGAGTAACATGGTTCTTAAAGATAGACCTTAGATCATGTTATCACCAGCTTCAAGTATGAAATAAGGACATCTCGAAGACGGATTTAATATGTCTCTATGGCCACTTTGAGTACTTAGTGATGTCGTTTGGCATGAAGAACACCCCAATAGTGTTTGTGGGACTCATGAACAGGATATTCTAGTTGTACTTAAACCAGTTTGTAGTGGTCTTCATTGATGACATCTTAGTGTATTTAGCATCCAAGGAGGAGCAAGAGATACACCTAATTATGGTTATGGACACACTCTAAGAGCACCATCTTTACGGAAAGCTCTTGAAGTATGAGTTATAGATACAAAAGGTACACTTTTTGGGACATGTCATCTCATAGGTTGGAGTTTTTTGGGATCCAGCAAAGATCAATGTGGTACTTTCTTGGGATCCACCCAAGAGTGTTACCATGGTGCAAAGTTTCCTTGGATTGGATGTGTATTATCAGAGGTTTATACCTGACTTCTCTAGAGAGGCATCACCCATGAAAACATTGATGAAGAAGGAAAAACCCTTCGTGTGGAAAGAAGGATTCCATTAGAGCTTTCAGCAGCTAAGATATCTTGATGAGTGATCCTATATTGAGGTTTCCATAGGAGGGAGCTGACTACATGGTGTACTATGAAGCATCAGGAACTAGAATCAGTTGTGTTCTGATGCAGCGGTAAGCAGTAATTTCTTGTGGATCATGAAAATTGAAACTGCATGAGCAGAACTACGTGACCCATGACCTATAGTTAGCAGCAGTGGTATTTTCTTTGAAGATGTGGTGGCACTACTTGATGGGTGAACGGTTTACCATCTACTCTAGTAACAAGTCTCGGGTATATCTTATCACAAAAGGACCTAAACTTGAGGTAGTGGCGATGGTTGGAGTTCCTCCAGGACCATGACTTTGAGATAGTCTATACTCCTGGGAAGGGAAATGTGGTGGAAAATGTGCTCAGTAGGAGGTCCGGTTTATAGTTGTTGAGTGAGACAACAAAGTAGTTAGTCGTGATTTAGATATCCTTTATGGATGATTAATGAGCATCTTTCCTTCAGTCGATGAATGTCACTCTTGTACTCTTATAGCGAGTTAGGGAGGCACAGCTTGTGGATGTTGACTGTGAGGCCTGATATGCTTATTTATCCTCAGGACAGGCTCCTGATGGTTTTTCAATAGGTGGGGAGCACGTCATCCTATTTAAAGGGTGAACCATAGTACGAGTGATGTTGTAGGAGGAGGTTTTGAGGGAGTTCTATACATCCCCTTTGGCAGTAAATCCTGGTGTGGCGAAGATGTACCAAGACCTCTGATGTTAGTACTGGTGTCCAGGGATGAAGAAATCAGTGGTAGAGTTCATTTCACAATGCCTCACTTGTCAGCAATTAAATATTGAGTATTAGGTTCCAGCAGGCTTGGCCCAGCCACATGAGGTACCAGAGTAGAAATGGGATGGTATCTCGATGGACTTTGTGATGGGGTTACCATGCACATCTAAGGGCCATGATTCTATCTAGGTGATCATTGACTGACTCACCAAGTTGGATCACCTCCTACCCATTCGAGAGTAGGGATTGGGATTCCTCTATGTCCAGAAGATAGTGCGGCTACACGGGGTGCCTTCGACGATAATCTCAGACTATGATGCACACTTTACATCCTGGTTGTGAAAGATATTGCAGGAGGTGTTCAAGACTTAGCTATTCTTGAGCACATCCTTTCACCCACAGATGGATGGTCAGATAGAGAAGACCATATAGACCTTGGAGGAAATGCTTCATGCTTGTGTCCTTAATTTTGGACATAGTTGGGATGACCATCTTCTAATGGTGGAGTTTCCATACAAAAATAGTTATCACTCCACTATTGGTATCGAACCATTTGAATCCTTGTATGGGTGGCCTTGCAGATCACCTCTATTCTGGACAGACTTAAGGGAGTCAGTACTCATGGGTCCCGAGTTGGTACAGGATACAACTGAGAAGGTATAGATCATACAGGAGCAGATGAGTCCTACACAGAGTAGACAGAAATCATATTCTGACAGAACATAGAGGATCTTGGAGTTTGAGAAGGGAGACCATGTTTTCCTTTGGGTCTCACCATGATGGGGATTGCATAGATTTCGACAGGGTGACAAGTTATCTTTGAAACATATTGAACCTTTCTAGATTCATATAAGAGTTTTCGAGGTGGCATACGGCCTAGATCTCCCCCCACAGATGCACCAGGGTGAATGATGTTTTCCATGTGTTGTAGCTGAGGAGGTACATGCATGATCCATCACACATCATCGACTAGGGAAAGCTGAACATTGACGATGGGGTGATGTTTGTAGAGTTCCTAGGGGAGATAGAGGATCGGAAAGAGAGGGTCCTTCGTGGATGGTTGATTCCTTTGGTGCACGTTCGGTGGAATCATGAGAATCTCTAAGAGAGCACTTGGGTGCGGGAGGCTAAGATTCGTGCTCAGTACCCCCATTTGTTTGTCTATCCTTGTTTTGGCTTATGAGGACGTGAATCCCAAAAAGGGGGGATTAATGTAATGTCCCAAAAATTCCATGTAATTTTTTTTAAATTATTTAGAATTATTTCGAGACCAGGTGCTGAGATGGCGTGTGATTCCGAGGCCCGAAGTGCCCAAAATGATCCATCAAAAAATGTTAAGCTTTAAATAGTGTGCATGAGCGGTTTTCCTAAAAAAGTAAAATAACACTTAAATGGGTTCCTGAATTAGAAATATGAGGGAACTGTTTTGTTCAGGATGGTGGGTTTACCATATGCGCAACTTAACATTAGTCGGCATAGGCCTCTAGTGAGAAAACCCGAAAGTGGAATTATCGTAAACAGAATAATAATATATAATTATTTTATTTTTAAAATAATTATAACTCAAGAACAGTGACTCAAATTAAAAATCTGATATCACCATTGAGCTTATGAGGGTATAAATTCCTTAGGAAGAGCCTAACATTGGCCGTCACGGGGAAAAAGTGGAAAGTAGTTTTTGGCCATAAATAAAATAATTGAATAAATTTATTTTATTTTAAAATCCTTATAACTAATAAACGGTAACTCAAATTGAAAATATGAGAGTACCATTGAGCTCTTGATGGCATGTTTCCATTAGGTGGAGCTTATCCTCGACCAGTGTGGTTCGAGGGTGAAAGATAGTTTTTTAACTTTTTTTAAGAAAATTAAAATGGAATGCATGCACAATTTTGGAAACTTCAAAACAGATACCCGAATTGAAAAACTAAGGGAACTATTGCATCTATAATGGATACATTACCTAATAATTACCCTAACCTCGACTGGCATGGATCGATGGAAAAATTTTAATTTTTGCTAGTTTAATGAAAAATAAAATAAACTTAAAAAGTTTGTTTTATTCAAAATTTGTTTCATTGAAAAAAAGTGATGAGATGACTATTTCATTCCATAAATAAAAAAATCATAATGACTCTTTAATTTAAGAATAATAGATATGTTGTTTCATAAATGAAATAGCGTAATGACGTGACGACGCAACGTAACAGAAACACTGTGACGTATTTCTCTTTTAATGAGATAACGGGTTGGAGAATCAGAGCTAGAATTTATCTAATGGATGGTGAAGAAATTAAATTCAATAAATAATGTCAATGAACCATGAGCAAAAAAGATACACCTCAAAGAACGGTACTGGATAGTGATGAACGCATCCTCCGTCCACCCTTTGAAGGATCGCTAGCAACATGGGTGGCTAATCAAGAATGGAGAACGAAGGTGCGGGACGCCGCTCTTCCCTGACCAACCCATCAATCCCAGGTAGGGGTTACTTTTGATTTTTATTTCCCTATTCCTCTTTCTGAAACAACAAACACAGACCAACCCACAAACAGGTTGATCTGTGGGTCGCTTTTTTTTGGGGGGTGATTTGCATCAGGATTTTGCATCGAGATAGAGCTTTGATAAATCCTTAAAAATTCCCCATGTTTCTAAACCACTAATGCAGAGGTCATGGGATGACATGAACAAGTCCCGATACCCTTCATCTTGTTTTTTTTTTGTGCATTATTTGTGGCCACATCGTCAAAATGGTGGCCAGGAGGATTCGAGGCCATCACAAAGAAGATGGCATCCCACGGAGGTCGTAGGGCCAAGCGGTGCAAAGAACAGACCACTGGAGTATACCCAGTGGTCCATGGAAGCAATTGTCAATGGTAGACAATAGCGGTGGCCAAGGGCGGTTGGAAATGTGTCGGAAGGAGCGCTACAGCCAGCTCAGGCCATGGTAGTGCGGCAGGAGCTGCCAACCTTTATGCATGCGGCTGGCGGTGGGCGGACGTGGCCACCCGAGTGTGTCGGTGCACTGCATCGCATCACATGTGGAAAAGGATACGATCAACTGACCATGGTAGAGGATGTGGCCCCGTGGACAACCCGCAGGGCAGGAGAAGTGTACGCATCTTCCATCTGCATCCTGTCCAGGTAAGATTCGGGCCGCCCTTGGCGGGCTGGGTAGGGTGCGGGCCTCCCCAGTGGGTTGGACCAAACCAGACTCAGGTTGGGCTAGACCGGACCGAAATCAGGCTGGGATGGATCTGTGTCAAGTTGAAATATTTGGATTGGGTCGGTGGAACCCGATTCGGGTCAGATTGGTCCAATTGGGTCGGACCGGACTCGGACCCAACCAGCCCCTTTTCAAAAAAAATTCCAATATCATTCAATCTAGGTGTCCAATTGATGAGCGGTTTGTGGCATTGTAACTCTCACGATGAGGAAGATATTTTGGCATACTCTATGGAGGCTTTAATGGAGATTAAAATACAAATAATTGCTTGAGGAACAGTTCTCCTAGAATTATGCGCACTACATGCAAACACCCTATAGTTGGAAGAGACCTAAAGACTACGGACAAGAGACCCTGTGTGGATTAGCTACGATTCCCCAGTGGGAAGAAGATCTAGGTGACTCAGCAGACCCATAGTGGGGAGTTGATCTGTGTAAACTGGAAAACCCAAGGTACTCGACAGGAGGAGTACCTCAGTATGGTCAAGGTGAGAAGCGTCTTTGTGTAACTCGGAATTCCCACTGTGGGGAGTGGCTCTTTGTGACCTAGCATACCCATGGTACTCATCAGGGATGAGTACCACAGTAGTCCAAGGTTAATGGGAAGAAGCTCTATGTGACCCGGCAGGCACACTGTACTCATTAAGGAGGAGTTATCCAATAGCCCAAGGTGTTCTATGAAATAACTGATATTCTTACTTTCCTTCTCTAGATTATATATGGTGTGAGTTGTCTTGATTCATGGTTTTCTTTTTGGATTTCTTTGTGGTACTTAATTTTGGGTTTGGGGTCCCTACTGAGTATATTGTTTATCACCCCTATATGGTCTTCGCCCGTACGTGTTGTGTCTGGTGCAGATGATCATTGCCTTGATGGAGGACTTGGTGGCCTAGGACTCAGTGGTTTCCAGTGATACCTGGTAGATGGGGCATACTTCTATGGATTCCATCAGCTACTCTACACTTACCCATCAGGTGAGGATTTTAGCGGATGACTTTCAAAGTTTCCTTATACTTTCTTGTTTTTAGATCATCTTTTGTTGGGTTTGTATTCTATCCCATTTGACCTACATTTTTTACTTTTACTCAATGTTTGTTTAGTGTAATGAATATTTACCTTTCCAACTTTGGGATGTAGTTTTGTGTGGGTGCGTATAAGTATTCAGGAAAATGCCTCCCACTAACAGGTTGACGCCTTCGGCGCTAGTCACCAACCCATAGCCTTTGGGAGGCGGGATTTTGGGATGTCATGGCATGGGCCTTGGGGATGGGTAGTGACACCATGAACTTCTCAAGGGTAGGATTAAACTCTTTAAACTTCCTAACTTTCTCTTTGAACACCTTAGTCACTGGAGGTAGCCTCAAATTCTCCACCAAATATTTAAAGTGACTAGTCAGCTGGTTTTTGGTGTAAATTCTCTTGAAATAGAAATATACTTTCTTGGTAATTTATTCATGAGAATTTGTAAAACCAGTGGAATAAAACTTAACCACGTCATAATTTTGATCACAATTCTACCTGATTTTTGAGATACTCTACTAGTCAGTTCTACCCATCATATTTTTAAGTTCCTCTCTAATCACATGTCTGGCCATCTCAATATCTGGAGAGTGAGAAATAGGAGAAGATGAGCTGGAGTAACCTTGTACTATATCTATGATATCTAATCTCAACTAAGTTAAATCAAGAGTTTTAAATGGAGGAGTAATTTGTGTGGAAGCATCATTCACTTCATCTTTGACAACAGACTTCAAAATGGATAGAACAAGAGTCTGAGGAGGAGGAGAGTCATCCTTAGAAGACTATGAAGAGTTATCTTCATACACTTTCAGAACTCTATCAAAGGATTATTTATATTCAACTATTAACTTGTTAATGGCCGAGACCATAGAAACCAATTCATTCCTCATTTTCTGATTTTCTGTGATAATGGATTCCAATAGTGAGACCAACCTTGGCTTGACCTGAGATACAACTCTCTGAGTAATCGAATCAACATCTCTTACATTAATTTTGGAATATGGAGAAAATGGTTGTAAAGGGTTTGATCGAACAACTTACAACATCTCTTCCTTGAAGTTATTAAAATCAGCTTTGGCAATATACTTAATAGATTTTTAACTATCCAAAGGAGTAGGAGAAAGATTAAGAGCCTTATCCTCTAAATCAGGGTAGTCCAAACCTAGAGTCATATACATTGGGGAACTCCTCCAAATAGGTACAACAATACCATCCAAGGGAGAAAACACATCAACCTTTTCTCTTTTATCTTTTCTCTACCACTCATATAATGGCCTCTTTATAGAATAAACCAACAACCTCACTAGAGTAATAGATATATCCCTTATAGCCTTAACTTCTTACTTAACATGGACAGTAGGATGTCTCTCTTAAACCACAGCTGGTTCAACATGAGCATCGGGATCCCTTTCCTCAATCAAAATCTATTTTTCATCCTCATGGTATTACACAATAGGTTTTTGTTTTACTAAGGAAGGACTAGCAGGATTCTCATTTTCAACAGGATCTACGGTTAGATCAATAATATCTCCACTATGACTTTGGTCATTATTAACATGGTCTGATCCAATATCTAAATCATCACTTTCTGCATCTTATATATCACTTACATATTATCCATAACTTCTATAATATTCCTCAATATCTTACTCAACTCCATCATCATCCTTAACTTCATTATCTTCTTCACTACCACTTCCTTCTTCTTCACCATATTCTTCTTCACTACCAGATCTGCTCTCATACTCAGCATTTTCTGACTCTTCTGCCTCATCACTATCATTCCCAGGTATAATTGGTTCCTTAGAAGGTAGAGGTATAGGTGTACTTGTAGGACCATAATTCATCCTCACTATATTGTCAGCAAAGTCAGGATCACTCATGTCATCTATAAGAGACTCATTTCCCTGAACTTCTTCATCTACATCCATATCCACACCAGAGTACTCACCAGCTTCATCTGGTCCTAGACTAATATCAACCATGTTCCTCGGCCTTAAGGGATGCTCAACAAGATCAAATTTCTCATACAACTTTTCATTATCCTTAAACCAAATCTTTTTCCAGGGATTTCAATTAATTTTCATCCTCTTACAGATTGTTTGTTGAGATAGAAACCATCACAAGTAGAGACTGTCTCTTCACCTTCATTTACAAAGCTCATGTCCTTCAATATAGTAGAGATAATTCTAGGATAAAATAAAGAGTTTTTCTTGCAATAGGGCTTGATCATCTCACTGATATGAACTATCAGATATTTGAAAACAAATACCTTATGACCTTTGTTTAGTAGATACAACATGTAAACATCTTGAAACTTAAGAGAAGAAAAGTCCCCTTTACTGGGAAATAATTGATGTTGTATAAATTTAAATATAAGTCTATAATTATTATCGATCTCTATATAAATAGGCCTATTATTCTCTCTATTTCATGTCAACTCATCCAAATCTTCCTCATAACTGAAGAGGTCACTTATTGGAGGAGCACTTCCCTAATGGTTGTCACAAACACTCTAATGGGGTACCTTCAAGAATTATTCCCAATGAATGGATGAAAAAGAAACTATTTTTCAATCCACTATCAAATTTATACAAAACACCTTAGATCCTTCCAGTAGAAACTCAGCATACTGGTAAAACTCATGTACCAACCTTAGATAATACAACCTCCCATTGTTGGAGAACCAATCCAACCACCCTTGGGTGTGCAACACATTTAGAAAATGGGACCTACTGGACAATATCCATTTTGAATGTACTTCCTTCTATGGGGTTATGATACAGTTTGCGAGTTCTGGATAAACAGGTTTTGGATTAGGCTTAGGCCGACTAGATTCACCTCCATGCTTCTTGGATAGATGCGACTCATCCTCAGATCATTGAGCGATGTACTTGACATGATACATTGAGGGAGGTTTGAAGGTATCGGTTTGAGATAGAAAGGTGGCATCTCTAGAGAGAAAGGTTCGAGGGTAAGATTCCGAGAGTAAGAGTGTGAGGGTAAAAATTATTAGATCAACCCTAACTTAGGGATTTGAAAACATAAAATACTAAATGTGGGTTAAAATAAAACAAAACAAATAAAACAGAAACATTCCAAATTCCAAATAGAGAAATAATTAAATATCGGTCGGTGAGACAAATCGATTAGATCCATCGGTATGTCACCATCAGTGAGTCTTATTGATGAGACATCATCGGTGAGTCCCATTGGTATGACATCATTAGTGAGTAACGTTAGTGAGACATCATCGATGAGACATCATTAGTGATTCACGTTAGTGAGACATCATTGGTGAGTTCTCAAAAATTGATCATTCCTAACTCATGTCTGATGTAACTCGTCCTCTCAGAATTTAAAGGCTTGGTAAAAATATCAGCAAGCTTATGTTTTGTGCCTATGAATTAAAGAGGTATATCACATTTTTTTATAATGATATTTCAAAAAGGGATATCTTACATCAGTATGTTTTTTTCAAGAGTGAAAAAATAGATTTTTAGAAATGTTAATAGCACTGGTGTTGTCATGGTTTATAGGTACATGAATAAACTAATATTCATAATCCATTAATGTGTATTTCCTTTACAAAATCTGAGCACAATAGCTACTAGTAGCTATGTACTCAGCTTTGGTAGTAGATAATACAAAAAAAAATATCTTTTTACTACACCATGACACTAGAGACTTGACTAAAAAGTGACATGTTCCATAGGTTCTTTTTCTATCTAACTTATAACCACTAAAATCAACAACTGAATAATTAACTAAATAAAAAAAATCCTTTAGGATAAAACAATCCTAATTTGGTAGTATAATTGAGGTATTTAAAAATTATTTTAACAATATTTAAATGAGATTCTTTAGGGTTTTCTTGAAAACGTGCACACATACACACACTAAACACAATATTAGACTGACTAACAGTCAAGTAGAGTAGACTTCCAATCATACCTCTATAATTGCTTTGATTAACCAATTTTCCATTTTCATCAAGATCCAATTTATAGGTGGTACTCATTGGAGTATCACTATTTTTTATACTATCAAAGAAAAACCATTTTAAAATATCTTTAGTGTACTTACTTTGATTTAAAATAATACCTTCTTTATTTTGAAAAAATTGAAATCCAATAAATAATTTGAGTTCACCCATTAAAATCATTTCAAATTAACTTTGAATCATTTTTTATAAATCAATACGTAAATAATTTTTTGAATATCCAAATATAATGCCATCAACATATATTTGAAAAACTAAAACATCTTTAGAAATTATTTTTATAATAAGATTATGACCAGCTATTCCTTTTGTAAATCCTTTTGAAATTAGAAATTTTTAGAGACTATCAAACCAATCTCTTGGATCCTATTTTAAACCATACAAAGATTTTTATAATTTGAAAACATGATTTGGAACATGAGGGTCTATAAAATTGGGGTGTTGTTAAAAAAAACATCCTCAACTATATACCCAATTATCAATTTGGTAGAAAAATTATAATGGCTTCAATTCTAGCAATCAGTTAAAAGGTTTCTTCATAGTCAATTCCTTATTCTTGACTATATACCTATGCAACCAGTCTAGCCTTATCTCTCACTATGATAGTAGCTTCATATACTTTATTTATAAACACCCATTTAGTACCTATAGTCAAGATGTATTTGGGTCTATCAAAAAGTTTCCAAACTTTATTTCTTTCAAACTGATTCAACTCTTCTTTCATAGAAATTACCCAAAATTTATCATTGTTTTCATCATTGATGTTCTTAGGTTCAATCTATGACAAGAAAGCATGATGTTAAACTTGGTTCCTTATATAATCTCTAGTTTGTGTCCCATTATCTAAGTCCCCAACTACAACATCTAAGGGATGGTTCTTAAGGGTTCTAATAGATCTAGAAAAATAATGGCTAATTACTTCAGGTTCATCTATAGGTTCGAGTTCACTATGATCAGATTCTGGAGATTTTCCAGAAATGGAGGATTTTTTTTCTTTCTTATCAGTAGAGTCCGAAGGTTTAACATTTATTTACAGATTGTACATATCATCCTCAATATTTTCTAGGGAGGTTTTAGGGTTATGTGGATCTGTTTCATTAAATTTGATATGTACATATTCTTCCATACACTTGTTCTTTTATTGAAGACCCTATAGAATTTTCTATAGGTTGAATAACTTAGAAAAATTCCTTCATCACTTTTGGAGGAAAACTTTTCAATATTATATTTTGTATTATGGATAAATACATTACAACTAAAAACTTTAAAGTAATTAACCTTAGGTTTCCTATTGTTCCACTACTCATAGAGAGTTTCCTTAAGAACAGTTCTAATTAAAACACTATTAATAATATAACAAGATTTATTCATAGCTCATTCCAAAAAATAAACTGGTAAGTCATACTCATTGAGCATAGTTTGGGAAATTTCTTGTAAAGTTCTATTCCTTCTTTCTACAACTACTTTCTGCTGAGGTTTCCTAGGAGCAGAGAAGTTATGATTATAGCCATTTTGTGAGAAAAAATATTTAAACTCTTGGTTTCCAAACTCACGGTCATGGTCACTTCTTAAGGTTTTAATTCTAATACCACTTATGTTTTCTATAGCTTTAGAATACTTGGTGAAGTAGGAACAATATTCACTCTTGTGAGCTAAAAAGAAGGTCTAAGTATACCTAGAAAAATAATATACCAGAACATAGACATAATGCTTATCATTTAACTTGAAACTCCAGATGGCCCAAAAATCCATATGAACCAACTCAAGAGGTTCAGAATTTGAAACATTTTTCTTTATTTTCAAAGATATTTTATGTTGTTTTCCTTTTGGACAAGGATTTCAAAATTTGTCATTTGGAAACTCAAGTTTAGCTAGATCCTTGACTGGTCCTTTTCTAGTAATATTTCTAAGGGAGTGAATGTTATGTTATTCTAATATCCTATGCCAGAGCCAATACTCTTTGTGAAAATCATTCAAAAAAGAAACATTTGGAGAAACTCAAGAATCTAAATTCACAGCATAAACATTTTCATTACTAAAATTAGTGAATATTAACTCATTTTTTGAATTGAAAACATTACCAGCATCATTTTAAAATTTAACATGAAATCCATAATCACATAATTGTGAAATGGCAAGCATATTGTACTTAATACCATCGACAAAAATAACTTTAGAAATTAAAATTGAGTTAGTGTTACCAATTTGGCCAGGGAAAATAATTTTTCCTTTCGCATTGTAACCAAAGGTGAAATTCCCACCAAAAATCTTAATAAGATTCTTGAAGAAAGAATAATACCCTATCATATGTGTTGAACACCCACTTTCCAAGTACAATATACTCTTATAAGAACTTTTAAAACAACTTTCCTATAGAAATAAATAAAACAATGAAAGATTTTGGTACCCAGACTTTCTTGGGTCCAGTAACATTAGTAATTAAAGATTTGGGAACCCAATTTTTCTTCATGGGTTTCTTATAAACAGTTTGTAAAGTCTTAAAAAAATAAAATTTATTTGGTTCAGAAATACTTAATATAGTATAAGATGTTCCTGCATTGGAACTTGTAGTAAATTTTCCAAAAATAGGCATAAAACCAGCTTTTCTAGATTTGGATACAAAATTAGTTTTAACAAAAATTTCTTTTTCCATGTTGATAACCAATAGTAGTAGTATACTTTGGAGCAACCTATTTGCTAAGCATTTGAACTAAGGTATCTTTACCATTTCTGAATCACTCTAGTTACTTCATTAATTGATGTTTATGCAATTTAAGTTCATTATTCTCATTGATCAACTGAGCATTATTTTCCTTTTCAATAGTAAGTTTAGATTCAATAGAAATTGTAAGAGCATGTTGTTTCTTAATAGATTTATATTTATCTTTCAATTCATTGCATGTATCCTCAAGAATTTTACAGTATTCAAACATTTATTCATTTTTCAAATATTCATATTCAAACTCATCTCTAGAATAATAAAAATTCTATACGGGAGATTATAGGGTTACCTCAGATGTGTTTTTCATGAAACACATATTTTCTTTGTCATCCTTCTCATCATGTGAAGATTCAGATTCATAGGAGCTATCCTTAGAAGCACTCCAGGTGGACTTCATTTCCTTTTTGTAATTTCTATCTTTGTCTTCATATTTCATTTTGAACTTTATTTTAGGACATCCATCCTCTTCATGTACTCTTCTCTTACACTCATAATAGACTATTTAATTGGTATTTTCATTTCTCTTCCAGTCCTTTTTCCAGATGCCTTTTTCTCATATTTCCCTTTGTAACTAGGATTCCTAATGAACTTATTTCTTCTATATAAATTTTTAAATATCCTAGCTAACTGATCCATCTCCTCATCACAATCACTTGATGATTCTTCATTGATGGAACTTTCAACATGAACTTGCACTTTTTCTTTTTGTTTGGAGGAAGTGGTTTCAAAATACATTTAATTTATCTTTGGTTCATCGTTTTCTTCTCCATTTACCATCAACTCTTCTCCATACATAATCATCTTACTGATCATTTCTTTAACATTAGTGGTTCCTTCATGTCAAACAACTAGTGTATCCAAAATTTCATGTGTTGTTTTACATGAAGAAATCCTATTAAATTCTTCATCCCCTAAGAAGCAGTATAAGGCATTCATATCCTTACAGTTTTTATTGTAGGTTGCCTTAGTGGCATCATCCCAAGTGTTCCCAGTAGTAATATGAATCTTATATTCATCTATAATTGAAGATCATATTTCAAAACTTGTACTTTCTAAGTGTATTTTCATTTTAATTTTCAACTAATCATAATTTATGTCATTAAAGTATGGAGGTTTTTTGGAAACAGCACATTCTAGGTTATTGTCCATATTAAAATAGTAGGAAACAGGTTTTAAGGATCTACAAATTTAGAACTGAAAAACATTTAGAGATCTTTAAAACACAACTAAAATCACAGTTGAAAAAGATTTGGAAATTTTAAAATTTTGAAAACATAAGATTAAAAACAACCAATAATAGCAAGTGTTGGTCGGAGTAGGACACTCAAGAGGGGGGTGAATTGAGTTCCTATAAAAATTTCAGTCTAAAAATGATTATTTAAAATCCCCAAATTTTAAAACAAATACAGGCCAGTTAGCCAAAGTATCATATTTATAAAAGTTTTTTTTGTTCCCAATATTTCTCAAAGATTGATTAATTCTTATTTAAAACAATATACTTTATTATTTTAACTTTGGAAATGGTCTACTAAAACAAATTATAATATAAAAAATATCTAAGATTAACTATCAAATTAGAGTTAATTTTTTTAAAATAGTTATAATAATGGTGAAAAAAACTTGAAGGCACACAGGAGAAGTAAACAAGAGCTTCAATCTCAAGACAAGACCTAATCCTCTCCACTTAGTGATCACCTTCCACCAAGAATTTTATATTAAATAAACTTGATCAACACCCAAGATCGGGGTAACAATAGCATATAAATTGTCTAGGTCAACTAGACCTCTTCTACAGTATAAGTTGAAGTACAAAACAGACAAACAAACAAGTCATGCAGGGACCTCTTCCACTATTATTCGTGGGAATGTAAAGTGTAAAAAGATAAGTTGGTTAAGATATCTTTATATCTTCTAATTAGTAAAGGATTCAGTGTGTATTTATAAAACAAAGATACAAACATTTCTCAAAGTGTAAATAATATTCACATGTAGAGCAAAAAAAGATAAGAAGAGTTTATAATACTCTGTGTGATGTTCTATGATGCTTTTGGACTCCTTCCGAATGATAGAAGAGAAGTTGGAGTCGTCTTCCAGAAATAGACAGAAAAACAGAGAGTCATTTTTGCTTATGTCTTTTGTTCCCAGTGAGCCTCAAAGTGTTATTTTCTTCTAAGTTTTTGCTGGAGAGATTTTTGGTTTGTTTGGTTCTTAGTAGTGTCTTCATATAAGCACAGTAGGGAGCTCTTGTGTTTTTCTCTAAGGTGCACAAACAGCTTTGTGTATTTCTTCCAGGTCGCTTCTTTCTTGCATACTTTCTTGTAGATCCAGATATTCCATTCATACAGACGAGCATCATGTTCTCCGGTACCTCATACTAGTCTATGACATCATTAAATATTGTCTACAAAAGGCAGGAATTCTCATTAATATAATAAGCAGTACTAAATTTCACAAATATGATCGTTAAAGGTAAGTTTTAATTTAATAGAAAAGTCATTGGTGGATCAATATATTGGTATCTTAGACTATCGAAGTCTCATGATGTTAGTAGATCATTCTATCGATATCTCATTCTATAGGTAGATCATTTTTGTCGGTAGGTCGAACTTGCATTGGTCAATTGAGTTTTCGGTAGATGATGTGTCTGTAGCTTAATTGTTGGTAGGTGATGCATTGGTAGCTTGGCTGTCGGTAGGTGATGCATTGTTATCTCGACTATCAGTAGCTCATACTTAGCAAAATTCAAAGTGTTGGTCAGTCACTCTATCGATAGGTCGGACGTCAGTAGGTCAGACATCGATAGGTCAAGTTTTTGGTGACTCATACGTAGAAAATTTTCTGAGTCAGTTTGTCGGTGACTCGGCTTATTGGTAGCTTATGTCGTCGGTAGCTCATGTATTAGTGACTTGTCTATTGGTAGGATAAGTATCGGTAGCTCATACTTAACAAAAATCTGTAATTCTATCTTATGATGTAAACACTAACACTAGAGGTTAAAATTATACTTAAACATGATTAAACACAATGTATTTTAATAAATCAGAATTAACATAGTTAAACATGATTTGTGAACATTAAAACTAGAGGAGGCCAACATATTGGACTTTGTATGTGAATATTATTTAGATCATTTTATTGGACTCTGTATGCATTTATTTTCTAGGAATGCATATTGGAAAAAATCCAAATTATGTGTAATTGAATTTGTAATTAAATAATTATATCATGAAAATGCACGGGTTGTGCACTAGTTTATTCTAACACTTATTTATAAACAAATACGTGGAAAATTTTCCCTAATATAGGAAATAATAATTCATTTATAATTTCAAAAAAATTAAATTTATATTTAAATTTAAATTAAAAAAAATCATCTTATAAATTTATAATATTTTTAAAAATATCATTCATAAACTAAAAATAATTAATTTAATTCGATTTTGATTTCATATTCATTTATAAATAAAATATTAAGTGGGGAAATTAATCGAGGATGGATCGACCAATCAGTGGGGAGTGAGGGGATTCAACTTAAACCCGAGTAAAATGGGAAACCAGCAGCCGACATCCAATCACTTCCCTACACGAATGACCCCACCATGAACATCATCGCCTCTGTGGAGGTGTTGATCGACCTGAAACCCAGCCACATCACCCTTTTTCTGGTATTAGCGGTGCCTCCGTAGTTCCCGAACTCCCCGTAGTATAGTGTCCAGATCCCAAAGTCCCCCGACCACTCCACCCACCCCACCGGCTCTATCACCCCGTCGATCTGCAACACCACCACGACTGTCCGACCTATCAACACCACTACCACCATCCGACTTGGGCCACAGTGGTGCGGTAGGATCCACTGGACTCCATGTCAGTGGCTGTCAGTGGGTGGACGTGGCACCACGTCAGGTCACACGTGGAAAAGGTTGCGGTCAACCAATTGTGGTGGAGGAGGTGGCCCCGCAGGCGACCTATGGGGCATGGGAAGTGAGCATGTCTTAGAGTCGCGTCCCAGTCAGGTAAGAGTTGGGTCGCCCTTGGCGGGCCCGACGGACCCAGGCCAGGCTGGAACAAGGTCTAGCCAGATCTAGGTCAGACCCAGGATGGGATGGATCCGGGTTGGGTCGACGGACCCAGTTTGGGTTGGTACGACCAGGTCAGACCAGACCCGAACCCAACCAGCCCCTCTTCAAAAAAATGCAAATATCTTTCAAACCGGGCATCTGGTTGACGACCTGTTTGCGGCGTTGGAACCCCCACGATGTGTTATATGTTTTGGAATACTCTATGTAGGATTTAATGGAATTTTAAATATGAATAATTTCTTGAGGAGATGTTCTCTCGGAATCAAGCGCACTACATGCGGAAACCCTATGGTTGGCTGAGACCTAAAGACTGCTAACAAGAGACCATATGTGGATCAGCTATGATGGCCCAGTGGAAAGTGGCTTTGTGTGACCCAGTAGTCCCATGGGGGGGAGTGACTATGTGTGACCCAATAGACCCATGGTACTTGATAGGAGGAGTACCTCACTATGGCCAAAGTGGGAAGTGGATCTGTGTGACCCGGCATTCCCATGGTGGGGAGTGGCTCTGTGTGACCCAATATACCCACGATACTAATTAAGGATGAGTACCACAGTAGTCCAAGGTTGGTGGGAAGTAGCTCTGTGTGACCTGGTAGGCCCATAGTACCCATTGAGGAGGAGTTCTCCAGCATCCCAAGGTGTTCTATGAAACACCTGATAGTCTTAATTTCCTAATCTAGATTATACCTGGTGTGAGTTGTCTTTCTTCATGGTTTTTTTTTTGTATTGCTTTGTGGTATTTCATTATTATTTTGAGATCCCTACTAAGTATATTGTTACTCACCCCTACATGGTCTTCGCCCGCACGTGTTGTGTCTGGTGAAGATGATAGCCGCCTAGGCGGAAGACTTAGTGGCCCAGGACCTATTGGTGCCCAGTGAGACTAGGAAAGTGGGGCATAATTCTATGACTTCCAGCAGCTACTCTATACTTACCCATCATGAGGTTGTTTCAGTGGGAAGCTTTCAGAGTTTCCTTGTACTTTCCTGTTTTCAATTCATCTTTTGTTGGGTTTTTATTCTATCCCATTTGAACTATAGTTTTTACTTTTACTAAGTGGTTGTTTAGTGGAATGCATGTTTACCTTTCTATCTTTGGGATGTGGTTTTATGTGAATGCGTACAGGTACTCAGGAAAATTCCTCCCACTTGTAGTTTGATGCCTTCGGTGCTAGTTTCCAACCCCTATACTTCGAGAGGTGGGCTTGGGGGATTTCACAGCATGGGACCTGGGGGACGAGTTTTGAAAAATTTGTATCATAGGTGGTCAGTTCTACTGGAATAAATAAGAGTCTGTAAATTTTTATGGGGAAAAAGTGTTAAGTGTTTTCAGTTTGGCTTTCAGGTCAGGGAGTCCAGTGTTGGTATGGTGGCCAACGTATCCATACATTAGGACCCTGAATTCTATTTTCCAACAAGATACATGAAAAAACTTGTTTCATACATCTTTGAGTGTTTTCCCATGATCTTTTTGAGTTAGAGTCAGCTCACCAGGTATAATAAATTGATCTTGGTTCATCTTGATTCTCTTTCAAGATGCCTCCACGCAGACAGACAACCATCATTCTAGTGCGTGACCATGAGGATGGTCCATAGAGTGATGAGGCTTTAGTACAGGGATTGTTGCTCAAGATGGTACCTTCTGGTGGTGTCCCAGTAATACCACTACCCATTGGTCAGTAGTTACTACTAGCGCTACTGGTAGAGGATGCATGTAGGCTCAGTGCCTTACATGAGTTTCAGCGATAGACACCCCTCTGGTTCTAAGGAAATCTCAACTCACAGGCAGCTAAGGACTGGCTTTAGGTGTTGATCAAGCTTTCTATCTATCCATGGCACCATTAAATCAAATGTAAGTCCTGGAAGTGAGCCTTCTATGTGGCTTAGCAGGGTGATGGCAGGGTTTAGATTACCTGATCTTACAATGAGGTGACTGATAGAGAAAATATTTTCAATTAAATTATATTTAATATCATTGTTTTAAACCCACAAAAGTGTTCTTATAAGATTAATTGTTTCATTTTTATGATATTTGTGTTATTTTGAGTTGAATAGTAAAAATTGGCCATTTTGGATTTTTAACAGTTTTAAATTATTTATATTGTTTGGCCATAACATTATCTACACTGATCAAAATTGCAAAATTATTTATTTTACATATTCTACACATCCAGGTTTTCATTTACTATTTTTGAACTAAAATCTTAATCGGTCATATGGAAGCTCAAAAGAAGCTCACAAGTGGGAAAAATAAAACTGTTTTCAGTTCTTCCTAGTTTTGGTTTGGGATTCATAACTCATTCATGGTGGGCCCAAATATTGTGATATTCGTTGGGTGGACGAGAAATGAGTTTTGGAGAATCTTTTATGAAGGAAGGGTCACGTGAATTGGCCGTTTATGGGGTCATTAAATCACCCTAATCCGGAGGATTTCGTTTTGGAGAGTCTGACTGGACAGAATAAATTCTCAGAGTAAAACGGTCATAACTCTCGGAATACATGTCCAAATCTGATGAAATTTTGAGGGGACACAGACAAGAGAATTATGAACAATATTCAAGAAGGTCTCAATGCGTGAAGATGTCATTTAATGGGGATAAAACGTGTCAACATCCGGGGGATAAATTCTGGCTATAAAAAGAGAAGAGCTCCACCCTCTCAAATCATCCCATTCTCCATCCCATTCCTCTTGGGACACCAAGGAGAAGAACTTATCAGCTTTATCTTTTATTTCTTTTCTTTTTCATAGTTTTTTAATGTCTTCTTCTTCCCTATTCATCTCTATTACCCTTACCATGGTGAGTGATTGGGGAAGGGTTGGTTTTCAACATTGTAATGCTTGAGTTCTTGGACGTAATTGAATAAATTTATTTATTCTTTAAAGTTGTTTTCAATTTCTTATAGAGGATTTTATTATCAAGTGCAATCATTATTGAATATTATTTCTGTTATTGGTTTTTTCTTTGCTAAAATAATAATAATCTCCCTCCGCTAATTTCCAGTTTATATACGATGGAATAAACCAGGAATTAGTGGTGAAGTACTCAACGATCGTCAGTACGTGTAAAATGTCTAGTGAATGTTCTTGATTGTTTGGGATAAACAAAACCCGATCGGGTATTGCCCATTTCAATTAAGGATATTAAATGCAACTATTTTACACATGGAAGGAGAGTTGACCAAACCAAGATCTTGGTAAGGTTTTCTTTCACAATAATAATTTCACCAAGGAAGTGAGAGGAAATGATTGTGGAAACTCACTTTAATCAACTAAGAAGAAGAGGTTTGAATGAAATTGAAAAAGGATAGAATTACAATTAGGATACTGACCCCGACCTAATCACCCTTTTAATTTCATATTTTTTCAATCATTTGAATTTCAAATTTCTTTTTCAAAAGCACAACATTTTTACCCCAGTTTTAAAGTGACAACCCGTTTTGTGTGAAATCCTCTTCAGGAGACATCCTCGGTCAACCACATTACTATATTTTAACTTAGTAAATAATTGTTTTGCCACGCCCTACGACAGGTGTGCGTCAAAATTGGCACCATTTCCGGGGAGGTAGTGCCACAATTTATTTGTAAATATTTCACTTTTTCAAATTTAATTTTTTTTTAAAAGATCTTTAACCATGTTGTTTTCAAATGATTATTTTTTTAATTCATGGAACAATTACCCATAAGTGCGAGAACCAGTTATTGAATCACCTTGGTCTATAGAGTATAAAGTTTCTTTCTTGGCTAAACAAATTCAGGGAGCTCAAATACAAATCGTAATAGAGGATGAATTCAAGGATCTCATTGAAAACCTTAAAGAGAACCTCGAATACCCAGTGTTGGAGGGTTTGTCAAGAGAATTAATTTAACTTCAGGAGTATTTTCTGGAATTTTATCAAGAAATGATCAATGTACAACACCAAGAAGAAGAAGAAGTTCACAAGGATATTGAAGACCAATTTGAAAGAATTAGTCAAACAGTTCAAAACCTAGAGACCTCAATACAGTGGATAGCAGAACAAGTACATACATCCCAGGATCCACAACTGAAGCCAAAACAAGAACTAGAACCATAAAAATTGATGGAAGAAGTATCCTCACAAATCCTTCAAGTTGAATAACCCATGGAGGCCATGATGAAATTAAAAGAAGATCCATTGATCCCATCTCAATCAATGTTGGAGGATATTGATGAAGAAGATTTAGCAATTGAAATACATATGGGAGATCTAAAAGATCTAGATAACTTATGGAATGAGTGTGAGGAACTTCTTGAGCCAACTATTCCTCATAATGATTCAACAACATTGAAGGAAGAAACCAACCAAGCAACGGAATTTGAAGAGAGGATAGAGAAGTCTGACTGCCTACCTCTATTTAGGGAAATTCAACTCCAAGAAGCACCTCCCATTGAAGATGCAATTGAAGCCAAACAAGTTCAGGGAGTCAATATTTTCATAAACTCGTTATCTTTTGATTTTGTTGAAACTAAATTGAGTATTACCTATCCTTCTTTTAATTTTTCAGATTCATCCAACACATGTATTTTCTTTGAGGAAGACGATGAAAATGGATATTCATCCATGGAGGAACATATAGAGCTCCCCAAACCTATTGAACATTTAATGAAGGGAGTACAAGGGAAGATCAAAGTGGATTTTATGGAGGAAAATGAGACAAAAGATACTTACTTTGAAAGGGAAGAATTTGATATCGATTGTTCATGATTTAATTTTTTTCAAATAGAATTAAACTCTGACATTCCCTTTGATTTTTCCCCAGATTTATCATACCTTCAGCAACCACTGGAGAATAAAGAAGATGTTGTTCATGCAGAACCCAAGAATGAGGAGGACTCATTCATTGTCCTAACCCCACCATGCATGTTTTATATCATTACAATGAGGGTGGACTTGGTGAATTTTATCGATAGAGTCCTCAAGAAAAAGGAAGAAGTTAATCCTGGAAAGAAAAGTTTTTGTTGGTTCAAGAGCAAGAAACTTCACCCACCATCAGATTGGGGATAACCAATTAGAATTGCCCCTATGGAGGCAGTCAAAACCCAGGGCCCACTTGTGGGATTAAACCAAGTTTTATCCTTCTATTATAATCCTATTTATATTTTAATTTCTTTAAATAAATATCTTATGTTTACTTTTGTTCTTTTATTTGTAGGTTTTCAGAGTGAAACACGTAGGAGGTTAACTCAATGTTGCACTGCGAATAAATCAGGTTGTACCTCTCCTTCACACTTTCTTGATGTTGTGATTCATTTTAAAATTGGATTACATGTTAAATCAACTTGAATTCATTGAGGACACTACATCATTTAAGTGTGGGGGAAGGAACCTTTGTAGTTTATTATTTTCATTTTGTGTTTTTTTTCAGAAGAAAAAAATAATTGTGTTTTTTCAAATTTTTGTGTGTTTATTTTTTTTAGTTTTTGGTGTGTTTTTGAAACTTTTGAGCTGAAATGATTATCATTTCCATTTTTTAAACCCATGTAAATGAGTAAACCAATCTATTTCATGAAACTGAGATTAAATGAATGCTAAAATTACTTTTTTTTCATGTTAAAATCTTTTTGAATTTCATGAAAAGTACACTTATTTTTGAAACCCATTCCATATTTCACTGTCTATATCTTTGAAATCACTTTCCTATGAGGCTTATGAAGCATTTTTGTCGTATTCTTTTCATTCACCTCATTTCTTGAGAGAACCAGACCATGCTTGCTTTAACCAGAATTTGATTTATTCCTTTCAAAACTTGAGGGTTTGTGGTACGTGTGTTTTAAATGATTGAGGCATTTATTTAGTTTGAATCCCCCTTTTAAAAATAATTATTTTCATTATGCCCACCTTTACATTTATTCTTCATTTTAGCCCCTAGTAGCCATGAATTTCCTGTTAGGTTAGCCACATTACAAGCCAATTTTCACTGTCCTACCTACTCTTGAAGTGAAATTGCATGATCTAGTTGAACTTAAGTGTGGGGGAAGATGTCTTGTGGTGTACTACCTCATTTGGTGATACTTTTTGAGGAATATAAAATGTTTAAGAGATGATGTTCCTACTGAATATTTCATTTTTTTAAAGCTATGCCTTTTTGGAGCTTTCATGATAAAGGAAGTTGTGCCTTTTTGGAGCTTTCGATATAAAAAAAAGGAAGTTGTGCCTATCTGGAGCTTTCAAGAAAAATAATGTTTGAAAAGATTGAAATTTTTTCTGCTGAAATCCTGAGCTGATTGAATGATGATGGATCTGAGTTTCTACAAAGGGGAAGATAAGGAGACTATACTTGAGTGAAAATTAGAATCTTGCAATTTTGCTTCAAAAAGAGTCAAGCACTCCTTTTTTGGCCTCAGAATTTTTGACATCTAAATCCTACCAACCGGAAGCCACAGAACAAACCTGAAAATTCCTCATGAGAAACACATGTCCTTGACTTACATCAGGTGGAGAAGTAGGAATTTATCAAGCCTATAGTGACTCTTGTGTGAGTTTGGATGAGAAAAGCCTTGTTCAGCATTTACATTTGTGAGATGAGAGAAAATTCATGTGAGGTAGGTGTTTTGTGTGCATGGGATAATAAATGAAGTGGAAATATATTAAAATATAAAATGGATAACTTTAAATAATTTTTTTTGATGAGGCATGATATCTTTTTGTTTCTTGGAATTGATTTGGTAGATCTCATTGATATGTGTTTTGGATTTAATTTGATTTGATTTTTACTTATCCAGGAGTCCAAGTGATAAGTGTGGGGGAATTGATAGAGAAAATATTTTCAATTAAATTATATTTAATATAATTGTTCTAAACCCACAAAATCGTTCCTCTAATATGAATTGTTTCATTTTTATGATATTGGTGTTATTTTGAGTTGAATAGTAAAAATTGGTCATTTTGGATTATTAACATTTTTAAATTATTTCTGTCATTTTCCAATAACATTATCTACACTGATCCAAATTGAAAAATTCTTTCTTTTCAAGATTAGACACATCCAGGGATTCATTTACTATTTTTGGACTAAATGCTGAATCAGCCATATGGAAGCTCAAAAGAAGCTCACAAGTGGGAGAAAGAAAATTTTTTTTCAGTTCTATCTAGTTTTGGTGTGGGATTCATAAATCATTCATGGTGGGCCCAAATATTGTGATATTTGGTGGGTGGACGTGAAATGAGTTTTGGAGAATCTTTTATGAAAGAAGGTCCACATGAATTGACCGTTTATGGGGTCATTAAATCACCCGAATACGGAGGATTGCGTTTTGGAGAGTCTGAATGGACAGAATAAATTCTCAGAGTAAAACGGTCATAACTCTCGGAATACATGTCCAAATCCACTGATATTTTGAGGGGACATGACCAAGAGAATTATGCACAATATTAAAGAAGGAATCAACACGTGAAGATGTCATTTAATGGGGATAAAACGCATCAACTTCCTGGGGACAAATTATGGCTATAAAAATAGGAGAGCTCCACCCTCTCAAAGCATCCCATTCTCCATCCCATTCCTCTTGGGACACCAAGGAGAAGAACTTCTCAGCTTTATATTTTATTTCTTTTCTTTTTCTTAGTTTTGTAATGCCTTCTTCTTCCCCATTCATCTCGATTACCCTTACCATGGTGGGGTAAACATTTGGAGTGATTGGGGAAGGGTTGGTTTTCAACATTGTAATGCTTAAGTTATTGGACGCAATTGAATAAATTTATTTCTTCTTAAAAGTTTTTTTCAATTTCTTATAGCGGATTTTATTATCAAGTGCGATCATTCTTGAATATTAATTCCGTTATTGATTTTTGCCTTGCTAAAATAATCATAATCTCCCTCCGCTAATTTCTGGTTTATATACGATGGAATAAACCAGGAATTAGTGGTGAAGTACTCGATGATCGTCAGTACGTGTAAAATTTGTAGTGAATGTTCTTAATTGTTTAGGATAAATAAAACCTGATCAGTTATTGCCTATTTCAATTAAGGATATTAAATACATCTATTTTATACATGGAAGGAGAGTTGACCAAACCAAGATCTTGGTAAGGTTTTCTTTCACAATAATAATTTCACTAAGGAAGTGAGAGGAAATGATTGTGGAAACTCACTTTAATCAACTAAGAAGAAGAGGTTTTAATGAAATTGAACAAGGATAGCATTAAAATTAGGAAACAGACCCCGACCTAATCACCCTTTTAATTTCATATTTTTTCAATCATTTGAATTTCAAATTTCTTTTTCAAAAGCACAACATTTTTACCCCGGTTTTAAAGTGACAACCCATTTTGTTGCACTCTTCTTCGAGAGACATCCTAGGTCAACCACATTACTATATTTTAACTTAGGAAATAATTGTTTTTCCACGCCCTACGACAGGCGTGCGTCGGTTACTTTTCCAGAGACAGAGTTTGAGAACCTTTCTCATAAAAGGGTATATTTCCATAAAAGTAATGGGGTATGTGTTCCCAAGAGCTTTTACAACTTACACAGGATGACATGTCGGTAACAGAGTATTCATTGAGGTGTACCAACCTTTCCAGGTACTCGATGAATATGATACAACCAGTGATTTAGG
Source organism: Viscum album (assembly GCA_963277665.1). Taxonomy (NCBI): domain Eukaryota; kingdom Viridiplantae; phylum Streptophyta; class Magnoliopsida; order Santalales; family Viscaceae; genus Viscum; species Viscum album. Next base: position 175,371,670 of record OY728151.1, read on the forward strand.
GCTTGGAAATATGAGAGAGATGTGTTTAGGGAAATCCGAGCAAGCACTATTCTTCTATTCATTCCTACTTATGTTAGGGTGATAGAGAGAACCTTTGTGGTTGAATGTTATTTGGCTGAGCAGATACAATGAGTGGATGTCAGCAGTGGGAAAGTAGGAAACCAACATCAGTCTCAGAGACTTGGATGAGTACAAGGACATCTTTCAAGAGGATGTTCCAAGACTACCTCTTCAAATATAGGTAGATTTATGCATTGATCTGTACCCCAGGATGGCACTGATATCTACACCTGAATATCGGATGACTCCCATGGAGCTCCAGGAGCTGAGGGTACAGTTGAAGGACTTACATGGGAAGGGTTTTGTAAGGCCCAGTGTTTCACCATGGACAGACCTAGTGTTGTCTTCCAAGATGGTAGATGGAAGCTTGTGGTTATGCATGGACTTCCAGTGCTTGAACTAGGTGATAGTAAAGAACAAGTATCCTCTATTGAGGATTGATGACCTCTTCGATCAGTTGAAGGGATCAAGATGGTTATCAAAGATAGATCTTAGATCAGGCTATCACCAGCTTCGATTACGAAATGAGGACATCTCGAAGATGGATTTCATATGTCTTTATGGACACTTTGAGTACTTAATGATGTTTTTTAGTGTGAAGAACACCACAAAAGTGTTTGTGGGACTCATGAATAGTATATTCTAGTTGTAATTAGACTAGTTTTTAGTGTCTTCATTAATGACATCTTAGTGTATTCAGCATCTGAGGAGGAGCAAGTGATACACCTGAGGATGGTTCTAGACATACTCTAGGAGCACGAAATTTACAAAAATCTCTCAAAGTATGAGTTCTAGATATGAAAGGTCTACTTTCTTGGACATTCCATCTCATAGGTTGGAGTTGTGGTGGATCCAGCAAAGATCAAGGTAGCACTTTCTTGAGATCCACCCAAGAGTGTTACCGTGGTGCGAAGTTTCCTTGGATTGGATGTGTATTATCATAGGTTTTTACTTGACTTCTCTAGAGATGAAACACCCATGACATCATTGAAAAAGAAGGTAAAACCCTTCATGTGGAAAGAAGGATTCCATTAGATCTTTAAGCAGCTAAGGTATAGCTTGACCAGTGCTCCGATCTTGAGGTTGCCATAGGAGGGAGCCGACTACATGGTGTACTGTGACGCATCAGGAACCAGAATCAGCTGATTCATGATGCAGAGGTAAGTAGTAATTTCTTGTGGTTCACAAAAATTGAGACCACATGAGCAGAACTACATAACCCATGACCTAGAGATAGCAGCAGTGGTATTTTCTTTGAAGATATGGTGGCACTACTTGATGGGTGAATGGTTTACCATCTACTCCAGCCACAAGAGTCTCAGGTATATCTTCTCACAGAATGACCTGAACTTGATGTAGTGGTGATGGTTGGAGTTTCTCTAGGACTATGAATTTGAGATATCTATACTTCTGGGAAGGGGAAAGTGGTGGAAAACATGCTCAGAAGGAGGGCTGGTTTACATCTACTGAGTGAGGAAACAGATTAGTTAGTCGTGATTCAAATATCCTTCATATATGATGAAGGAGAAGCTTACCTTCAGTCGATGACTATCACTCCTATACTCTTAAAGTAAGTTAGGGAGGAACAGATTGTGGATGTTGACTGCAAGGCCTAACGTGCTTAGTTATCCTCAGGATAGGATTCTGGTGGTTTTTTAATAGGTGGGGATCACGTCATCCTTTTCAAAGGGCACATCATAGTACCAGTGATGTTGCAGGAGGAGGTGTTTAGGGAGTTCTATACATCCCATTTGGAGGTATATCCTGGTGTGGAAAAGATGTACCAAGTCCTTCAATGTTAGTACTGGTGTCCAGGGATCAAGAAAGTGGTGGTAGAGTTTATTTCACGATGCCTCACTTGTCAGCAAGTGAAGATTGAGCATTAGGTTTCAGTAGGCTTGGCCCAGCCACTTGAGGTACTGGAGTAGAAATGGGATGGTATCTCGATGGAATTTGTGACGGGGTTACCACGCACGTCTAAGGGACATGAATCTATCTGGGTGATCATTGACCGACTCACCAAGTTTTCTCACTTCCTACCCATTCAGGAGTAGGGATTGGTTGAGGGATTGGGATTCCTCTACGTCCTAGAGATAGTACAGTTACACGGGGTGCCTTCGACAATCATCTCAGACTGTGATGCATGATTTACATCCCGGTTGTGAAAGGGATTTCAGGAGGTGTTTGAGACTTAGCTATTCTTGAGCACATCCTTTCACCCACAGATGGATGGTCAGACAGAGCAGACCATAGAGACCTTAGAGTAAATGCTTCGTGCTTGTGTCCTTAATTTTGGCCATAGTTGGGAGGACCATCTTCTATTGGTGTAGTTTCCATACAACAATATTTATCACTCCACTATTGGCATGGAACCATTTGAAGCCTTGTACGGGCAGCCTTGCAGATCACCTCTATGCTGGACATACCTAAGGGAGTCAGCACTCATGGGTCCAGAGTTAGAACAGGCTACCACTAAGAAGGTATATATCATCCAGGAGTAGATGAGGACTGCACAAAGTAGACAGAAATCCTATTTTGATAGGAGACAGAGGCTCTTGGAGTTTGAGTAGGGAGACTATGTTTTCCTTTGGGTCTCACCCCGATGGGGATTGTAGAGATTTGGATGGGGAAAGAAGTTATATTTGAGGCTCATTGAACCTTTCTAGATTCATATAAGATTTGGTGAGGTGGCATACCGCCTATCTCTCCCCCCACAGATGCATCGGGGTGAATTATGTTTTTCATGTGTCGTAGCTAAGGAGGTAGATGCATGATTCATCACACATCATCGACTAGGGTGAGCTGGACATTGATGATGGGGCGACATTTGTAGAGTTCCCAGTGGAGATAGAGGATCGACAAGAGAGGTTCCTTCGTGGATGGTCGATTCCTTTGGTGCACGTTCAGTGGAAATATGAGAATCTCCAGGAGAGCACTTGAGAGCGGGAGGATAAGATTCCTGCTCAGTACCCCCATTTTTTTGTTTAGCCTTTTTTTAGCTTATGAGGGTGTGAATCCCAAAAAGGGGGGAGTAATTTAATTTCCAAGAAATTCCATGTAATTTTTTTTAAATTATATGGAATTATTTTGAGACCAGGCACTGAGATGGTGTGTGATTCCGAGGCCCGAAGTGCCTAGAATGATCTGTCGAAAAATATTAATCTTTAAAAAGTGTGCATGAGAGGTTTTCCTGAAAAAGTGGAATAGAACTTAAATGTGTGCTTGGATCAGAAATATGAGGGAACTATTTCATTCAAGATGGTGGGTTTACCCTAGGCGTGACTTAACTTTAGTCGGTGCAGGCCTCTAGTGAGAAAACCCGAAAGTGGCATTATCGTAAATAGAATAATAATATACAATTATTTTATTTTTAAAATCCTTATAACTCAAGAACGGTGACTCGGATTGAAAATATGATACCACCATTGAGCTTGTGAGGGTATACATTCCTTAGGCAGAGCCTAACAATGGCCAGCGTGGGCCAAAAGTGGAAATTAGTTTTTGGCCATAAATAAAATAATTGAATAAAGTTATTTTATTTTAAAATCCTTATAACTCATAAATGGTAACTTAGATTGAAAATATGAGAGTATTTTTGAGCTCTTGATGGCATGTTTCCATTAGGCAGATCTTAGCCTAGACCAGCGCGGGTCTAGGGTGAAAGATGGTTTTTGAACTTTTTTTAAGGAAATTAAAATGGCGCGTGTGCGCGGTTTCGGAAACTTCTAAACGGATTCCCATATTGAAAAAATGAGGGAACCATTGCATCTAGAGCAGCAATATTACCTAATAATTACCCTAACCTCAACTGGCGCGGGTCGATGGAAAAAATTAATTTTTCTTCGTTTTATGAAAAATAAAATAAACTTAAAAAGTTTATTTTATTCAAAATTTGTTTCATTGCAATGCAGTGATGAGATGGTTGTTTCATTACATAAATTAAATAGCATAATGACTCTTTAATTTAAGCATAATAGATATATTGTTTCATAAATTAAACAGCATAATGATGCAACGACGCAACGTAACAGAAATGATGCGACGCGTTTCTCTTTTAATGAGATAACAGGTTGGAGAATCAAAGCTAGAATTTATCTGATTGATGGTGAAGAAATTCTCTTCAACAAATAATGTCAAAGAATCATGAGCAATAACGACACACCTCAAATAATGGGACTAGAGAGTGATGAACGCATCCTCCTTCCGCCCTTCGAAGGATCGCTAGCAACATGGGCGGCTAATCATGAATGGATAACGAAGGCACAGGACGCCACTCTTCCCTGACCAACCCATATATCCCAGGTAGGGGTTAATTTTGATTTTTATTTACCTATTCTTCTTTCTGAAACAATGAACACTGATCAACCTACAAATAGTTTGATCTGTGGGTTGCTTTTTCTTGTGGGGGGTGATTTGCATCGGGGTTTTGTATCAAGATAGAGCTTTGATAAAGCCTTAAACATTCCCCGTGTTTCTAAACCACAAATGAAAATGGAATGGTCACATATGAATAATTCCCAATCCCCTCCGTCTTGTGTGTTTTGTTCATTCTTTGTGGCCACATCGTCAAAATGGCAGCAAGGAGGATTCGAGGCCATCACAAAGAAGATGTCATCCCACGAAGGTCATAGGTGCAAGCAGCGCAAGGAACGGACCACCAGAGCAGACTCGGTGTTCTATAGAAGAACTCGCTGGTGGTGGACCATAGCGGTGGCCAAGGGTGGTTTGAAATGTGACGAAAGGATCGTTGTGGCCAGATCGGGCCATGGTAGTGTGGTAGGAGCCGCTGACCTTCGTGCATGCGGCTAGCGGCAGGCGAACGCGGCCACTCAAGCGCGTCGGTGTACTGCATCGCATCACATTCGGAAAATTCCTTGGTCAACTGAACATGAAAAACGATGTGGCCCTGAGGATGACCCGTAGGGTAGGGGAAGTGTACACATCTTCCATCTGTGTCCTAGATAGGTGAGAGTCGGGCCGCCATTGGCGGGCTGGGTAGGGTGCGGGCCTCCCCAGCGGGCCGGACCGAACCGGACTCAGGTCGGGCTGGACCAGACCGGAATCAGGCCGGGCTGGATCTAGGTCAGGTTTAAATACTCAATTCGGGTCGATGGAACCCAATTCAGGTCGGATTAGTCTGACTAGGTCGGACCAGACTCGGGCCCAACTAGCCCCTTTTCGAAAAAATGCCAATATCTTTCAAACTAGGTGTTCGATGTATGAGTGGTTTTTGGAATTGGAACTCTCACGATGAGGCGGATATTTTGTCATACTCTGTGGAGGCTTTAATGGAAATTGAAATACGAATAATTGCTTGGGGATTAGTTCTCTCAGAATCAAGCGCACTACATACGGACACCCTACGGTTGGCAGAGACCTAAAGACTGCTGACAAGTGACCCTATGTGGATCAGCTACAATGACCCAGTGGGAAGCAGATCTATGTGATTCAGTAGACCCATAGTGGGGAGATGCTCTGTGTGACTTGGAAAACCCATGATACTCGATAGGAGGAGTACCTCAATATGGACAAGGTGAGAAGTGTCTTTGTGTAACCCGGCATGCCCACTATGGGGAGTGGTTCTGTGTGACCTAGCATACCCATGGTACACATTAGGGATGAGTACCACAGTAGTCCAAGGTTAGTGGGAAGAAGCTCTATGTGACCCGGTAGGCCCACTGTACTCATTGAGGAGGAGTTCTCCAATAGCCCAAGGTGTTCTATGAAATGACTGATATTCTTCCTTTCCTGCTCTAGATTATACCTAGTGTGAGTTGTCTTGATTCATGGTTTTCTTTTTGGATTACTTTGTGGTCTTTCCTTGTTGGTTTGGGGTCCCTACTTAGTATATTGTTTCTCACCCCTACATGGGCTTCACCCATACGTGTTGTGTCTGGTGCAGACGATCGCCGCCTTAATGGAGGACTTGGTGGCCCAGGACCCAGTGGTGCCCAGTGAGACCAGGTAGATGGGGTATACTTCTATGGATTCCATCAGCTACTCTACACTTACCTATCAGGTGGGGTTTTCAGCGGATTACTTTTAGAGTTTCCTTATACTTTCTTATTTTCAGTTCATCTTTTGTTTGGTTTGTATTCTGTCCCATTTGACCTATAGTTTTTACTTTTACTCAATGGTTGTTTAGTGGAATGCATGTTTACCTTTCTAGATTTGGGAAGTAGTTGTGTGTGGGTGTGTACAAGTACTCAGGAAAATTCCTCCCACTAACTGGTTGACGCCTTCGGTGCTAGTCACCAACCCATGGCCTTTGGGAGGCTGGCTTGGGGGATGTCATGGCATGGGCCCTGGGGGATGGGTAGTGACACCATGAACTTCTCAAGGGTAGGATTAAACTCTTTAAAATTCCTAACTTTTTATTTGAATGCCTGAGTCACTGGAGGTAGCCTCAAATTATCCAACAAATATTTATAGTGACTGGTCAGCTAGTTTTTTGTGTAAATTCTCTTGAAATAGAAATATACTTTCTTGGTAATTTCTTCTTGAGACTTTTTAGAACTAGTGGAATAAAACTTAACCATATCATAAGTATGATCACAATTCTACCTGATTTTTGAGATACTCTACTAGTCATTGATACCCATCATATTTTTAAGTTCCCCTCTATCCACATGTATGTCCATCTCAATATCTGGAGAGTGAGAAATAGGAGAAGATGAGATGGAGGAACCTTGTACTATATCTCTGATATATAATCTAAACTAAGTTAAATCAAGATTTGTAAATGGAGGAGTAACTTATGTGGAATCATCATTCACTTCGTCTTTAACAACAGACTTCAAAATGGCTAGACCAAGAGTCTAAGGAGGAGGAGAGTCATCCTCAGAAGACTATAAAGAGGTATCTTCATACACTTTCAGAACTCTATCCAAGGATTCTTTATATTCAACTATTAACTTGTTAATGGCTGAGACCATAGAAACCAATTCATTTCTCATTTTCTGATTGTATGTGATAATGGATTCCAACAATGAGATCAACCTTGGCTCAACCTCATATACAAATCTCTGAGTAATCAAATCAGCAACTCTTACACTAATTTTGGAAACTGTAGAAAATGTTTGTGAAGGGGTTGATCGAACAACATCCAATATCTCTTCCTTGAAGTTATTAAAATCAACTTTGGTGATATACTCAATAGATTTTTAACTAGCCAAATGATTAGGAGCAAGAGTAGGATCCCTATCCTTTGAATCAGGTTAGTCCAAACCTAGATTCACATACCTTGGGGCCCTCCTCCAGACAGGTACAACAATATCATCTAAGGGAGAAAACACATCAACCTTTTCTTTTTTAGCTTGTCTATACCCCTCATCTAATGGCCTCTTCCTAGAATAAACCAACAACCTCACTAGAGTAATGGATACATCCCTTATAGCCTGAACTTCCTCCTAAACATAGACAGTATGATCTCTCTCTTCAACCACAGCTAGTTCAACATGAGAATCACGAGACCTTTCCTCAATCACATTCTATTATGCAGCCTCATGGGATTCCACAATAGGTTCTTGTTCTACTAAGGAAGGACCAACAAGATTCTCATGTTCAACAAGATCTAGGGTTAGATCAATAAAATCTTCACCATGACCTCGATCATCATTAACATGGTCTAATCTAAAATCTAAATCATCACTTTCTTCATCTTATCTATCACTTAAATCTTCTCCATAACTTCCATAAAATTACTCAATATCTTCCTCAACTCCATCATCATCCTCAAATTCATTATCTTATTCACTACCACTTCCTTCTTCTTCACCATATTCTTCTTCACTACTAGATCTTCTCTCATACTCAGCATTTTCTGACTCTTCTATCTCATCGATATCATTCCCAGGTAGAAGTGGTTCCTTTGAAGGTATAGGTCTAGGTGTACTTATAGGACAATAATTCACCCTCTCTAGATTGTCAGCAATGTCAGGATCACTCATGTCATCTATAGGAGACTCATTTCCCTGACCTTCTTCATCCATATCCATATCCACACCAGAGTACTCACCAGATTCATCTAGTCCTAGACTAGGATCAACCATGTTCCTCAACCTTGAGGGATGCTCAACAAGATCAATTTTCTCATAAAACTTGTCATTATCCTTAAACCACATCTTCTTCTAGGGATTCCAATTAATTTTAATCCTCTTACAAATGGTTTTTTGATATAGAAACCATCACAAGAAGAGACTGTCTCTTCACCTTCATTTACAAATCTCCTGTCCTTCAATATAGTAGAGATAATTCTAGGATAAAATAAAGAGTTTATCTTGCAATAGGGCTTGATCATCACACTGATATGAACTATCAGATATTTGAAAAAAAAATACCTTATGACCTTTCATTAGCAGATACAGCAAGTAAACATCTTGAGACTTAAGAGAAGCAAAGTCCCCTTTCCTGGGACATAATTTATGTTGTATGAATTTAAATAAAAGTATATAATTATTATCGATCTCTATATAAATATGCATCTTATGCTATCTATTTCATGTCAACTCAGCCAAAGCTTCCTCATAACTGAAGAGGTCACTTATTGGAGGAGCACTTCCCTGATGGTTGTCACAAACACCCTAATGGGGTACCTTCAAGCATTATTCCCAATGCTTGGATGAAAAAGACACTATTTTTTCATCCACTTTCAAATTTATCTAAAACACCTTAGATCCTTCCAATAGAAACTCATCATACTGGTAAAACTCATGTACCAACCTCAGATAATACAGCCTCTCATTGTTGTAGAACACTCCAACCACCCTTGGGTTTGAAACACATTTAGAAAATGGGACTTACTGGAAAAAAACCATTCCAAATGTACTTCCTTCTATGGGGTTACGATACAGTTTGTGAGTTCTGGATGAATAGGTTTTGGCTTAGGATTAGGCTGACTAGATTCACCTCTATGCTTCTTAGACAGATACGACTCGTCCTCAGATCCTTGAGGGATGTTCTTGACACGAGACATTGAGGAAGGTTTGAAGGGATCATTTTGAGAGAGAAAGGTAGCATCTCGAGAGAGAAAGGTTCAAGGGTAAGAGTCCGAGATTAAGAGTGTGAGGGTAAGAATTATTAGATCAAACCTTAATTTTATCACTTAGGGATTTGAAAACATAAAATACTAAATGCAGGTTAAAATAAAATAGCAACATTCCAAATTACAGATAGAGAAATAATTAAATATCGGTCAGTGAGACACATCGGTGAGTGTCATCGGTATGTCACTTCCAGTGAGTCTTGTCGATGAAACATCATTGGTGAGTCGTATTGGTATGATATCATCGGTGAGTAACTTAGGTGAGACATCATCGATGAGACATCATCGGTGAGTCGCGTTGGTGAGACATCATTAGTGAGTTCTCAAAAATTGATCATCCCTAACTCATGTCTGATGTAACTCATCCTCTTAGAATTTAAAGTCTTAGTAAAAATATCAGCAAGCTGATGTTTTGTGCCAATGAATTAGAGATTTATATCACATTTTTTATAATGATGTTTCAAAAAGAGATATCTTACATCAATATGTTTTTTTCAAGAGTGAGAAACTAGATTTTTAGAAATGTTAATTGCACTTGTGTTGTCACAGATTATAGGGACATGGCTAAACTAATATCCATAATCCAATAATGTGTATTTCATTCACAAAATCTAAGCACAACAGCTACTAGCAGCTATGTACTTAGCTTCGGTAGTAGATAATGCAACAAAATTTTGCTTTTTACTACACCATGATACAAGAGACTTTCCCAAAAAGTGACATGTTCTAGAGGTTCTTTTTTTATCTAAATTACAACCACTAAAATCAACATCTTAATAACTAACTAAATAAAAAAAATTTCCTCTAGGATAGAACAATACTAAGTTAATAGTATAATTGAGGTATTTGAAAATTCTTTTAACAATGGTAAAATGAGATTCTTTAGGGTTTGATTGAGAACGTGCACACATACACACACTAAACACAATATTATACTGACTAGCAGTCAAGTAGAGTAGACTTACAATCATACCTATATAATTGGTTTGATTAACAGATTTTCCATTTTCATCAAGATCCAATCTATAAGTGGTACTCATTGGAGAATCACTATTTTTTATACTATCAAAGGCAAACCATTTTAAAATATATTTAGTGTACTTACTTTGATTTAAAATAATACCTTCTTTATTTTGAAAAAATTGAAATCTAAGAAATAATTTGAGTTCACCCATTAAACTTATTTTAAATTAACTTTGAATCATTTTTTAGAAATCAATACATAAATAATTTTTTAAAGATCCAAAAATAATTTCATCAACATATATTTGAACAACTAAAACATATTTAGAAATTATTTTTATAAAAATATTAGGTCCAACTATTCCTTTTGTAAAACATTTTAAAATTTGAAATTTTCAAAGCCTATCATACCAATCTCTTGGAGCGTACTTTAAACCATACAAAGCTTTTGATAATTTGAAAACATGATTTGGGAAATGAGGGTTTGTAAAACTAGGGTGTTGTTCAACAAAAACATCCTCAACTATATAACCATTTAGTAATATGCTAGAAAAATTATAATGGATTCAAGTCTAGCAACCGGTGAAAAAGTTTCTTCATAGTCAATTACTTATTCTTGACTATATCCCTATGCAACCAGTCTGGCCTTATTTCTCAATATGATAGTAGCTTCATATACTTTATTTATAAACACCCATTTAGTACCTATAGTCAAGATGTATTTGGGTCTATCAACAAGTTTCCAGACTTTATTTCACTCAAACTAATTCAACTCTTCTTTTATAGCCATTACCCAAAATTCATCATTGTTTTCATCATTGATGTTCTTAGGTTCAAGTTATGACAAGAAAGCATGATGTTCAACCTAGTTCCTTATAGAATCTCTAGTTTGGGTCCCATTATCTAAGTCTCCAACTACAAAATCTAAGGGATTGTTCTTAAGGGTTATAATAGATCTAGAAAATGAATGGCTAATTACTTCAGGTTCATCTATAGGTTCAAGTTCACTATGATCAGAGTCTGGAGATTTTCCAGAACTAGAGGATTTTGTTGCTTTCTTATCAGCAGAGTCAAAAGGTTTAACATTTATATCCAGATTGTACATATCATCCTCAATATTTTCTAGGGAGGTTTTAGTTTTATGTGGATCTATTTCATTAAATTTGATATGTACAGATTCTTCCATACACTTGTTCTTTTATTGAAAACCCTATAGGATTTTCTATAGGTTGAATAACTTAGGAAAATTACTTCATCACTTTTGGAGGAAAACTTGTCAATATTATCTTTTGTATTAAGGATAAATACTTTTCAACCAAAAACTTTAAAGTAATTAACCTTAGGTTTCCTATTGTTCCACAACTCATAGGGAGTTTCCTTAAGAATAGGTCTAATTAAAACTCTATTAATAATATAACAAGATGTATTCACAGCTTATGCCCAAAAATAAACTGGTAAGTTATACTCATTGAGCATAGTTCGGGCAATTTCTTGTAAGGTTCTATTCCTTCTTTCTACAACTCCATTCTAATGAGGTGTCCTAGGAGCATAGAAGTTATGACTATAGCCATTTTGTGAGAAACAATATTTAAACTCTTGGTTTCCAAACTCATGGACATGGTCACTTATTAAGGTTTTAATTCTAATACCACTTATGTTTTCTACAGTTCCAGCATACTTGGTGAAGTAGGAACAATCTTCACTCTTGTGAGCTAAAAAGAAGGTCCAAGTATACATAAAAAAACATCTACAAGAACATAGACATAATTCTTCCCATTTAACTAGAAACTCTAGATGGTCCAAACAAATCCATGTGAACTAACTAAAGAGGTTGAGAAGTTGAAACATCTTTCTTTAGTTTGAAATATATTTTATGTTGTTTTCCTTTTGGACAAGGATTGCAAACCTTGTCATTTGGAAACTCAAGTTTAGCTAGATCCTTGACTAGTCCTTTTCTAGTAATATTTCTAAGGGAGTGAATGTTATGGTGTTATAATATCCTATTCTAGAGCCAAGACTCTTTGTGAAAATCATTCAAGAAAGAAACATTTTGAGAAACTCAAGAATCTAAATTCACAGCATAAACATTTTCATTTCTAAAAGCAGTGAATATTAACTCATTTTTTGAATTGAAAATATTACAAGAATAATTTTCAAATTTAACATGAAATCAATCAACACATAATTGTGAAATGGTAAGAATATTGTACCAAATACCATCAACAAAAAGAACTTTAGAAATTAAAATTGAGTTAGTGTTACTGATTTGGCCAAGGCCAATAATTTTTCCTTTTTAATTGTCACTAATGGTGACATGCCCACCATAAATCTTAATAAGATTCTTGAAGAAAGAATAATACCCTATCATATGTCTTGAATACCCACTGTCCAAGTACCATACGCCCTTATAAGAACTTTTCAAACAAATTTTCTATAGAAATAAATCAAACAATGAAAGATTTTTGTACCCAGACTTTCTTGGGTCCAGTAACATTAGTAATTAAATATTTGGGAACCCACATTTTCTTCATGGGTTTCTTATAAACAATTTGTAAAGTATTAGAAAAATAAACTTTATTTGGTTTAGAAATACTTGATACAGTATAAGATGTTCCATCATTGGAACTTGTAGTAAATTTTCCAGAAATAGGCCTAAAACCATATTTTCTAGATTTGGATACAAAATTAGTTTTAACAAAAATTTATTTTTCCAAGTTGATAACCAATAGCAGTAGTATACTTTAGAGCAAACTATTTGTTAAGAATTTGAACCAAGTTATCTTTACCATTTGTGAATCACTCTAGGTACTTCATTAATTTCTCTTTATAAAATTTAAGTTCATTATTCTCATTGATCAACTGAGCATTCTTTTCCTTTTCAATAGTAAGTTTAGATTTAATAGAAATAGTAAGATAATGTTGTTTCTTGATAGATTTATATTTATCTTTCAATTCATTGCATGTATCCTCGATAATTTTACAGTATTCAAACATTTATTCATTTTTCAAATTTTCATATTCAGATCCATATCTAGAATAATAATAATTTTGTACAGGGGATTACAGGGTTACCTCAGATGTGTTTTTCATTAAACACATATTAGCTTTGTGAGCCTTCTCATCATGTGAAGATTCAAATTCACAGGAGATATCCTCAGAAGCACTCTAGGTAGCCTTCATTTCCTTTTTGTACTTTCTATCTTTGTCTTCATATTTCCTTTTAAACTTTATTTTAGGACAGTCATCCTTTACATGTCCTCTTCTCTTACACTCATAACAGACTATTTCATTGGTATTTTCATTTCTCTTCCAGCCCTATTTCCAGTTGCCTTTTTTGTCATATTACCCTTTGTAACTGGGATTCCTAAATAACTTCTTCCTTCTATAGAACTTTTTAAATCTCCTAGCCAATTGAGCCATCTCCTCATCACTATCACTTGATGATTCTTCATTGCTGGAACTTTCAACATGAACTTGCACTTTCTCTTTTTGTTTGGAGGAATTGGTTTTGAAAGCCATTGACTTTCTCTTTGTTTCATCATCTTCTTCTTCGTTTACCATCAACTCTTCTCCATAAATCATTAGCTTACCTATCGGTTCTTCAATATTAGTGGTTCCTTCATGTCAAACAACCAGTGTATCCCAAATTTCATGTGTTGTTTTACATAAATAAATCCTATTAAATTATGCATCCCCTAAGAAACAGTATAAGGCATTCATAGCCTTACAGTTGTTATTGTACGTTGCTTTAGTGGCATCATCCCAAGTGTTCCCAGCAGTAACAGGAATCTTATATTCATCTACAATTGAAGATCATATTTCAAAACTCATACTTTCTAAATGCATTTTCTTTTTAATTTTCCACTAAGCATAATTTGTTTCATTAAAGTATGGAGGTTTTTTTATAGCAGCACCTTCTAGCTTATTTTCCATATTAAAATAGTAGAAATAGGTTTTAAAGAACTACAAATTTAGAACTGACATAAATTTAGATATCTTTAAAACACAACTAAAATCATAGTTGAAAAAGATTTGAAAATTTTAAAACTTTGAAAACATAAGATTAAAAACAGCATCTGATACCAAGTGTTGGTCGGAGTAGGACACTCAAGAGGGGGGTGAATTGAGTTCCTATAAAAATTTCAGTCTAAAAATGCCTATTTAAGAATCCCCAAATTTCAAAACAATTACATGTCAGTTAACCAAAGTAGCAGATTTATAAAAGTTTTGTTTGTTCCCAAGATTTCTCAAAGATTGATTAATTCTTAGTTAAAACAATATACTTTATTATTTTCACTTTGGAAATTGGTCTACTAAAACAAATTATAATATAAAAACTATCTAAGATTAACTATCAAAGTAGAGTTGAGTTTTTTTGAAATAGTTATAAGAACAATGAAAAAAACTTGAAAGCACACAGGAGAAGTAAACTAGAGGTTCAATCTCAAGATGAGACCTAATCCTCTCCACTTGGTGATCACCTGCCACCAATCAGTTTATATTAAATAAACTTGATCCACACCCAAGATTGGGGTAACAACAGTATATAAACTGTCTAGGTCTAGACCTCTTTTACAGTATAAGTGGAAGTACAAAACAGACAAACAGACAGGTCATGCAGGGACCTCTTCCACTGTTATTTGTGGGAATGTTAAGTGTAAAAAGATGAGTTGGTGAAGATATCTTTGTATCTTCCAATTTAGTAAAGGAGTCAGCATGTATTTATAAAACAATGATACAAACATTGCTCAAAATGTAAATAATATGCACATGCAGAGCAAAAAAGATAAGAAGAGTTTAGAATGCTCTATGTTATGTTCTATGATGCTTTTGGACTCCTTCAGAATGATAGAAGTGAAGTTGGAGTCGTCTTCCAGAAACAGACAGCAAAACAGAGAGTCGTTTTTGCTTATGTCTTTTGTTCCAAGTGAGCCTCGAAGTGTTCTTTTCTTCTAAGTTGTTGCTGGAGAGATTTTTGGTTTGTTTGGTTCTTAGTAGTGTCTTCGTATAAGCACATTAGGGAGCTCTTGTGTTTTTCTCTAAGGTGCACGAACAACTTTGTGCATTTCTTCCAGGTCGCTTCTTTCTCGCATACTTTCTTGTTGATCTAGATATTCCTTTTATACAAACAAGCAGCATGTTCTCCGGTACCTCGTACTGGTCTATGACATCATTAAATGTTGTCTACAAAAGGCAGGCATGCTTGTTAATATAATAAGGAGTACTAAATTTCACAAATATGACTATTAGAGGTAAGTTTGAATTTAATAGATAAATCATCGGTGACTCAGTATGTCAGTAGCTTAGACTGTCGGTAGATCATTCTATTGGTAGCTCATTCTATAAGTAGATCATTTTTGTCGGTAGGTTAAACTTGCATTGGTCAATTGAGTCGTTGATAGATGTTACGTTGGTAGCTCGATTGTCGATAGGTGATGCGTCGGTAGCTTGGTTGTCGGTAGGTGATGCATTGGTAGCTCGACTATCGGTAGCTCATACTTAGCAAAATTCTGAGTGTCGGTCAGTCACTCTGTCGATAGGTCGGACGTTAGTAGGTCAGACATCGATAGGTTAAGTTGTCGGTGACTCATACTTAGCAAATTTTCTGAGTCGGTTTGTCAGTGACTCAGCTTATTAGTAGCTTATCTCGTCGGTAGCTCATGTATTAGTGACTTGTCTATTGGTAGGATAAGTATCGGTAGCTCATACTTAACCAAAATCTGTAATTCTGTCTTATGATGTAAACACTAACACTAGAGGTTGAAATTATATTTAAACATGATTAAACACAGTGTATTTTAATAAATCAGAATTAACATAGTGAAACATGATTTGTGAGCATTAAAACTAGAGGAGGCCAACATATTGGACTGCGTATGTGAATCTTCTTTAGATCATTGTATTGGACTCTGTATGCATTTATCTTCGAGGAATGCGTATTGTGGAAAATCCAAATTATGTGTAATTGAATTTGTAATTAAATAATTATACCGTCCAAATGCACCTGTTGTGTACTGGTTTATTCTAACACTCTAAACAAATACCCGGACAATGTCCCCTAATATCCGCAACAATAACAGTCATTTATAATTTCAAATTTTTTAAATTTTAAATAAACATATCTTATAAATTTAAATCGAGGATGGCTGGGCAAGTCGGCGGGGAGTCAGCTTAAACCCAAATAAAACGGGAAACCAGTGGCCGGCAGCCAGTCGCCGCCCTGCACGAACGACCCCGCCGTGAACATCATCGCCTCCGTGGAGGTGTTGATCACCCTGTAACCCGGCCACGTCACCCTTCCGCTGGTATTCGCGCCGCCGCCGCGGTTCCCGAACTCCCCGTAGTACAGCGTCCGGAGCCCGAAGTCCCCCGACCACTCCACCCACCCCGCCGGCTCTATCAGCCCGTCGATCTGCGACACCACCACCACCGTCCGGGAATACGCCTTCCAGGGCCTCCCCAGGTAGGACTTCACGGAGGACTGAACCGGGAGGAGGTCCTCGGCGGCGGCGATCTTGCATCCGACGAGCGACAGGCCGGTGCTCTGGTTGGGGTCCTCCCGTCCCTGCGCCGTGAACACGTTCTTCTGGCGGGGGGCGGGTCTCCGGGCGTAGAGGTTGCAGCCCTGGAGGACGGCGGCGGCGTCGCCGAAGACGAAGTCGACGGTGCCGTAGACGTCGCAGTCGCGGTAGAACTGGCGCATGGAGTGGGCGTAGAGGGTGTCCTGGTACCCCACGAAGCTGCAGCGGTAGAAGGCGGAGAGGTCGGAGCCGCTGCGCAGGGCCACGGCTTGGAGGTTGCTGGGGCCGGCGGCGTTTTCGATGGTTATGCCTGTCGCCAGGAACCCGTCCCCCACCACCGCTGGATGTCACACCCGTGCTCCCAGTAGTCAAAAAACACGCCATAGATAAAGTAAAGAACTTGTGTGGCCACAGCGACATACGACCAGGAAAATTATCAGATTTATTAGGGAAATGGAGGACCCACCGACGGTGGCTGACCGGAAAGTGGTCCAGTTGGTGCCGGCGCTCCGGCTGCCCTTGATCACCGTCTTCCCGATGCCGTCACCCACGAACATCACCCTTGTCTGCGCGCTCCCCACTTCCACGTTCTCCATATACGCACCCGCCTTGATGTATATCACGAACCTCGCCGCCCCCGAGCTCGGCGCCGCCGCCACAGCGCCCCCCACCGTCGTGAAATTCCCGCTCCCGTCCTTCGCCACCACCACATCGAACTCCGTCCCCGCCGCCGCCTCCAGCAGCCGCCTCTCCCTCCGCGTCATCCATCCCGGATATCCCCTCCCCGCCTTACCGACCGCCTCAGCCTCGACGGCGAGTCCGCCGGAGTCGCGCAGCTTTTTGAGCATGGCCAGCGAGTTGCTCGCGTGGCGGGCGATTCTCAGCAGCCCCTCCCGGAGGATCTCCCGCTGTCTTCCGCCGCCGTGGGCGAATCCGTCGAGGCACGTGTATTGGTTGGTGATGGCGGTGCTGAGCAGCGTTTCCAAATCATGCAGCGTGCGGGCGGACGTCACCGGTCCGCGGGGCAGGTCTCTGGCCGCGGCTTTGAGCCGGGAGACGGTCCGGTCGAGGAGCTCGAGGCAATCGGAGAGGGCGAGGCGGGGGAGAGGGCCGAGGCGGTCTCCGGTCCGGCGGAGGATGTCGGAGCACCTGGACCGGGAGCTCAGGACGTCGCCGATGGTGATGTTGACTGTGGCCGCAATTATGTCACGGAGAGAGGCGGATGGAAGGTTCTGCAGGACTGCGGAGAGGGTGGAGACGCAGAGGTTTTGGTACAATGTGTCGTCGCAGGCGGAGCGAGCCGCCGCCGGGATGTGATGATCGGCGCCCGGAGATTCCGGCGGTGAAAACACGATTTCAGCCCAGCTCATCGGTGGCGCGAGGACGGCGAGAAAGAGGAGGAGCGGCCCCGTGAGCGCCGAAACGAGCGGCGGAGCGACGGAGGGTTTAGTTTTTCCGGTCATCGGATGGGACATGGCGACGGGGCGACGGTGGCGCGGGAGACGGGGTGGTGGGGTGGGGTGCCCCGTATTATAGGAAGGTATAAAATTACGGATCCAACGGTATATGATTATAAAGGTCAGTCATAAGTGGATGGTCCAAGGGGAGCCTTTGAGACTTGAACTACAATTGAAGTTTCCCAGCTCCTCATATGGACCACGTGACATGCCAAAATTGTTTCCATTATTAAAGCTGCCGGGGGTCCATGACTACTTTATTAAATGACATTTAAATGTTTTCTTACAAAAGTGTTTGCATTTAGGAATGTTTTAGAGATCAATTTTGGAAATGGCACATTACATTAACACAAAGTTTGTTAACTATTTACAACCAAATAAAAATGGATGTTGGTAGCTCAGTTCAATAATTTCTTATTTTATTTACATCAACTCATGTTTATTGTAATTCTGATAATTTATGTGTTATATGCTATTAATTTGTTTCTGTTGTTTTTTTGGTAAGTATGGGATCATCCATAAATTATACCAAATCGACCATATGACGAAGTGATCAACCACATTAAGTAGACACATAAGGGTTCTTTAATATGACGGGTGACTGTGGATGATTACAAATAGTCCGGGAAGGAGAACTACAAAACTACATAGAAATACACACACACACATGCAGGAAGTCAAGGAGACTCCAACCCGAGACCCCCCCAAGACCCTGCAGGGCCCTTTGCCACTAGGCTAGGCCCTATGAGCAAGTGAATGTGGATAATTGACCACATGAAGACTAAAGCAATTTGTCCAAGTATCAGATCAATTGCACGTTCATGTGACCACAAGAAGGATTTCTACTGATTGTGCAGACACAATCACAGTTGATCGACCGCGCATGAGTATTTTCAACGAATTGTGGCATTCAAAGTTAGATTTTTTTTCTTCTAATTGTTGGATTGATCGCACAAAGGCCTTCAATCAATCGTGCCTATATATCCAATCGACCACACGACCATTCTGATTGACCGTGCTAATATGCATAAAGGTAAAGCTGGTCTCTGTGAGAGTTAAGCCAATCTACATAACAATAAAGGTACCGTGTAACATCCTCCCCTGGTTAGCGTCCACTAAACGATGCCTGAATCGAATGAGCAATCACTGAGACCTCAAGTGCGCCACATCACATGCTAAAGGCTACCGACTAGCAACGAGGGTCTAGGGTAGTACCATAGAGAGACTAGACCCTCATACTATAGTGCACAATAACAAATAAAATAACCATACAACATCCACAAACAATAAACATTAGAGTGAGCAGAAGAAAATAACCAAAAATAATAATAAATGAAATGCAGCAAGCAAGCAGTCATATTGACTCATTAACCGCTTCTTAGGCTAACCATGCATACAAAATATATATAGAATAAAATAAATGTAAAAGAGGCTCTAATACATCCTCAAGCCTCATCTCGTCCCAATCTCCAATCTCATCCAAGCTATCCCGCTCGATTATGCAACACCCAACCTTCACCCAACATGAACCTGTGATTAGTGAAGTCTGCTCGGGTACCCAAGTGTCATGCCTGCCCGACCAGAGTGTGAGTACGAGTCAGTAGGGTACCGTCAACGTAGTCTCATACATAACCCCTAATGCAGTGTATATGTGCATGTGACATGCTCAATTGAATAAATAAATACAACGTAAAACCATAAATAAATGATCACCAACGATCCTTGGGTTCTCACATGAAACTTTGATTGACCCAAACTTGCTCTTACTAGTGTGGGAGTGTCTCTGAGCACATCTCACAATTGTACTAACCAATATCAGGGCCATGATTGATTCCTAGGAGCAAGTACTAGGCAATCCAAAGTAACTATGAGTTGAAACTAAGGATTGCGTCCAAGACATCCCAAAACATGTGGGGGGAAACCCAATTCCAACCCCATAACTAGTGTATCCATCCCAAATCCAAGGAGCATGTCCATGGCATCCCAAAGCCTATGGGAGAGTTATGTCCAACCTTGAAACCAACATATCTAGATCCAAGGAGCAGGTCCAGTGTAACGACCCGAAATTTTGAATAAATCTTGTTTCCTAATTTTGTGTGTTATATTATTTTTCATACTCAACAAAACTGTTTCATTTGATAATATGAGTATAAATAAAATGAGACTGTTGGGTTTGACTATTATATGACCTTTAGTCAGTATGACCGTTGGAAACTGAATGTTGCGACTATTGTCTCTAAATACAAGTGATCTTGGTTAATTAATATAGAAAGAAGATTCGATGGCCTCACCCAGTAGTCTTGGACCGATCGAAGCCCATCTAACAGAACTTGGGAAGGAGGTAGCACCACTGGACTTTTCTCTGGACCAAACCCAAGCCGAACTTCATCGTGTGAAGTTAGAACAGAATCGCCTTCACGAGAAGTTCAAACTGATAGAAATTACTACTCGTGCGATGTTGGCCGAGCCTCCCTCAGATTCTCTCACCTTATCACACCTTACACTTAGGTCCTATGCTGGTGTGATAAGGGGCTATGTAAGGAGACCGTAACTGCCTTGTGTAATCATTTGTTTTAAATAAAAATTTTAATTTCTTCTTATGATGAAGTTTATGAATTTTCAAATGTCCGGATAAATATAGTATGCATATTTTTGATGAATTTTAGAGAAAGGATATTTTAAAAATGTTTATGTAAACCTTAAATAATTAAAAATGTGTAATGATTTTCAAAAAATGGTCTTTTACAATTATGTTTAGTACAAAATTTAGAGTCTAATAAGATCAACTTAATTTTTGATGAATAGTAATTTATGAATAGTGATTTTATGCTTAGGATTAGTAATGTGACCAAATGGATTAGTAATCTCACTTAAAGAAAGTATTAATATAATCTAGGCACATTGATTAAGTAATGTGATTCAATAAAATGGTTAAATAATGGTTTCATAAATTATTAGTCAAGTATTAGTTTTTTTGGGTGAATAGTGTTTTTAATTAAAAATTAAATTAAAAATATTTAGAAAATTATTTTTATAAAATGGACTTTATTTTTGAATTCAGAACATCGATATTATGCTAAGGTAATTTTTGGGGATTTTTCTAAAAAAAATGAATTTTCAGTGAACATTGTATTTATTTAAAAATTAAATTAAAAATATTTAGAATTTTTTTTTATAAAATGGAATTTATTTTTTGAAATAAGAGCATCAATATTTGGTTAAGGTGAAATTTTGGGAGTTTTCGGAAAAAGTTGAATTTTCAGTGAATAGTGAAAATACAGTTTTTAAGTTACGGGTGTTTAATGACATCATTAAATGATATATTAAGTATGTAATCAATATGGTCGACTTACGAATAGTAAGATAAGGTATGAGGTGTCCCAAGTGGCCAATACCATGGGCAAGCCCATGATTTTGCCAAAACCACCAATGAGGTGTCCCTTGGCCATTAATGCCTTGTCCCCTCACTTTCCCTATAAATACCAAGCCATCCTCTCATCCATTCGACTCCCAACTCTCCCCCAACGAAGCTATAGTCTCATTACCTCCAAAAGAGTCCTCCCAAGGCGCCCCCAAGCCCTCAAGGTCCCAACCTTTGAGTTTTAAGAGTTACGTTTTAAGGTAAGGGATCCAACCTCTCTCTTTCTTTTCAAATACTCTCTTTTAATTCATTTCTTTTATGCTCCATGTTCTTATGTTGGAGGATGTTCTTTTATATTCTTCTTACTTCCCTTTTCATGTTCATATGATGAGATATCCCCTCTTACTCTCATCATTTCGTTTTATGAATGTTTAAGTGGCGCTGTTAGGCTGCCGAAATTTTTGTAACAGATTCTTTCACCCTTCTCTTTTTCAAGTTCTATTTTCTTGTCAAGTCTTTCAAGTTCCTTTTTATTATGTTGGGGTATGATCTCTATATCTATCATACTGATCTTTTATGTTCATATGATGAGAGACCCTATTTGATCTCATCAATTCATTTTTTGTTGAAGTTTAAGTGAC
This sequence comes from Viscum album, assembly GCA_963277665.1. Taxonomy (NCBI): domain Eukaryota; kingdom Viridiplantae; phylum Streptophyta; class Magnoliopsida; order Santalales; family Viscaceae; genus Viscum; species Viscum album. Next base: position 175,393,716 of record OY728151.1, read on the forward strand.
GTCGTTAGGCTGCCGAATTTTTAAGGGATTCTTTCACCTTTCTCATTTTTTTAAAGTTATACTTTCATGTAAAGTCTTTTAATTTACTTTTTATTATGTTGGGTTATGATATCTATATCTATCATACTAATATTATATGTTCATATGATGATAGACCCTATTTGATCTCGTCAATTCATTTTTTGTTGAAGTTTAAGTGACGCCGTTAGGCTGCCGAATTTTTAAGGGATTCTTTCACCTTTCTCATTTTTTCAAAGTTCTACTTTCATGTCAAGTCTTTAAAGTTCCTTTTTATTATGTTGGGTTATGATATCTATATCTATCATACTTATATTTTATGTTCATATGATGAGAGACCCTATTTGATCTCGTCAATTCATTTTTGTTGAAGTTTAAGTGACATCGTTAGGCTGCTGAATTTTCATAAGAGAAATCTTATTTTTGTCTTCCTTCCATGTTTTTCATTTCATATGGTATATCTTTCAAATTTCATTACCATGTTCTTATACCCTTTATATTCTGTCCCTCTACTATTTTATGGATCATTTATGAGTGGTTGACCCATGTCCCCTCTCTTTTCAATGTTTTCCAAAACCCCGAAACATAGCCGTTATGCTGCAGAATTTCCGTCTCAAAATGTCTCTCTCTTATCCTCAAATTCATTTTATTAAGTGAATACTCAAATCTCTTTCTTCTAAAGGGGTATTCAAATATATACCAAAATGTTCTATTTTAAAGTCTGGTATTTACATACATGAGACCCACTTTCCCTTTCCGTGGGTTTAAAGTGACATAAAGATCATGTCTTTAAAGCAGTTTTTAAAACGTTATGATTATGAAATGAAACCCATTTATTTTATGCTATATGGGTTATTTATGAAATGTTGATGATGATATATGTGGCTCACATGATAACAAAGTAAAATGTAAGGGTGCGCCCTGATAGCGCTCCAATGCATTGGGTAAAGACTTAATCTCTAGAGATGACCATTTTTAACGACACCTTGGTGAATAACCTTGGTAATTTTTAATGACACCTTGGGGATGGACCTTGGTGAAACAGAAATGATTGTCTATGTTAAAAGTTGTAGCCACATATTCAAGTTATGAAACATGTTATTTTTATTATGATATGCCTCATGATCTCTTTCTCATGCCTTAAAGTTGTTTTTCATGACTTTTGATGTATCTCAAGTTCACATGTAAAATGTTTTCCTTGTTTCCCTTACTGGGCCTTCTGCTCACCCTTTCCTTTTATGTATGCTCACAGGTTATGAGATGCTGTAATGAACTTAGGATGAACGAATGAAGAAGTCTTTCAAGTGTTTAAGAAGAATGTTTTATGTTGTCATGTATTAAGTTCCTGGTTTCCAAGACACTAAACCTTAAAGATCCTCGGTTTTGTATAATGTAATGAAAGTTTATGTGATAAAAAGGCGAGATGCTATATCCAGGGCATCCCAACCCCACAGGGGGAAACCTACATCCAACCCTTGAACTAGTGTATCCATCCCAGATCCAAGGAGCACGTCCAAGGCATCCCAAAACCCATAGTAGACCCATGTCCAACCTCAGAACCAATATATTTTGATCCAAGGAGGATGTCCAAGGCATCACAACTTGAATACCCTTCTGAATCCAAGGATCATGCCCAAGGCATTCCAAATCGATAATCCATATGAATCCAAGGACCATGTCCAAGTCATTCAAACCTCACACATAGGAAAACTGGGAGTGTCACATTCCCTGCCCCGATTTCAAAGAAACTCGTCCAAGGCAATCAAATCTCATCCAGATACCCAGGGGATTTCCCTACTGGGAAAGAAAGTCACGTAGTAGTAATCATGAAGGTAAGGTCCAAGGAGAACATCCAAGAAATCTCATGTATCTTGAATACACCTCAGGGGGTGGGGGGGGGGCATTGCATCCCACTCGAACCATCTCATCAGTCACAACAAACTCTTTGGGCGCACATCACCGATTTAGGTTATAAGGTGACACTCATGATCATCAGTAATCATTTCTTATACACAACCTTTCTAGGTTTAACATCTTAATAGGGCACCCTCAATGGTCCCCTAGGTCCCATGATAGTCAAGACACCCCCCAAATGGGCTCATCTATCAAATTCATATCTCTCGGGTCGATGCTCATCACTCGAAGGGAATAACATCCCTCATCATCATCATCATCACATCTTGTTCTCATTTTCCTTATAGGAAATCCTCACTAGCATTGGTCTCAAGAGATTTCATAAGTATCATCTCACATTACAGATCGTCTCAGGTTGGTCCTCTCACTAAACACACCCATAAATCTCCCTAGGGTCCACCCACCCTAGTAGTAAAAATATATCTATGGGAGGAACACTCTACCCATGATTATATCAACTAGTACAAAGGCTCTAAGGACTCCAAATGTTCTTTCAAGGCCAATCCTTTGTCCATCCATCTCAATCCATCATTCACCTCCACTTAGAGGTCACTAAGGGAACCTATCACTAGGGCTACTACAATTACTAAGTTCATTTATATTACACCCGTCATGGTCCAATGGTCTCAAGGAATACATTTATAATCAATCTCACAATCATTGGAGGTCGATACAATCTAGCCAATGCACAAGGGTCCTTTGTGGTCGTTCACTCTTTATTCAGTTTATCCAGACATTTCTTTTTAAATAAATAATTTTATTAAATTAAAAGGGCTAGTCTCCCTCATTGGAGATACAACACATCACATTACCAACATAAATAATGAAATGAAAATACCATTATGCATATACAAGATACCATCTACCTTATTCTCGAAGACATTTCCTTTTTAATTCACCGCCCGATAGTTCCTGCCTAAGCCTACCCAAGTCATTCCGACCATCACTCATCCATATGAGGCCATACCTCACATCCAAATAACCAAATTAATAAATTATAATCAAATTAAAATAAATTTATCAATTAAAATTTATCTTAAACAATTTTAATTAATTTTATAATTTAATTCAAGTAGGCATAATTAACTAAATACACATTGGGCGCTCCCACCACATTAAAACCACAACGAACCACCTGTTAAAGGACCATAAAATACTCCCGCTACTATCTCATAAAAAATCCATATCACATGAAAATAATTTAATATTGAATTTAATTTAATTTAGGATAAAATCCTTAAAAAAATTCATATGACAACATGCCTCGATCAAAACATCATGAAGATGTCATCTTGGGATGCCCTTGAGCAAAGACATACAAAATCCCCACAAATAATAGCATATTCCACCATGCTCTAATAGATTCACCTAAAAAACCCTAAACTAGATAAGTTAAATCGAGGTGAAACCAAGGGAAATCAAGAATGGAGGAAAAAAATGGAGAAATTACAACTTTTTATAAAGTATCATGGGTTGGATTCACAATTGGAAAAATTGTGTGCCAACTGTGCGGCCTCCACTGTCCAAGGCCATCACTCTCGCACGATTAGGCCACACTGTTTTCTAAACCATGTGAAACCCTCTACAACTCACAAAATTTCACATGGTTTTTCTGTAACATTATGTCAAACCCTAGGTCTAATTCACCCCACATGTTTTACTCTAGAATTCACACAGTTTACCCAAACCATGCACTAATCATGAACATCAATCATGGGATATACAATTTGAACTGGAATCCTCCTCATGATAACTATGCATACCAAACCATAATCCCTGTAAATAATCCTCCAAAACTTATGAATTTTATCCCAAAGGTCCCAAGACTCACTCAAGCACCTGAGGTACCTATAGAGCCTCAAAATAAATCCAAAAAAATCATCTTAGGATATTAAAAATCTTAGATTCTTGATCAGAATCCCAATTCTCAAAATGAACCCCTCACCAAAATTCTAAAAAAAATTAAATTTCCCTGGAATTCTTCAACTAAAAAATGGAAGAGGTTTTACAACATGAAAAAATATGCATTGACCTTAATTATTCAGACCTAATTTATATAATTACAAAACTCTAATGGCAATTTTTGGAATTTAATATAGATGTCAGAAGTTTTTGATATCTATCAGTCTGAGGAGATCTAAGATAATTACTTAGAAACTACTATGTTGAGGAGAGAACACTAAAAATTTGAGGAAGCCTCACACATGAATACAATAATGTATTCCTTTGTGATCTCTATGCTTACATTCTCATACACTCCATACTTTATTTTCTATGCGACATTATAAAAAAATAAGAAAGCAAGACTAACTACAACTCTCACTCCTAAACTCACTAGACAATCATTCAAGGAGAAGAACCTTACTAATCAACCAAATACGATTAGATATTGAGTTGAATCACACTTCTTCAATCTGTCTATTTTACATTATATTTTGACTCATGATCATATTTATTTTATAAATTTTAGATCTTCTCCTGTATTATAAAGAAGAGTAATTACATACTCTTTCTATCTTTATTTATTTATAATTTTTTCCCATGAATAACTGTGGAAGAGGATAGATCTAGTTTAGACTTCCCTATGTACAGTTGTTGTAACCCCATTATAGGTAGTGGATATCTTTATTAAGTTTTAATAACATGAATGATAGTGGATTACTGCTAAGTAGAGAGGAATAATATCTATCTTGGAGATAACCTCTTGTTTAAATTCATCCATGTGTTTAAATTTTTTTTCACTGCTTATTTCGAATTCACTCAAAAAATATTTTATTAATTATGATTCTCACTAAGTGTTTTTATAACTATGTTTGAAATTTTTTTTTACATTTATAATTTATATGTGTTATATATATATATATGTTTTGTGTTAGTAGAATATTTTAAATTTAGATTAATTTAAAACATTTTAACTAAGTATTGATTGTACTTTTGAGAAAGTATTTTAAAATATAAAATTATATATATCTACAATTTTTTTTAACTAGGCCATGTTTTAAACTAAGTGGATTTTAACTTTATAATTTTCAAAAAAGAAAATTTTATTTTGAAGCTCAATTCACCCCCTTCTTGAGCATTCTACTAGGACTAACATTTAATATCAAAGAAAATTTCTTTTAGGATATCTATTCTAGTTGTTTACTATCTTACTTTACTTTTGACTTTGACCAAGTCCTAAGAATAGGATATCTATTTCTATTTATTCAATACTCTGTTATTATGGATGCTAGACATGAAGGTTATGATACCAATCAAACTTATTTTTTAGTTGAAAAGATTATGATCAATGAAAAATAAAAAAGAAAATATTTCTTGAAATCATGGGATTTGATATTTGGGGTACTATTGAAGAAAAATATGAAAAACCCAAAATGACTAGAAATGATTGGACTGGTGAAACTGGAGATATGTATAACTACAATTTCAATTCTATTTTGATTTTTTGATAACCCCCCTTTCAAGGGATGAGGGGAAACCCTTACAAGGCTCATAGACTCAAATATTACATGGCACGCAGGCTTAGGAGATTACATAACCCAAAGGTCTTAGGGAATTCAACCAGACTATCTACAAGGAACTACCCCTCCCCAACATTTGCATCCTGATAGTAGCTCTCCACCTTTCCATGACCGTCTGGCTAGGCTTCCCGTGCAAGCACAAGCTAGTACCGATGGCATAGCCATACCCTCTCATTCTGACAATCCATTTGGCTATGCTCTGGTGAGTGCACCTGCTCTGAATCCTCTTCTGGGGCTGCTCCTTTTTTGTAGTGTGTCTGGGGCCTACATTCATGTATCTCGAAGGCCTTGGGGTGGACCTAAGGCCTTAAGGTGGCCCGAAGGCCTTGAGACTCAACTAGCCTGAAGGCCTTGGGTAGCCCGAAAGCCTTGCAGGACCTGAGGACCAAACTGGTGGCCCAAAGGCCCAGATGGATTAATAATTGACGTGCCTTCATGAGATATAGATAAGGTATCTCAGATATGAAAATTAGTAACAGATAGAGATAATTAATACAATTATTTCACTTGGAAAACCCATGGATAACAAGAAGTAGGTGATAATAATTTTGAGATTTCAACCTGATCGATAGAGAAGCAGAGTAGTGTACATCATAGAATCATGTGACATAGACAAGCTGGAAGTAAAAGAACTAATTGGAAAGCTAATGATCTATGAGTAGAAACTAAAACCAGACATTGAAGATGTTGAATGAAATAAAAAAACCATAAAATTCATGGAATATGAGTATAAATAAAAGGAAGTAATCAATGATGATTCAAGTGGTAGTGAATCAGACTCAAAGAGTGACAAGGAGATGAATTATCTATCCAAAATAGTGATGACATTATACTTGAAAAAAGTTTTTTTTGAATTAAAAATTACAAAGGAAAATAAAAAAAGGGAAACTATAATTGAGAGAACACACCTAGTGAGATTACCTACTATGATTGAAAAAGGAAATAAAATATCACGATTGATTGTCTATAGTTACAGTACAAAAATAAGTATGATGATAGAGAAAATAAATCAAAGAAAGTGATTAAGTAAACCTGTAGTGTTTTAGAGGACATCTTTAGTGATTCTGATTTTTCAAGGGATAATGTAAATGAAAAGGCCAATCTATGCTTTATGGACACTATATAAGAGGTGAAAACTACTATATATACCTTTTTTGAAAATGAATCTCATGATGAAACTAAAATTTATAATGAATAATTATTTGAATATTGTTCTATACTTGAAGATACCATGAATAAACTAAAATATAAATATAAAAATATAAAAAAGTCTTATCATTTATCTATTAATGCGAAATCAGATCTTATTTTCGAAAAAGAAAAAAAATGCCAACTTATTAAAAGAAAACAATGAGATGGAATTGGAAAAATGAAAAATCTAAAAAATATTTATAACAATTTACTAATGGAACATATATTTTTAATATTATATTGTGAAGTTATAAACCACCTAAACATGGAACTAGTATAGGATATTAGTTTAGAAAAAAAGAAATTTGTAAAAAAGTTAGTTTTTTCCTAGTTTTAAAAATAAGACCCTAATTTTCAAAGCTAAATGAACTTCTGGTGATGAAAATAATTATCATTATCTAGGACCTAAGAAGACCATTTTATCAAAATCTATTAATTATATTCTTAAAAAGCCTTTAAAACAAATGTGGACACTAAAATCTTCATTTTATAACTTTTCTATACCCAAAAAAATTTGGGTACCAAAATCATTTCTTGTATGGATGTGTTGGAAATATTGTTGAAGATTTGTCATAAGTGCTTATGGTTTATGGAATGACTTTAGACTACTAAAACTTTAATAATCTAGTAAAATTGGATGGTATACATGTCACTTTTAGTGAAAATGAAAAAGGAAAAATAATTGGCCTTGTTCAAATTGGTAACTCTAAAACCATTTTAATTTCTAAAGTTTTATATGTTGATGGTTTAGAATATAATATGATTAGTATTTCTTAGTTGCGTGATGATGTTTACCATGTTAAATTTGATAACACTAATGAAATATTTATGGTTCTAAACATAATTTAGTTCATACTAATTTATGAAATGATATTTTTTTTACTGTAAATTGATATTCATTATTTTCTAAAATGTTTCTTTCTTAAGTGTCTTTCATATAGAATCTTGGTCATGGCATAAAAAATTAGGTCACTATAATATATAATCAACTAAGAAGTTAGTTATAAAAGTATTATTTATGGATAAACCTAAATTGTAATTCCTAAAAGATAAAGTGTGCAATCCTTGTAAAAAAGTAAAGCAACACAAAGTTTATTTCAAAATAAAGAAATAGGTGTCTACCTCTTAAACCCTAGAATTGGTTTTAATCAGATTTGTTTGGACCTTTTAGAGTTTATATTCTAGGTGGGAAGCACTATGATTATGTGATTACTGATGGTTATTAAATATTCACATGATCATTTTTCTTATCTCATAAAAATGGAGCATGTTCCTATTTTTCAAAATATAAAAAATCTATAGTGAACCTTAGCAGACTTGCATTAAAAACCTTAAGAAGCGATCATTTATGTAAATTTTAAAATTAAAGCTTTAAAATATTATGTTCACAACATGTCTATAATCATAACTTCTTTACACCTATAACCCCTTAACTAAATAGGGTGAAAGTAGAAACACAACTCTTCAATAGATTTACTGAACTATTCTTAGTGAATATGATCTAATTGTTTTTGGGAAGAAGCTATGAAAATAAAATGTTATAAAATTTATAGGGTTTTGATAAGACCTTTTTTAAAATAAAAATCCCTATGAATTATAGAATAAAAGAAAACCTAATGTAAATTACTTTAAATTCTTTATCTATAAAGTCTTTATTCTAAATAAAAAGGATAATTTGGACAAGTTATCACCAAATAGTGATGAAGAAATTTTTCTAGGTTATTAAACCTCTATAAAAGCATATAAAGTATTTAGAAAAATAACTAGGATTATGAAAGAATCTATCCATGTCATATTTTATGCAACTGATCCACATGTACCTAAAGTTTCCTTACAATTCCTTGAGGATGATATGTCACATATAAATATAAATAATACCTTTAAGACCTATACCCATGCTGCCGATTCACCTAAAAAAGTCTCCTAATAGAAACTAACCAAACCATCCAAACCATGATGATGGCTTGTAAGAACCAAGAAATCCAATTACTAGAACTGTTACGACCCATAAGGACTATCCATTAGATTTTGTAGTAGAATATATGGACTAAGGAACTCAAACATGAGCTTCTCTTAGAAACATGGTCGAATATCAAGCTTACATCTCTCAACTAGAATGTAATAACATCACTGGAGAAATCAATGATGAACATTAGATAATGGATATGTAAGAAGAATTAAATTATTTTGAAAGGAATAATGTATGAGAACTAGTTAAAAAACCTCATCACTACCTTATTATTAGAATTAAATGGGTGTATAGAAACAAGGTTTATAAATCTAAAACTATAGTTAGAAATAAATCAAGATTGGTTATATAAGGATATAATCATGAATAAGGTATTGATTTTGAATAAAAGTTCTTACCAATAGCTAGAATTGATGCCATTAAAATTATGCTAGCATATGCAACACATCTAAATTTCAAACCTTATCAAATGGATGTTAAGAGTTAATTCTTAAATGGTTATATTACTAAGGATGTTTTTGTTAAATAACCCTTTGGATATTCAAACCCTCAAGTTCCAAATCACGTTTTTAAACATTCAGAAGCACTTTATAGTTTAAAATAGTCTCCTAGAGCTTGGTATAATAGGCTCAACTCTTTCTTAATTTCAAATGTATTTTCAAAAGGTATTGGTGAACCTAATTTATTTATTAAAAGATCTTAAAAATATTTTTTGTTACAAAAATCTATGTTAATGATATTACTTTTGGTTCATCTAAAAACTCCTTAGGTATTGAGTTTTTTAAACAAATAAAAAATGAATTTGAAATGAGTTTAATGGGTGAGTTAAATTCTTTCTTGGTTTTAAAAATTTTCAAACATAGATAGAACTATTTTAAATAAAATAAAATACACAAATTTTTTTTTAAATTTTTTTGGATTAGATAGTACTGAGGATAGTGATAATTTAATGAGTAATTCCTATAAACTAGACTTGGATGAAATTGGGAAACTAGTTGATCAAACTATTTACAAAGGTAGGATTGGGATTTTACTATATATAACTGATATTTGAACTAATATTATGTTTATTGTGTGTATGTGTAAATGTTTTCAAGAAAACCCCATATAATTACATTTAAATGTGGTTAAAATAATTTTCAAATACCTAAAAAATAAAACAAATTATGGATTGTTTTATTCTAGAGGCCATGTATTTGAATTAGTTAGTTATTATGATGCTGATTTTGGTGGTTGTAAGTTAGATAAAAAAATAACCTATGTTACTTTTCACCTTTTGGGAAAATATCTAGTGTCACGGTGTAGTGAAAAATATAATTCAATTGTATTGTCTACTACTGAAGTTGAGTACATAGTTGCATGAAATTGTTGCGCATAATTTCTGTGGATGAAACCCACATTACTGGACTAGGGTTATCAATTCCGACATGTCTCTATAAAATTTGACAATATAAGTTCTATTAATATCTCCAAGAATCCCATGTCTCACTATAGGATAAAACATATTGATATTTGACATCACTTTTTGGGAAATAATTTTCAAAAAGGGTATATCACTCTTGAGTTCATTAGAACTGAACAACAACTAGATGATATTTTCAAAAAGTAATTTTATGTAGATAGGATTAGTTATATCAAGAATTAATTAGGTAATATTAATTATTCTTGACTAATATTTATTATTTAAGATAAAATCTATTATATTTTAGACATAATGGACACAAGTGACCGTGAATCCTAAGATTTCATAAGGACTAGTCATGTGGTAGGTTAAGATACCATTATTGACTAAACTACCATAAAAGTTTACCATGTGGTATATTAAGCTACCATGAACATATAAGCTTTTGTAAGTTTGATCATGCGTTAGGTCAACCTACCATGACTCTCTAGATTAACTATATGAAAAGTTATGTTGTAGATTAACCTTCAGTTGATCTCTTGAGATACCATAATAAAAGTCATACGTTAAGTCAAGATACCTTGATTTTATATCCTAATGTTTGTAAAATATTATATTATATTATCCCATTTTTTTCACATTTTCCTACATTTTACTGTTTCATACCCTAAATGATCTAAATAAACATGAATTAGAATTCAAATTTTTTATCTTGAAAGTTAAAACCTTATATAACCTCGAACTTCTCATTTAAAAAACCCTTGTCTTATCCCAAACCTTCCAAACTTCTCAGCAATAATGGTGTGTGAAAAGTGATAATTGTATTTGGATCCTTTTGATTCTCCACCTCCTTCAATGATGATAAAAGTGAGCTCAAGTATTCTATGTGAGTTTCTAAATCTACATCTCCCAAATGAGTTGGTGATTATTGAAAAAGAAGTTGAAGTTGAGTGAATGAAATAGAGAAAGTTATTATTTTAGAAATCTATACAAAACCATGGTTGGATCGATGAGTTTAGTGAAAATGGTAATCTGTTTTAGCCAGATTTAGTAAAAGAGTCTTACCTGAATGTCAAGTTTGAGGTCAGTGATAAGAAGGAATATATCTGAACCCTAGTGAATGGAGAAGAACTAGTGTTTTCATCAAAATAATGGGGAAAGTGTAAAAGGTTCCACATGAAGGTAATTTTGATGATTTTAAAATCTACTATCCTATTAGTCATTCTTATTTTGAGATAAATAAATATCTTGAAGATCATACTAAAAATAAAAATAAAAGGAGACCAATTACTATGGATTTTTATGGGGAATGTAAGTTGTTGGTTAAGTTCCTAAAACACCTAATATATCCCATAAAAGGAGATTTAATTATATTAAAAAATTGATATTTATTCCCTATATTTGATGAAAAATTGAGCGAGGATAAACTTGTCTAGATTTTTAATGAGGTATATTAAAGATATTTATAATCTCACTTCTAAATTTAATTCACTGCCATACCCTAAGTTCACCTCAGCCTTTCTTGAGTTCAAGTGGATTTTTTCTTATGGGAAGGAAAAGTATATATCTTTAGGTGGAAGATGTTTGAACCAAACGATCTATAATAGTATGAGAGTTAATTATAATAAATGGATTAATTCATTAGTAGGTAGTGGTGATAAGCTATAAGAAAAGTTCAATCCACTCAAAGAACCTTTGAGGCTGGAAGATAATGCTGATCCAGGTTTGGAACATGATAAATTATTCTAAGGAGGAACTGGATGTGAAAAAGGATGAGTATGTGAATGTGTTTGATGAAAAAAATAAATGATTAGGTTTCTAAATTAAATATATTTTCTGAAGAATAAATAACTGATATTGATGATGAATCCATAATATATTATAATGATGAAAGGATTCATACTCCTAGACTAGTAGAAGTTTCTCCACCTATACTTGTATAAATATTTAGAGCTAAAAATGTTTCCTATAGAAATTATGAACCTATTATATACTTACCTTATGAGGAAAAATAATTGCATGATGATGATTTTAAGGTCAAAAAACGGATATTCATTGGGCCTTATGGTGAGGCTATCTCTGAGTATGTGGATAATGAGTCTAATGAGGATGCTGATTCTTTAGTGGGTGAAATTGAGATAGGGACTCCAGTGGTGGAAGAGAAAGGGGGAGAATCACCTATTTATGATACTCTAATATCTAAGTGGGAAAAGTCTCCAATATCTTTAATTGGTATTAACCACTTTGATTTAGATCCTGATGATGACTAGAATGATAGAGGCAGTCCACCTGAACATGTTGGACCATCCATCTCTATTGAACTAAAACTTATTGAAGGTTATTTGGTTGAAAACACTGATAATGAAGATAGGGTTGATCAACCCTCTCCAAGACCCAACTTACATGATTAACAAAGGGTAAACCAAATAATGGAATAATTTCTTGATGACATGTTTGGGCTAATACCTATGAAGCATGTTGGTGTAAAAGAATCCCGTCCATAAAATTAATTAGAACCTCTTGGACATATATCTCCTATGATTTTTAGAACTCCTATTTTTGATTCCACTATTCTAAGAGATGAAACACCTTTATTTAATAAATATAAGGATGAATAAGTTGGTATAACATCTCCTTCTAAATAGGTTTCACCTTTACCTCTTGCTAATACTCATTTTGAAATAAAGGATGAATTTATTGAGTTCATGGTTGATATGATGAATGTGTTAAAATTTTTATTTTTGGATTTTAGAAGTATCTTTGAGACTATAATAAAAAAATCAATGTTAATGGATGTTTCTATAATTTTGAATCACATTCAACCGAGATTTTTTAGTAATCTCAAGCATATAGAAATGAAGATTCATAGACTGTAAGAGAATGTTGGAGTTCTTTATATAGATCTTAAGGATTAAAGATATATCTAACTCAAAGATATCTCAAATTATTTTCCAATTATTATTCTTACAATGCACCTCCTCTTAATACCTCTTCTACATCTCCACTTGTGGCTATTTCTCAGTTTGACAAAAATTTATTTAGATAGATTATTAGAGAATATTTGAAGGATGTTTTGGAAGGTTTTTTATATTCTCATCAAGTGATACTATTAGATATCAAAAATCAAGTTAAAAGGACTTATGATTTAGTCAGAACTAATTCCATTCAATCTATAAAGATAAAGAAACCATAAAGTACTAACCAACTAGGATCTTTACAATGAATGACATAAAATCATTATTTTGGTCTTTGGCTGCTGGACTGAAGATGCCTCTAGTCACTCAGGATTTCAAAACTCAAGTGGATCTACTCAAAGTCCTTGCAGTGCTGTTGAAGATTTTTATATAGGAAAAGAGAAAATTCATTGAGACTACAGGTCATAAAACCCATGTTATTAGTGAGTTCAAAATACCAATGGAATTTTATTTGTATATTGATCACACTACCTTGGTAGTGCCTTTATAATGCATATACCTTCAATTTCCCCAGCCTCTACCTCTATCATTCCCACCTACTCTTCTATTACGACACCACCTTTTGGATTCACTCAGACTAAAGTTGTAAAACATCATAGAACTGTGTCTCATGTAATTATCATTAGATAATCCTATTATCAACCCCAACCTAAAACTCAACGTTCCCAAGTAAAGGAATAAACCCTTAAACAAAATGCTTCTGATTCAGATTCAGAAGTCTGATAGAGAACTTTTTATATTGAGCATACATTTTTAATGAATATATTATCAGTATTTGTCTTACATCTATTTTGTTATATTATTATCCTTTATTTGTTTTTAATTATAAAAATTTTGTTTACTATATTCTTAATTATATTTAATAATTTTCTTGTAACTTTTTGATAATCCCCAAATAGGGAGAAAAATAAAATTGTAGAAAATTATGATGATCTGGATGTTAATAGTTAAAATATTATCTTAAACATAAAAAGATTTTATTATTTATTGTGTAATTCTATTTTAAATTTAAAAATTCACTTTACATGATTTTAAATCATCAAAAGGGAGGAGATTGTTAGCTTAGTCCACCATTTCCTTATTCCAATGATCCCAAATCTTGTTTATTAAAATTTTGATGATTTTTATGTTTTATGTTAGTAAAATGTTTTTGATTTTTTTTTCTAAGTATGGGATCAATCGTAAGTTATACCAGATTGACTGTATGACCAAGTGATCAGAAAAATGGAGTAGAGAGACTCGCACAAGGGCACCTCAATTATTTTACAGTCTAAAAATGGTAATATATGATGTTGAATGACTATGGAAGATTGAACACATAAAGAATGAAGAAATTTTTAAAAGTATCAGATCAACCACATGTTATATTCAAGTGACTACAAGAAGGAATTATATTGACCGTGCATACAAGAAACCACAAACGATCAACCACATGAGTATTTTTATTGACCATGACATGTAGAGTCAATTCTTTTTCTAACTACTGGATTGAATGAATGAAGACCTTCAATTGAATGTGCCTATCTAATCGAGCACATGACTATTCTGATTGAGTTGTATCAATATTTTTAAGGGTAAAACTGGCCTGTATAAGAGTCAATCCAATCTATATATGGGTAAAATACCACATGAATAATTCTACACTGAACATGAGTATTCATCCATACCATGTCTAAGTATATAAATCCAAAAACTATGTGGAGGAGATAACAATAATAATTTTAGGAAGCCTCACATGTTCATACAACAACATGTGACTTTTTGATCTATATTCTCACATTTTCCTTCACTCCACAATATATTTTCTAAAGGCCATTGAAAAAATTGATAAGGAAGTGAGATTGACTGAAACTCTCACTCTTGAACTCACTAGAAAATCATTAAAGGATAAGAACCTTGCTGATCAACCAAACATGATCATATATTGAGCTGCATCACACTTTCTCTTCATTATATGATCTATAGGTTTTACATTATATTTTGAGTCATGATTATATTTCTTGTATATTAGGTAGCACTTCTCCTATAATGTAAATAATAGTACTCATATACTATTTTTATCCTTATTTCTTTACACATATTTCCCAAGAATAACTATGGTAGAATATAGGTTTATCCTAGAATGCCCTATGTGAAGTTGTTGTAACCCTAATCTAGGTTGTGGATCTATTTGTTATGTTTTAATAAAAATAATTGGCAGTGTATTACTATCAAGCTGAGAAGAATAATCTTTAGCTTATATCTAACAACTTGTTTAAATTCTACTACATGTTTTAAAATTTTCTTTCACTAATTATTATGAATTCAATAAAAAAATATTTTATTATTTATGATTTTCACTAAGTGTTTTAATAACAATGTTTTCATAAATAAACTTTGAAAGTTATAATTTATATGTGATATATATATGTGTTTAGTGTGAGAAGAATATTTTCAATGTTAATATAAATTTAAATATTTTAACAAGGAACTGACTATTCCATTGAGAAATTATTTTAAAATTTCAAATTATATATATCTACAGTATTTGTTAACTGGTCCATGTTTTAAACTTAGAGGATTTTAAATTTATAATTTTAAAAACATAATTTTTTATTTAGAAGCTTAATTCACCCCCTTATTAAGCATTCCACAAGGACCAACATACAAGTAAAGTCAAAAATAATTTAGGTCCACACATTCATAAACTCAATTAGTTGGACTTATAATTTAAATCTAAAAGTTGGATTGGGTTATACATGTTGTTTGATCCAAAACTTATTCATCAACCACATTAATTATCTAAATTTAAATAGGTCTCTACAATGTTTAGCATAATAAACAAAAGTGAACAAATTAATTTTAAAATAGGATAGATAAATATGAATTTACATGGTTCAGTCATTTAATTAATCATGGTTCATCATCTCAAAAATAGATAAATATACGTTTATCTAATTTTTAAATAATAAAATTATAAATCTACCCACTGTACACATTAACTCAAACCCTATCATTGTCCTATATGGTGGGGAATATTTTCCCACCTTTAGAAAAGAAACCTTAAATAAAAATTTAGAGATGTATTCACCTTTATTTCATTTGGATATTTTTATTAAATGAAATATAATAACTATTTATAAAAGTTAAGCCTCTCCACTTGAGATGTTAGGAAATTTCCCTGAAATTTTTCCTATAAGACTTGATAACCTTTTAGGAATCTTATGCATGGATCTTATAAATTTAAAAATGTACGATAGTATCCCTTTTGTTAATGAAACAAGAAAAAAATATAGTTTCAACTATAAAAAAATGAAGTTTAGTGTCTTTAAAATGAAGCCTATAACTATTTTTACATTTACATTAAATTAAAGAGTATTTATGGAAGTTCAAGAATTTTTCAAATTTTAGGCCAACTTTCAGTCATTTATGTTATAATTTTATTTAAGGAGATATTACTTAAATCCCTTGTTCATGTGATGTAATAAGACTATATCATATGAGATGACATTAGAATATTATGTGGTATGATATAAGATAACATGCCATTGCCCTAATATAATCACAAGGTATGATTTGGTAATATCATATGCTTGGTTTGATAAAATAATAATATAATATATTTTATTACATAATTAAATTATAAATGTTATCACTAATGAATATTACACACATGTATATCATTAATAATTGTAATTAATGGGGATTATGTTTCATTCATATGATGAATTCATGTTTGGAACTAAGGTTACAAATAGTTTCTAACAATATACATAAATCACACATTCCATAACATATGATTTAATGCATGGGTAACACATAAAATGAGATAATCACTATGAGATGGGATCATCCATACCTATCCAATCATTGGATGAATCCCTCATATCTCTAATATCACTTCCTTATATCTTTCTTATCTATATAAGAGATACTAGAATATCAAAGTTTTGAGGAGGGTTCTTTCCAAGTGATAAGGTATTCAACATCAACCTAGGGATAAACCACGAAGGAGGGAGTCCTTTGACTACCTATTAGTGATATTTATTAAGAATTTTAAAGGCCCATAATTTCTTAGACCCTTAACTTTTCTTTTTTGGGTGTTTTAGTCATCCAAGTGTGTTAATGATGGTTTGTAGGAAGTACAATTGAGTCTAAGATGAAATTTTAGTTGGAAGGGAGACGTTATGGTTTGGATTTTGATATTATGGTATAAAATGGTTTTGAGGAGTTTGTTTAATTTTTTTTGAATGGAACTTGAGGCTTGGTTATGAAATTTTCAGCATGGATCCATGGGTGATTTGTTTTGATGGTTTTGTCAATTTAGGGGTCACTGCAATGTAGGGTGAGGGTTGCGCCATTGGGTTTGGGGAATCAAATTACTTGACTTTTTGTTTTTAGGAACCTTGTGGCATAGTGATTAGGTTATGCTACAACCTTGACCTGGGTTTATAGTATTAGGGTTTTACTAAGTTTTATAATGAAGGATATACATGGGATTTGTGCCATCTTTTTTGGAGGGAGGTTTAACCTAGATTGATTAAAGCATGGTTATCATTTCTATGCTATATTTTTTTCTTGAACTCCAATTTTTTTCACAGATGGCCATGATACACTGTTATTTTTTATGTTTCCATCCTATATAAATTCAGAATCTCATCCAAATTTCTCTTATTACTTTATTATTCCAAATCCCTAAAAATTTTGAGACACCACCTTGGAAATATTTAAGCTCTATTTAACATCTCTTGGTACTTGGCTGTATGAGTTTAGGATCCTCTCATCCAATGTGCGTTTCTTCACCTATTTTGGAATTCCTATATAGTTTATTATTGGGAGTTTATGGAAATAAAATTTTTCATGGTTTTTTTGGATTATGGTTGATGTAATGATGATGAATGTGATGTTATAGGTTCAAGTAATGTTCTTTAAGATTCATTAGTGATCAAATTTAGTTCTCTCAATGTGGAATTTCTTAGTTTTGTTGAGGTAGGAAATTTTTAATATTTTTTTTCTATATTCTAGAATTAAAAGTTTCATGATATGTTGTGGAACCTATGAGTTACCCTTGTCAAACTTAAAACCCTAATATTATTATCCCCTTTAATTAAATCAATATAATTATCATTGTGCCTTTTTATTTATTATCCCCTTCACATGAATTCTTGGAGATTCCATCATTCTTATGATCAAAAACAACCCTTTTAATTTGATGATCCTTGATTTATCACACCACTTAAACTATTTATGATTAAATTGAATAATAATTGTCTATATAGATGGTAAATCTATACTCTCTCCTTAGGCTCAGTGGATATGGTTTTGTCTAGGGGATGGGTTTCAAAATTTATTTTGGCATCTATTATCACAATATTCACTTGTAACCTTGTTTGGTATATTGGAAGGGGTAAATACTTATTTTAATTTATACTATAATTAAATCCCTTCTCTTGGGCTTGGTTTTTTAGGTTTTAGTCATATGAAGGGGATATATATATATGATTTCTCTTTTGTATTACTTGAAATAAAATGTGTCTTTCCTTATTGTGACCCTATTATTTCTTGTTTAAATTATATAATTGTATTAAATTTTCATGATTATATATATATATATATATATTTCAGATATAAAATTTGTTTTATAGGATACATGAATTGGATTATGAATTGAAAGTGTAAAAGTGATTTGAATAATTATCCCCTCTTCATCCCACGAGAGATATAATTTTTAAATTATATTTTAAATCTTGTTTCATTAATATTGGTGGCCTAGGATGATATATATATATGTGTGTGTGTGTGTGTGCATTTTTGTGTGAGTACATGGAATATGGGAAAAATGTTGAATATATAAATCCATAATTAAAGCTAACATGACGGGGAGAACCCTGATATTGGAATTAAGAAAATATACACAACATTAGATTAATATTATATTATTAAAATGTAATTATATGGGATATTTATAGTTTTGGAATGTCATTGGAGTTTTTTGAGTTGTCTTCTCTTGATAGCTGATGTCTTATGGTAGGGTTTAGTGTTAGTCATGATTAGTATCCTAGTCTATTCCTTTGTTTTTTGGTAGGTTATTATGGGTTGTATTATAGTCTAGGATAGTGAAGGGACATTAATGATCATCTCATTAGGCAAGTCACTTCCTTATATGTCTTCCTTTTGTTAAAATGATGTTTAGAACCTTGGGTTGTATAATGAGGATATACAGGTCCTTTAGGGGAGATGGTTTAATGTTTCTTTCCTAGACGGTGATACAGGTTAGGTAAGTTGAGTGAGATGCTATAATAGGAAAGGAGTGTGTTGGTGTGGTATTGAGTGGGATTAAGTACATGGGGTTGGTTGGTTTAGAGGCATGATTTTAGTGGGGGTAGTTTATTAGTACTTGATGGGTTATGTGGACCCTATTAGTTTCTTAGATCATGGTTTGGGATGAGGTTTTACTTGGGCTAGTATGATTGGATTTCAGAGTAAGTCATTGTGATCCAAAGATGTGTTTTAACACTTAGATACTAAAGGAACATAAAAGTGGAGTATAAAATAGTTTCACAACTTAATAATATGTCATTCATAAATAAATAAAGGGAGAGGTAAACCAAACATGAATTGGGGATATAGTAAAAATATTGATAATGAATGATTGAAAGGTTCTGGACTCATTAAGTGAAATAATGATTTAAGGTTGAGGTTACTAAATGAAGAAGATAAATGATTATTTTAATGTTTTGGGTTATTTTTAAGAATTAATAAAATATACATTGAGATGATTCAATGTAAGTAGAATAAATTGTGATACTTGAAAAAATTATGAAATGAGTAAATGGAATATATAATTAATAGTAAATGGGTATGAAGATAACTTCCCTATTAGTGTTGGTGTTACCTTGATTGTGATATATATTGATTCAATGATGTTTTTTATTTGCTTCAATCATTTATTGATTATTATACATGACATACTCATGGTTATGATAATTTTATCAAGAATGTATTTATATTTGTTTCCCCCACTAAGTTAAATGCCCTGGGGGGGGGGGGTGAATCAGTACATGATAGATAAAACAATCGTACCTTTGATATTACTTCATCATTACACAAAACCCACTTCTCTCTTCTTATTTTAGTAATATAAAACACAGAAAGGAAATCATGCTACCAAAACAACAATTTTACATGGTTCACCCTAGCCAATATAGTCTATAGAGCATGAAAAGGCAATATTATGATGTTTTAAAATATACTATATCACACTTCTATAACAATGTTCAAAGTATACTCACTATCCCCTATTTTACAACAAATCACAATTTGAAAGATCACTACTCTCTCTATTGATGTGAATACACTAATCCTCCATAAGATTATTCTATTTTTTGAATCACCTAATATTTGGTTCACACAAAATTAGTGTGATATGAAGCTCATATTTTCTTCTAAGATACGAAATCATCCTTTCTGTGTAAGATTTTTTTCACAAAAAAATCCTTCATACACAGTCTACTTTTCATTTTGTGATACCTCTGCATGATGTCCTTTGTGTGATCCCTTCACGTATTTCCTAATGTGATCTACCCTATGTACTCCTACCATGCATACTTATATTACTCTATTCATACTCCTATTCACTTACTCCTCCATGATTTTTCATATACACTTATCCCTTTGCACTTAGTCCTATAAACTTATTCCCATTTACTTAGTCCCCTATGTTTAGTCCTTTTCACTTAGTTAACTTATCTTCACCCACATAAATTATTCTACTTCTCTTAGTCTACTTATCTTAGTACACTTACCTTAGTGCACTTTTCCTTTTCCAATTCATTTAGTGCACATAACTTAGTCATATTCTCTTATTCCACTTCACTTAGTGCACTTTTCTTAGTTCTCTTCACTTGGTCCACTTCACTAACCCCTTTTTGACTCATGGAATTTCTAGTGATGATATTATTAGTAAATCTTCTTCTCTTACTAATGAACTAATAAATGGTCCTTATATAGGAAAAACACTATGTAAAATTATCATACTCACTAAGTGGTTTGGGTACTTAATAACTGGTTTGCATACTTACTAAGAGAAAATAATTCCCTTTCCAAATTTATTCACCATCTTAATTACAAATGATTACAGAACCACGTTAAAAATCCTCTATATCCAAAAATACATTGTAACCTTTTCAACAAGATTTATCAAAAAAAACCCAAAAATACAAATGATACCAAGTGTTGTTAATGATCGATACTAAATGTTTCACAGAGTGTAGCTTACAAAAAAGACCACTTCCTCACCCATACATTGAAGAACACTTTCATCATGAACCCAAAGGTCACCCTTTCTTGATATGTACTCAATGATAATATAACTTATGCATCATCATGGTTAAACCCCCCTGCATCCTTATTCTCACTAATTCAATATCTTTACACACCCCTTAGAAAGTTTAAGTAATATATCCCCCTTTTTTTGAGAAATATTTCCTCCCCTTTTTCAAAAAACCCAATGTTAAATCCTTTGTGGTCTGAAATAAGGAAAATAACAATTAGAACCATATGGAGTAATCCACCACATACTCTGGGGAGTGGGGGTATCACATCCACACTATTTAAGTGTGGGGGTCGACTAGACTCTGAGAGATCTCTAATGAATTTCAAATGATTCTTTGGGTTAGACCATCATAATGATGTCTATAACTTTAAGTTTAGTAGGAACATACTCTAACTTTAGTATCCTATTCCACAATTTATTATTTATTAAGTGACACTTAATTTCAATGTGCTTAAACCTTGAGAGAAGGACTAATTTTTTATAAGATCAATAGTACTCAAATTATTATAATTGTTTTTATCAGATAATTCACTTCAAATCCCATGCATTCAAGATATTTCTTCATACAAAATAATTTTGTGAAAACTTGATTAGCCTAAATATATTCAATTTCCACAGTGCTTAGTGAAATTTTGTATTGTTTCTCACTCCACCAAGAAATGAAAAATCCACCAAAGTAAAAATAACCACATCATGTAGAATTTATATCATATAATGAACTGACCCAATAAACATCTGTATATCCAAATAACTCCTATTATAATTTTCCATTGTATAACAAACTTAAATACACTATGCTTTTGATAAATTATAGTATTCTATTTACTGCAATAATGTGGCTTTAATTGTGATTAATTTGATACTATTCCACATGGAATATAGAAAAACAATATCGGGTTATGTCACTATTAAGTACAAAAGGATCAAGTGATCTTCTTTTATTCTATGAAATTGAATGATATACCACATTCATCAATTGACAACTAAATCTAAGTAGCTATCAGTGTTTTCATCACTTTAAAATCATCCATTATGAATTGTCTTAGGAAATACTTGGTATATTTAGGTTGATAAAAAAAACGTGACTTTTCTTCCTTATATCACCTAAAGATCATAGAAAAACATCGACTCACTAATAACTAACATTTTGAACTCTCACTTCATGAAATCTACAAATTGTTTTCATTGCACTTCATTCTACCCCCTAAAAAATATATTTTCTACATACACCAGAACCATTATCCTTTGATGATTCCCATTATTGACATAAATATTTTAATAAACTACACCATTTCAAAAACCAAGATTCTTCAAGAATTGGTCCTATCTTGAATACCAAACTCTTGGTGCTTTTTTAGCTCATAAATATCCTTCTTTAGTCAGAAAACATTATTCTCATCTCATGGGAAATAAAACTATCTGACTATTCAATGTACTCCTCTTCTTTTAGAACTCCATTAAAAAATGCTGACTTAATGTTTATCTAAAAAACCTTGAATTTCCCTTTCAGTAATATGGATAAGAATAATTGAATCATCTCCAGTATTTCCACTAGTATAAATAGTTCATCTATAACGACACCCTAAATTTTGGAGTATCCCTTGAACACCAATCATGCTTTGTTTCAAATCACCATAGAATTTTCATTCAATTTTTTATGGAAAACATTTGGTTACAAAAACATTCTTGTATGTTTTTCTCAAAAAAATCTCCCATATCTAATTATTTGCAATTTGATCAAGTTTCTCATTTACCTCTTCAACCCAATTCTAATCCCTAGTAGCCTCTTCAAAACACTTCATCTCTACTTGAGAAAAAAAGGATTTTTTCTATAAAGAATTCATTCTCCTTGTATTCATTGACACTGTCTGGTCATTGATAATACTCTACTCATCATCTCTATTATTTATCTTATATAAAAATACATGTCTAACTTCTTCCTTCTCACCATTTGTGTCTTCTTTTGAATTTTCCTCAGGAACTTGTGCTTCCCTTTATCCGCTCACCTTCAGTCACTTTCTTCTAGTGATTTATCACTATTTTGATAAATATTCTACTATTTCCCACTATAATGGAATAATTAATTTCCACAAACTTTCCCAGATTCTTATTGAAACATTTGTATGCTTTTATTTATCCAGAATATCTAAGGAAGATCCCTTCATCTCTATGAGGTTCAAACTTAATGTTGTTATCATTATGGAGAATGAAACAATTAATTATGAAGATTCAAAAGTAATTTAGCATCAGTTTCTTTATATACCACAGTTTGTATAGAGTATTTTCTTCTCTTGTACACAATAAAATATGTTAGAAATGTAAACTGATGTAAATACTGATTATTTACAAAAATTTTCAAGTAATTACTTTTCAATAATAATTTTCCCATGTTTTTTATGATCCAGTTTATGATTATAACCACACCATTTTTTTGAGGAGTTATCACTTTTGAAACATGGTTTCGTATCATATTATTTTTGAGATAATCCCCCACTTGACTATTGGTAAATGTTATGCCATTTTTAGTTCATAATTTTTGAATTTTTTATCCAAACAAATTTTTAGTCTTTGTGAGTGATGAAAAAAATCCATTCCATACTACTATAATAATAAATAAAAAGAACATAATATATATTCTCATTAATATATCTTAATGATATAGGTCCACACACATTAATATGAACCAACTCAAGTAATCTTTTTGAATTTTGATCTTTCACCATATACGTCTTTTGAGTAATACCCCCTTTCTAATAAGAATAACATGTGTTTCTATGATCATATGATAATTTGGGGAGATCTCTTAATCCACCACTTTTAACCATAAATTCTAAGGTTGGTTGCCTCAAATGGCCAATAAATCCATGCCACAAACTATTTTCTTATTCCTAGGATAAAAATCACATACGTTCTTCTCCACTAAAAAGGTAGATATTCCCATTTGTGTTCATTCCTTACAAAAAAACTATATAGTCTTTTCCCTTGATGGTATATGTATTCATTGTAAACATTATTTAATGTCCTAAATTACATAGTTTACTAAAACTTAGTAAGTTGTGATTGATATATTAAACTGAAAAATATATACACGTCTCATATATTTTATCCCAAATTTGGATTTCTTGGAACCAATAATCTTTAGGATTTCATTATTTTAAAATCTTACGACACCTTTCTTGTTATTGATACCTATAAAAAGATCCTTATTTTTTTAACATGTAGGAAGTGTATCCAATACCATGGATCCATAAACTAATATGATTTAATGCTTTTAGGGAAATATATACAACCACTACCTTCTCATCTCTTTTCTTTTTGATCCATGTCTCTAGGTTCACACCTGTTGTTTATTGACATGCTTGATATTCTTCAGAGTATGATAAACCAATTTTATCTTGTAAAGTTGAAAATCAATTTTGTGTTTTCATCTCATTTGATGATTCTTTGAGCTATTTTGTACAACTAATTTGGGTATTCATCAACACATTACTATACATTTTTTATGAAAACACCTATCTAAATGTCCAAATCCTCCATGAAATAAATAGTGTCCATCAAAATCATTCATGAAATCTTGAACTCTTCTTATATACCATTTTTTCTTTTATGTCCTTTGAAACCTTTTGATTATAGAATAATCATTTTGCAAATGTACCATTTTCCATAACAATGGAACATGATATGTGATTCATCCCTATGTGTATGTTCTACACCACTAGTTAACCCTTGGGTTCTATGAGTATTATGAGTCTGAGTAATACCCAAATCAAACTTTGACTTTAGAGTGGGTTCTTGTGGCCTAACTTAGTCTATTATCACTTTCTGTTTGTGACCAATCCCCATACCAACTTTTTTTACCTCAATGTTCCTTTTGTTTCTTATGAAAATATTTTTTATTGTTTTTCTAGACTTCCTTTCCCCACTCACACATTTTATATTGACTATATAATCTAATTTCCTGATAACATTCAAATAATCAAGAGTATCTCACTATCTTCAACTTTTATTTGTAGGCCTACAAATTCCTCCTCAATCTCTTCAATATTCTTAACAAAATCTTTTACTCTCTTAATAAAACCATCGATAACTGTAGTATATTCCTCAAATTTGATATTTTACTTAATGAAATTTTCTAAATGTTCTAGATTTATAGATTTTAGCATCTCAATTTTTGCCTTCAGATCAGAATTTTCCTCTTCTTACTACTGAATATAGAGTTTGGCATCATGAACCACTATATTAGATTTCTTCATTTTGGATCTCCAAACATCCATCTATTCAAGATCAACCTTTAATTCTATATGGATATTAACTCTTCCCTCCATTTCCCCTTCATAACTATCAATATCTTCCCTTCGATAAGAAATTCCCATTAAATCCCCATAATATTTTCTCTATGGTCATTATATTATTCAATTTATTCTAACTCACTTTCTTCTGAACAATTATTTTCTTGTGAAAGTAGGTTCTTATTCCAAAATAAATTACTCTTAATGCTTCTCCTACCATTCACATTAGTCAAATACTTCTTCATGGGAACTTAATCATCACCCTCATTATCTTTATACTTCTTAGGAAACTTCATTTTAAGTTTTATAACCTTCCATATCAAAAAAACATGATCGGAAGTTTCCCTTGAAACTTTCATTTCCCACTTTTCAAATTTTAGGAAAATAATGAGATGAATTCATCCATATATTATTATTCCAAATTATCTTACATGGTAAGATTATTTATGGATTTTAATTCCACCTCCTTTGAATTCCCCTATTCTAAAACCTCATTATCACCATTTCTCATCTTGTACATGACTAGAGTATTGTGAAAAATATCAAATTTCATCTTATTTGGATCTTTATCCTCAAATAAAAAGATTTTTAGATTGAATAGAGGTGTTAACCTTTTAGGATATGCTTGAAAATCTTCATGTCATCAAGGGTTTCTTCAAGACCATGAATTTCCTACATAATAAAATTCACCAAATCAAAAAATGAATCAAAAAATTCATTCGAGTGCATCCTCATGTCCATAGACATGTTATATGAAAAAATAAATTTGGATTATTGGAATTTTGAATCTCCTGCATAGATATTAATTAGCTTTTCCCACATGGAATGAGAGGATTTACACAACATCATCTCCATATAGATTGTATGGATAACCCCCCTAAAAGAATTGATTCCTCTAGTTTCAACATCTAGTTCAATATAATCTACTTCTGATAATGCTCCACTATCCATACTGTCTGAAATTCTATTCATCAAAACTTTAAAAACATCCATTTCTAGAGATCAAAATTAGTGTTGTATTCGATTCTTTCATAGTTGAAAATTATTTCCATCGATGATCAGGATCACTTGATTAATAGATTCCACTGATTTCACATGGAGAGAATACCACTAAATTTAAACTTTAGTTCAAATAATAATTATTGGCCGCACTAGAATAAATACCTCAGGGAGGGGCATAAATCAGGGTTTTATGGATAAAACAATCACCCCTTTGATCTTGTTTCATTAATAAAAAACATTATTCTCTATTATTCTCATAGAAATATAAATATATATAAATGAAAACATTCAAGTGTTACAAGAATTTTACTTGGTTCACAATGGCTGGGTTAGTCTAAGCAACATACAATGGTGATGTTTTGATGTTCTAGAATCCACAACAACATATTGTTATTATAATGTTTGAAACAGACTAACTGTCCCCTAGTTTACCATGAATCACATGTTGAAAGCTCATATATCTCTCTCCTAAAGCGAATCCACTTCTCCTCCAAAATATTCTTTTATTATTCTAAATCAGGATAGATTTAGTTCACAAAAAATGGGTTTGATATGAAACTCCTTTTTTATCCAAGAGATAAAATCCTCCTTTTCATGTAATATTTGATTCACAAAAATCTATTTTTTAAAATATTATTTTGATTATATGGATTTATGTTCACCCTGTGATACCTTAGTGTAATGTACTACACATGATTAATTCATGTATTTCCTTACTTGATATACCCCACATACTTCTACTATATGTACTTCTCTTCCAATTTGCATACTTCTCTACATTTATTCCTCAGTTCTTAGTACTCTTCCCCGAGTCCTCTGTACTTACTTCTCTATGCTTAGTCCTCTTCACTCAGTCTTTGTTCTTAGTCCTCTTTATTGAGTTTACTTTTCTTATTACACTTAGATTATTCCACTTCTATTAGTAAACTTCACTTATTGAACTTCACTTATCCCACTTCTCTTAGTGAAATTTGCTTAGTTTACTTCACTTAGTTCCCTTCGGTTAGTGAACTTCTCTTAGTGAACTTCTCTTAGACTACTTTACTCACTCCAATTTTCTTATTTCACTTCACTTAGCCCACTTATCTTAGTCCACTATACTTATTCCACTTTTCTTAGTCTACTTTTCTTAGTCCACTTATCTTAGTCCACTTCTCTTAGTACACTTCTCTTATCCCACTTCACTTAGTAAATTTCTCTTAGTTTACTTCTCTTAGTGAACTTATCTTAGTCCAATTCACTTAATGTACTTCTCTTAGTTTTTTTTGAAAAAAAAAACAACCCAGAATCTCTAAAACAAAATCATGAGGTATTTTTGACCAATATATTTGAATCAATGCACCACTTAGATTACAATATTTAAAATTATATTGATATGGTCTATGATGTACCCATGCCGATGTTTGATGTGTATAGATGATGAAAATATGATGGAATGACCATGGATATGGTAATGATCTATGGGTATGTTGACATGGTGGTTGGATGAAATGGTGGGATGATGTGTTTATAATTATTTTTCATTCACAATTCTAGGTCCTTATGCAAGAGGTTCTCTTACTAGATCACTATTGGTTTGAGTTTGAGGGTGATCTGGTCAATAGGTAAAAGTGATAGTGACTTTCTGGGAACTTTTCATTATGATATTATTATTTATGTTTCCTTCGTTGATTAATGTATATTTTAAGAACCCAGTTTTGGATATAGAAGACTTTGTAATATTCTCGATGTTATTCCAGAGCAGCGCCTTCAGACGGTGTGCGATTCCGAGCCCCGGTGTGGAAAAAATTAAATTTTCAGTGCGTTCACACTGATCACGCTAAATAAATGGGATAACTCCTAAACAGTGATCCAGATCAGAATTATGAGTGTACGAATGAGTCCAGAATGGGGTTTTTACCCTAGGAACGACATAAAACATGTCAGCACGTGACGTTTGGACCCCTCGCTCGCTATCGGAGCGTGGAACAGATAAATTAAATAATTAATTTATTCGTTTAACGGCTTAACTCAAGTATCTCTTAAACGATGGCTCATATTGGAAAACCGAGGGCATCGTTGAGTTTGGATCATTCCATTTACCCTAGGAGGGCTGTAAGTTTCATGGGCGCGGGCCGTCAGTGAAAAATGGCCCCGGGGGAGTTTTCATAATTTGGCGGCCTCAGGCGTTCAGTTTTATAACTTTTGAATGGGGCCTCAGATTAAAATTCCGAGACTGCAGTTGTGCTCAGGAGGTGGTGTTTGGCCTAGGGGAGGCTTAATATCGACCCCACCAGAATTTCGGGTTCGGGCAGACGGGCGGGTGGTTAAGTGTGTTTCTATTTAAACACTTAACCCCCCCTCTCTCCCCCTTTTTTCACCCCCCGGCAGGAGCTCTCAAGGAGGAACTCCTCCTCTCCTCCACCTCTCTGGTGAGGCGCAACAGCTCCGGCGAGGCACGACAGCTCCGGCGAACCCTTGAGAAGCTTCGGGCGAAGACCATCGAGGTAGGCGGTTGTTGTTTTCATTTTTAATTCCCGAGCCTCCTTTGAATCCAAACTATAGTGTCGAATTGTTGCTATTTCTTTGAGCAAATCCCATGTATACATAGTATATTTCATGCTCTTTCCGACGCTAGTTATGGATTTCAATTCCGAGTTCCGAGCAGCTCACAAATGTCCTTCGAAGTTTGCGGGTATTTGGGTTTTTCCGGCAAGCCAGCACGGCGGCGCGGCAGGCAGTCCTAGTGGAGGCGGCGGCTCGACGCTCAGGCAGGAGGTGGTGCGGTGTCGGCCGGGCGAGGCAGCAGGCCCCCTTGCGGGCGAGCGGGGGCGTCGGCTCGCGGTTGAGTGGAGGAGGCCAGCGGTGGCACTGGCGAGTGGAGGCGGCGCGCGGCGGGTCTTCGACGATGCAGGGGGCTCCTCCGGGCGAGCTGGGGGTGACAGCGAGCGGGAGAGGCCGGTCGGCGGGCGTGCGAAGCTGGGGTCGCACGACGCAACCCCATGGGAGACAGAGACCCGCCAACGGTGGGTCTCCGCGTGGAAAACAGCCGACCGACCAACGGTGGACCCTTTTAAAAAACAAAAAAAAGGAAAAAAGAAAAAAATAGAAAAAGGGGTTTATAATAATAATAATATTATTATTATTATTATTATTGAAATGATTTATTTATCATAAATCATTCGTAGGGGGCCCGATTTGGGCACCGTCTGCGGCGACACGTCTCTTAAATTGAGACGGAGATTTTGAGATGGTCTCAGGAATTTTTAATTCTCGAGACAAGGGGCTCGGGGAGTGACATGATGTTAAGTGGATTGGAGTTTTTCCTGGGGTTCTTGTTTTGGATGGCGCAGACACATCCGACGTCCATTTTGAGCACTGTCAGTGGCGTTGCAACCATGGCGTCGAGGCGGAATTTTCCAGAGGGTTTTCGGGCATCGAAGCCGGAGTTGAGACGTGGGCTCCACGTCCCGTCTTTTGAGCTGCGTGCAGTGCTTTACAACTTTTTCATCGGACCTCCATTCGGGGTGTGCGAGTAGTCGATGTTGGGTGTTTTTTCAAGGGAATTTCAATGGCGCAATCCACCCGCTTTAATTCCGCATGATGGTGAGGGCCCCATGGGGGCCGTTTTGGGAGTTGGAGGTGATTTACAGCTTTATCACTGGGTGTCCGTTTCAGACAAGTGATTAGTCAAACTTGTGTACTTTTTCAAGAGGATCGCAATGGTGTGATCCGTTCATTGTGTTTCGGGATCAGGATGCAGGTCCCACATAGCACCGCTCGTGTGCGGTGCGCCGAAATGCATCTTTTTCTCCGGATATCCGTTCCACTCAAGTGAGTAGTCCTTTTGACGTGTTTTCCTTAGGGGATCATAATGGTGCGATGCGCCCGACTGTTTTCGGGGCCGAGGCTCGGGATCATGGGACGTCGTTCGTGCGTAAAGCGGTGTTGGCGACTTTTCCGTCGGATATCTGTTGGAGGCGAGTAAGTAGTCGATCTCGCATGTTTTTCCGCGAGGATTACAACGGTATAATCTGTTCAGGTGAGAAAATCCTCTTACACAATCTTATTAAATGTGGAAATATGAAGGTGCCCCGGTGGCGGTTCTTCTACCGTGTTTGTAGAGGACCCTTGGCATGTGATCACGTGCACTCCTGTGTGAGTGAAGTATATGTTTAAAGAGACGTGGTTGGTTGTGCCTCATCCATTGAGGTGGAAAGTTGGAGTTGTTATGTTTACGCCTTCGCGTTGACGATGGGTTCCATGTGCACGTTAGCCTTTTGGCTGGAGACATGGTATACTATGGGAGTATACGGGAATTCTAGGAGGTACATGTGGATATTGGTACCTGAGAACGTTTGTGCACCTGGTTGGGGTTGACTCGGAGCCACACGTCGTGTGGGCCCCATGTGCGTGTCGTGTTCTACTTTACATACCTTTGACCTCTCGCGACGTATAAGGTCCCTTTGTTCTCGTTTGTTGACCAGTGGGGTTGAGTTTTCCCCTGGTTCTATTCTCATTTGGCTGGCAGAGATGGTTTGGTTCCTCTATTTATTCATCTATGAGGGGTTTCAGTACCGTGCCCTTTTCACCAGACTGCGGAACCGTTTATGACTACGTGTGCTCTTACAGTGTGGGTGTTTTTCCACTTTCTGGGATGAGTTGTCTCAGTCCGCTTCAACAGTGACTCAGCGGATTGGAGCGTGATCGCCCTGAGAGGCCTGGGGAGTTTCTCTCATTCCTTAGTGTTCCCTGGTAGAGTTCTTGTGGAATTGTTGTGACCAACACTTTACACGGGCACCGATCCTCTACCCAGGAGGTTGTTTCCAGCAGGGCTGTCCAGGAGGTTGTTTCCAGCAGGGCTGACCAGTGAGGTACCATCCAGTAGGGATGGCCAGAGCAGTACCATCCAGCAGGGATTTCCAGTGGGTTACCATCCAGCAGGGATGGCCAATACAACAGTGTTCACCGAGCAGTACCATCCAGTCGGGATGGACAGAGCGGTTCTAGGTTTACCTCCAGCGGGGCTGGGAAGTGGTCCCCGATGCTGGGTTTACCTCCAGCAGGGCTGGGAAGTGGTCCCCGATAATAGTTCCGAGCCTCCCTCCAGTAGAGTACCCTTTTACAGGACTGGGCATTGGGACTCGTCGACGACTTTAGCCGGGTCGCCCTCCAGTGGATTACCCTTTTACAGGACTGGGCAATTTGGCACCCGTCGACTCTTGCCAGGTCTCCCTCAAGTGGGAACCAGTCGACTTCCAAGGATTACCCTCCAGCGGGGTAGGGAAGGGGGTCGCCTGTCAACTTTGAGGAGACCTCTCGACTTTGGGGTAGTGATGAGGTGTGGTTTGACGTTCCCCAGAACTCTCAAGTACGAGGGGCGCTTTCCCCACCGAGATGCGTCCTTATGAAGCGACCTAAAACCATGAGGGAGAGTTAGTGCCACCCAAAGCAGATAGTATTGAGGTGCGGTGATTTGAGTCCCTTGACTTGCAGTTCGGGGAAGACGTGCGGGATGCTGGGCATCGATGGTGTTTACTTATGGGACTGTTGGCTACTCAATTTCTTGGGCTGAGCTACGGGATGGAGATCCCCTTACGACCTTGTTCGGGCTTCTTGATTGATCATATGGATATGTATATACCTTGTTCCAGTACCCACTCCTTGGATTTTGGTTACTCTTCTTCTAGGAAAGGCGAAGACACACGGGGTATGCCACGTGCTTTCCGTGTCTAGCTTCTCATGGTTGGACGAGTCTACTCTCCTGCTATAGGTAGCGAAGACTCAACGATAAGTTCATCTTCTCACCGTTTCTAGCTCCTTGTGTCTAGATGAGTCTACCTCCTTTCTCTTGTTGGGTTGAGATGGACTCTCTACTATTACTCTAATACACTCCTTGTTTTATTCCTTTACTATTACCTATTCGATCTACTACTCACCCTTATGTACCTCCTTTGTTGCTCCCTCGAGCCTTCTGGTAATCCTACTGAGTATTTTTATACTCACCCCTGCTTGGGATTTTCTCACACTTGGTGTGCCCTTGTAGACGACGGATAGGTTGGTCGTGACTTCAGCAGAGCTTAGGAGTTTGGGAGCTTGGATCACGTGTGGTGGTCGGAGTCGGGTTCCAGGTGGGGGACCCTTCCAGCTTCTTTTCTTTTGTTCACCTGTTGTCGAGTTGTGGTACTTTTCTGGTTGGGTGCGTGTTTTTACCCTTTTCTTTTCAGTTTACCTTAGCACTTGCTTGTACTATTTAGAGGTCAATGCACTTTTGTGGTTTATATATAGCAGTTTACCTTTACTTTACTTGTATTTTCTTTTACTCTGCACTTTTTCATTGAGTGTGCTGCATGTGTGTGTACAGGTACTCAGGCAAAGGCCTCCCCGAGTTGTTTATCCTTCAGCGCTTGTCGCCAGCCCCTGGCCTATGGAGGCGGGCTTGGGGTAGTTGCGGCTCGAGCCCGAGTAGGGTTGGGTCATGACAAAGTGGTATCAGAGGGAGGTTCATTCCTTGGGACATTGTTCGGATATCCCTAAAAAGGAATTGGTTGGGATTTAGGGTAACAGTGTTAACGTGTCTTGAGAGTGGCTCTCAGGCCAGGGAGTCCAGTGATGGTGTGGCGGCCGACATATCCATTCACCAGGACCCCGATAACCCGCTTGTCGACTCGGCATGCTGAGAAAATTGTTGCAGGGAAAATTGGTTGTGTATCAAATAGGATTGAGTCTTGACTATCCTTCTTGATTCAGCTCCCCATCGTTGTTATTGTTGTGATATACATATATACTCATCTGATCGCGACATTCCTTGATAATATTCAGGATGTCTCTGTGAAGATAACCAACCAGGATAACAACTTTTGTTCATAACGACAACCCTGTGAGCTATGAGGCCTCAGTCCAGGACCTATAATGCAATCCCCTTTCTCCGGGTGGGCTGATAGAAGCACCCCCACCTGTTGAGCAGCATACAGCTTCAGTAGAGCAGACTGAGCTTGAGCGCACTCCGCGAGTTCCATCAGTAGGGACTGCTGAGGTTCAGTGGTGAGCCAGACCCTCAGGCAGCAGAGGTTTGGCTAGAGACAGTGGTTTGCCTCTTCAACCTTTTGCAGACACCGGTATATCTTATAGTGGCTTTGGCCGCCAGCCTTTTTCGCGGGGTAGCTTGGAGTTGGTGGAGTCTGGTGATTCAGTTTCTTGATGAGCCATCGCTTTCATGGGGAGACTTTCAGTTATTGTTTCGTGAGGAGTTTTTCCTCTCCTTCTTACGCTCCGTTTAGATTCAGGAGCTCCTGTAGTTTCAGCAGGGAGGGATAATGGTGGCCAAGTACGCAGCTAGTTTCACAGACCATGCATGCTTTTACCCGGACTTGGTCCATGACGACAACATCTGAGCACGGAAGTTTGAGCAGGGTCTCCGCTGAGAGATTTGTGCTGTCATAGTACCCTTGTGCATTTCCACATATTTCAGGGTTCTAGAGAAGGCACTGGTAACAAAGGGCTTCCTGTCGCGTTCTACAGTCGGTGGTGGCAGCAGGCTCGACAGAGCCGAGACGTCTGCCGCAGCTAGCGGGCATCGGCAAGCAGAACCTCGACGCATGTGGATTTCTAAAAACCGAACTCAGGGGAGTGGTCATACACCATAGTGGCGTTGGAGGTCACCAGTGTAGCCCGAAGAGAGTCGGTGCTATGCTTGCGATGGGCGAGGTCACCTAGCACAGGACTGCCCGACCATGCATGCAGAGAGCTTCGGGCAGGCAGCAGGTGCACCACCATGACAGAGGCAGTTCCATGATCAGAGTAGTACCCAGAGAGGTGGTGCTAGAAGAGGAGCGGGAGGAGCTGGAAGTGGAGGACGACCTTACGAGGTCTTCCCATCACCACTAGGAGGTCCACGTCAGTCTCCGGGAGCTGACAATTGGGACCGCGGACAGTCGCGAGCTTTGGATGTCTACGATCCTGCAGAGCATGAGGTTGCAAGAGGTACTCTCTACAACTCTTCTACATTTTACAGTAGAATTTTTAGACTCTGTGTGTGAAATGTTTTTCTCCCTGCTTTTTGTTTGAGTTTTCACCAGGGTGGCACGGGGCATCGGTGTAACCCTATGTTGGTAAGGTAAAAGGCATAGGACCTTTCTCTTTAGTTGATGGTGTTGACTCATTCGCTTCCAAGTGTGTAAGAGGGTCTTGGTTGTGGGACATCGACTATTAAACCTTGCGTGACTAGATATCCTTGGGTGTTTTACCATATGGATATTCTGAAGGAGCGAATCACCAGGATTTGTTCTAGGTCCAAACGGTGATTCCAGTCACGGTGTGGGACATAGAGGTTTGATCAGGGAGGTGAGATACCCCCGAGGTCTTTCGGACTATTTGAGAACGTGCGAAGGGATGGTGAGGTTCCCTACCGCCTTGTCCTAACCACAAAGGCTGGTTTGGGTGCATGATGTCTCCCACGTGACTCACCTGAGAAGAAGTGTGCGTACCCCTATGCATGACATCGGTGAGGGCAGACCTCGCATGAACAGATCAAACCCTTTGTTATGTGCGTGGTGACGTGGGATTGTGCAAGAGTTCTTCTGGGTACGGGAGAGCCAGGTGCGGGCTTATTACCCTGAGTTGTTCCCTGGTCTTGCTTTTTGGGGATGAAAATATTGAAGGAGGGAATGATGTAAGAACCCAGTTTTGGCTATAGAAGACTTTGGAATATTATTGATGTTATTCCAGAGCAGCGCCTTCAGATGACGTGCGATTCTGAGCCACGGTGTGGCCGGAATTAAATTTTCAGTGTGTTCACAATGGGCATGCCAAATAAATGGGATAACACCTAATCAGTGATCCAGATCAGAATTCTGAGTGTACGGATGGGTTTGGAATGGGGTGTTTACCCTAGGAATGACATAAAACATGTCAGCACGGGACATTTGGACCCCTCGCTCGCTATCGGAGCGTGGAACGGATAAATTAAATAATTAATTTATTCGTTTAACGGCTTAACTCAAGTATCTATTAAACGGTGGCTCGGATTGGAAAACCGAGGGCACTGTTGAGTTCGGAGCATTCTATTTACCCTATGAGGGGTGTAAGTTTCACGGGTGTGGGCCGTCAGTGAAAAATGGCCCCAGGGGCGTTTTCGTAATTTGGCGACCTTGGGCGTTCAGTTTTATAACTTTTGAACGGGGACTCAGATTAAAATTCTGAGACCGTCGTTGTGCTCGGGAGGTGGTTTTTGGCTTATAGGAGGCTTAATCTCGACCCCGCCGGAAGTTCGGGTTTGGGCCGACGGGCGTGTGGTTAAGTGTGTCTCTATTTAAACACTTAACCCCCTCCCTACCCCTTTGTTCACCCCCCTGGCAGGAGCTCTCAAGGAGGAACTCCTCCTCTCCTCCACCTCTCTGGTGAGGCGCGATAGCTCCGGTGAGGTGCGGCAGCTCCGACGAACCCTTGCGAAGCTTCAGGCGAAGCCCATCGAGGTAGGCGGTTGTTGTTTTCGTTTTTAATTCATGAGCCTCCTTTGAATCCCAACTATAGTGTCTTATTGTTGATATTTCTTCGAGAAAATCCCATGTATACGTAGTATATTTCATTCTCTTTCCGATGCTTGTTACGAATTTCAATTCCGAGTTCCGAGCACCTCGCAAATGTCCGGTGAAGTTCGCGGGTATTTGGGTTTTTCTGGCGAGCCAGCGCGGTGGCGCGGAAGGCGGTCCTGGCGGAGGCGGAGAATCGACGTTCAAACAGGAGGTAGTGCAGTGTCGGTCGGGCGAGGTAGCAGGGGTCACCTGCAGGCGTGTTGGGGCGTCGGCTCGTGGTCGAGCGGTGGCGCTGGTGAGCGGAGGCAGCGCGCGGCGGGTCTTCGGTGAGGCAGGGGGCTCCTCCGGGCGAGCTGGGGGCGACAACGAGGGGGAGAGGCCGGCCGAACGGCGGGCGTGCGAAGCCGGGGTTGCGCGACGCGACCCCGTGGGAGACAGAGACCCGCCAACGGCAGGTCTCCGCGTGGAAAATAGCCGACCGAAAAGCACCGGTCGGTGGACCCTTTTTTAAAAAATAAAAATAAAAAAGAAAAAAAAAGAAAAAAGGGTTTATAATAATAATAATAATATTATTTTTATTATTATTATTGAAATGATTTATTTATCATTATTCATTCGCAGGGTGCCCGATTTGGGCACCGTCTGCAGAGACGCGTCTCTTAAATTGAGACGAAGATTTTGAGATGGTCTCGAGAATTTTTAATTCCCGAGACAAGGGTCTCGGGGCGCGACACGATGTTAAGTGGTTTGATGTTTTTCCAGGGGTTCTTGTTTTGGACGGCGCAGACACATCCGATGTCCATTTTGAGAGCCGTCAGTGGCGTTGCGACCCTGGCGTCGAGGAAGACTTTTCCAGATGGTTTTTGGGCATCGAAGCTGGAGTTGAGACGTGGTCTCCATGACCCGTCTTTCGAGCTGGGTGCAGCGCTTTACAACTTTTTCATCGGACGTCCATTCGGGGCGTGCGAGTAGTCGACGTTGGGTGTTTTTCTGAGGGTATTTCAATGGCGCAATCCGCCCGCTTTAATTCCGCATGATGGTGTGGGCCCCATAGGGGCCGTTTTGGTAGTTGGCGGTGATTTCCAGCTTTATCATTGGGTGTCCGTTTTAGACAAGTGATTAGTGAAACTTGTGTAATTTTTCAAAAGGATCACAACGGTGAGATCTGTTCATTGTGTTTCGGGACCGAGATGTGGGTCCCATGTAGCACCGCTCATGTGCGGTGCGCCGGAATGCATCTTTTTCTCCAGATATCCGTTCCACTCAAGTGAGTATTATTTTTAACGTGTTTTCCCGAGGGGATCGCAATGGTGCGATGCACCCGACTGTTTTCGGGGCTGAGGCTCGAGATCACGGGACGTCGTTCGTGCGTAAAGCGGTGTTGGTGACTTTTCCGTCGGATATCCGTTGGAGGCGAGTAAGTAGTCGATCTCCCATGTTTTTCCGTGAGGATTACAATGGTGTAATCTGTTCAGGCTAGTAGAGCCTCTTACGTGATCTTATTAAATGTGGACATATGAAGGTGCCATGGTGGTGGTTCTTCTACTGTGTTTATAGCGGACCCTTGGCGTGTGATCACGTGCACTCCTGTGTGAGTGAAGTATATGTTTAAAGAGACGTGGTTGGTCGTGCCTCAACCGTTGAGGTGGAAAGTTGGAGTTTTTATGTTTACACCTTCATATTGATGATGGGTTCCATGTGCACATTAGCCTTTTGGCTGGAGACGTGGTATACTCTGAGAGTATACAGGAACGCTGGGAGGTACATTTTGATGTTGATACATGAGAACGTTTGTGCGCTTGGTTGGGGTTGACTCGGGGCCACACATAGTGTGGGACCCATGTGCAAGCCTTGTTCTACTTTACTTACCTTTGAAATCTCGCGATGTAGAGGGTCCCTTTGTTCTCGTTTGTTGACCAGCGGGGTTGAGTTTTCCCCTAGTTCTGTTCTCATTTGGCCAGCAGAGATGGTTTGGTTCCTCTGTTTCTTCAGCTATGAGGGGTTTCAGTACCGTGCCCTTTTCACCGGACAGTGGAAACGTTTATGACTACGTGTGCTCGTACAACATGGGTGTTTTCCCACTTTCTGGGATGAGTTTTCTTAATCC
This sequence comes from Viscum album, assembly GCA_963277665.1. Lineage (NCBI taxonomy): Eukaryota > Viridiplantae > Streptophyta > Magnoliopsida > Santalales > Viscaceae > Viscum > Viscum album. Next base: position 175,431,930 of record OY728151.1, read on the forward strand.
GCTTTGACAGTGACTCAGCAGTTTGGAGCGTGATCACCCTGAGAGGCCCGAGGAGTTTCTCTCATTCCTTCGTGTTCCCTGGTAGAGTTCTTGTGGAATCGGTGTGACCAACAATTTACGTGAGCACCGATCCTCTACCCAGAAGGTTGTTTCCAGAAGGGCTGGCTAGTGGGGTACCATATAGAAGGGATGGCCAGAGTAGTACCATCCAACAGGGATGGCCAGTGGGTTACCATCCAGCAGGGATGACCAGTACAATAGTGTTCACCGAGCAGTACCATCCAACCGGGATGGCCAGAACGGTTCTGGGTTTACCTCCATCGGGGCTGGGAAGTGGTCTCTAATGCTGGGTTTACCTCCAACAGGGCTGGTAAGTGGCCCCCGATGACGGTTCCAAGCCTCCCTCCAGTGGAGTACCCTTTTACGGGACTGGGCATTGGGACTCGTCGACGACTTTAGCTGGGTCGCCCTCCAGTGGATTACCCTTTTATGGGATTTGGCAGTGTGGCACCCGTCGACTCTTGCTGGGTCTCCCACCAGTGGGAACCCGTCAACATCCAGGGATTACCCTCTAGCGGGGATGGGTAGGGGGTCGCCTGTCGACTTTGAGGAGACCTCTCGACTGCGGGGCAGTGACGAGGTGTGGTTTGAAGTTCCCCATAACTCTCAAGTATGAGGGGAGCTTTCCCCACCGAGACACATCCTTGTGACACGACCTAAAACCGCGAGGGAGAGTCAGTGCCGCCCAAAGTGGATAGTATCAATGTGCGGTGATTTGAGTCCCTTGAATTGCAGTTCGGGGCAGATGTGCGGGATGCTGGGCATCGATGGTGTTTACTTCTGGGACTTTTGGCTACTCACTTTCTTGGGCTGAGCTACGGGATGGAGATCCCCTTATGACCTTGTTTGGGCTTCTTGATTGAGCATATGGATAAGTATATACCTTGTTCCAGTACCCACTCCTTGGGTTTTGGTTATTATTCTTCCAGGAGAGGAGAATACGCACGGGTTATGCCACGTGCTTTCCGTGTCTAGCTTCTCATGGTTAGACGAGTCTAATCTCCTGCTATAGGTAGCGAAGACTCGATGAGAAGTTTATCTTCTCACCATTTCCATCTCCTTGTGTCTGGATGAGTCTACCTCCTTTCTCTTGTTGGGTTGAGCTGGACTCTCTACTGTTACTCTACTACACTCCTTGTTTTATTCCTTTAATATGCCCTATTCAATCTACTGCTCACCCTTTGGTACCTCTTTTATTTCTCCCTCGAGACTTCAGGGTATACTACTGAGTATTTTTATACTCTCCCCTGCTTGGGATTTTCCCGCACTTGGTGTGCCCTTGCAGACGACAGACAGGTTGGTCGTGACTTCAGCAGAGCTTAGGAGTTCGGGAGCTTGGACCGCGTGTGGTGGTCGGAGTCCGGTTCCAAGTGGGGGACCCTTCCAGCTGTTTTTATTTTGTTCACCTGTTGTCGGGTTATGGCAATTTTCTAGTTGGGCGCATGTTTTTCCCCTTTTCTTTTCAGTTTACCTCAGCACTTACTTGTACTGTTTAGAGGTCGATGCACTTTTTTGGTTTATATATAGCAGTTTCCCTTTACTTGTCTTTTCTTTTACTCTGCACTTCTGCATTGAGTGTACTGCGTGTGTGTGTACAGGTACTCAGTCAAAGGTCTCCCCGAGTTGTTTAGCCTTTGGCGCTTGTCGCCAGCCCCGGGCCTATGGAGGTGGGCTTGGGGTAGTTGCGGCTCGATCCTGGGTAGGGTCGGGTCATGATATATATGATATATCCTCTAAAATTGGGTGGTTATAGGAAAGGGAGTAAAGTGTGATGGTTGTTTAAATTAAAGATATTAGAGGCCTCTCACTTGATTATTTTTTTCTTAAGATGTGGGATATCTCATTTTATTATGGATATTGTTGAGATATATTACTTCTCCCTTGTTTTTATTTTTTTGATTGGACTTATTATTATTTCTAGCTGATCTTACTCAGTTATTATTACACATATTTTCTTGACACATTTTTCTCACATGAATATTGATTTTCTTTTGAAATATGATCCTACTGAGTACTTCTATGTTCTCACCCCTATACAGTGTTTCCTGAGTTATTTTGCAGGATAGTTTGAGAAAGAATGAGAATGCTTATGTTTAGGTAGATAGAGTGGAGCATAGGAGCTTGGTATCACATTATTTATATTTTTTATTTTGTTTCATGTATCCATAACTGAGATTAGACAATTAAAAGTCTTCCATATATATTTATTGTGTTGATTTGTGTATTATTTAAACTTTCCTAGGAATTAAGAGGGTAATTCCTACCATAATTGTGATAAATACTCCCAATGCTAGTCACAAACCCAAAGCTTATTGGAGGCAGGATTTGGGGTCTACTCTTATCTTTATTTATAACTTATGAGGGGTTTTAGTGGGGGAAGTTCATGAAAAATTGGTATCACAACTTTTGGTTAAAATATAGGATGAAATTTTAAGTTTGGAATGTGCAAGGGTGTCTTGGTTCTGGTAAGAAAATAGTGTCATTATATCCTAGTATATTATGTGGACAGAGGAGACTGACTAGTACATGTGTATTTAGAGCCCCCTATGATTCAATTCAAGGACCTTATTATTATACTAAAAATATTTTTTATGAACCATCCCGAGTCATCCCTAAACTGGACATGCAATCCAGATAGTGGTAAGGATCAAAGGGAATTACTAATCCCCACAGGATAACTATGAGGGCCTAGGAATCAAGAACTGGATTTGGGAACGATTTATCCCACCATAAACTAAACAAACAATAGTTGGTATATATAAAATAGAGACAACATACTATTAAAAAATACATAAAATAAAAGGCAAAGAGTATACAGAAATAAAAGGTACAAAAAAAAAGTAAACCAAAGTAGATAAGACTGAAAACAACCCATCTCCATGTTATATGAGGGAAAACATCCCACCATGTCACCACTAAACTCCCCCACACCACTAACACGAATAATCACCACCACCATGCATTAAATTTCCTTTACCTCTGTAAAAAAACAAGGTCTACACACACCCAAATGTATGTTCAAGGTGTTATAAAAATATGCCCATCAAGATCCCACCAAGTGTTCCATAATCAGTCTTTATAAATCAAACCAATTATTATCATTTAAAGAAAGAAAAGATATGAAATATAACTTTACAGAGTTTTCAATAAAATATGGATATCCAGTCTTATTTATAATAGTTTATAAATTATACATAATAAAACCATTTTCAAATCATTTTCCAAATAAAACATTTATCAAGTATTTATAAATAAATTCCAAAATGGGAACCATGGAAACTAATCCAAGGGTAGGTTTGGTCTAGGTTAGCTAGGATCCCCACACTTGAATGATCAAATGACCAAGTTCACACAAATCCATAGAACATAGTCCTAGGGATAGAAGAAAAACCCAATAAGTGAACCCCTATCATGACATAGTTTTGTTATAGTTGTATCATAAGTCCATACTAGGTAGCCATAAACCATCCCAGTGTGCTTGTCCCAATATACCCCTTCTTAAGAACTCCAAGTTATAATGTGCCACAACTGACACTTAGAGGATTATAATTTCACAAAAAACCTATAATTAGAGGCTTAAATTTTCATATATTAAATAATTAAAAGGGAATTTAAAACATAAATAATCAAATAACCTTTGAAATACATCAAAACATGCATTAAAATCCATTTTCATTAACATCTCCAATGGGGAAATACACTTTATAAAATAATCCAACATTTAAAATTTCCAGAATCATTGATCATTCCATTAATTTTTTTTTGAAAAAACCAATTTAAAATGAGAAAGCATTAAAATTTCATAAAAAAATCATTTTTATGAATCTACCCACCTTAAACACTTGGAATTTCCAACAATTGAAAGGAATCCTCAAGCTAAAGAGATAAAAGGATCCAATAAGCAAGAAAAGGAATTTTTATAAGAATCAATCTATGAAAATACAATCTAACAGGCTCTAGATTAATAATGGACAAGGAAAACTACATAAATCTAGTATAAATTCACTGCTAAATATTGATAGGGGAAAAAGTGAAATGGATTTCCTAGGTTACTATTCGAAATAAGAAGAGGACATCTTAAATTAACTCTAAAATCATGAGGATCTGAAAAACCTAAAAAATGAGGAAAGGTGAGGGATTTTTTTATAGGATAAATAAAGTAAATGTTGCACTAAAAACCCTCCAATTAAGATTACACATGACTCATCTAGTAGGTGTAACTTCCCCTAAATATCAGGTGGAAGATCCAACTATTTCAAAAATCTAAAACTATCGACACCACAACATGGTGATTCCCACTACTACTATGGTGGATTCATTCACACCATGTGTAACATCCCAGGAAAATAAAGAATAATATATTTTCATATTTATTAATATTTGAGAATTAAATATTAATTTTACTTTAAAGGGGTTTCTATGTTCGATAGCGTACCCGATACGCAACAATGAGTTTCTTTGAAATCTTACGTTGCACACTAGTAATATAATAATATTATTTTAAATGGTAGTTAACACGTATCCATTGTATTGGCGGGAATGGATAGAAATAACTAAAATATGATTATATATCTTTGTTAAATGTTTTTACATTTATCCAATAAAGGATAAAGGCTTAAAATACGAAAAGAATTCAATTTTAGGCATAGATACTCTAATATTCACTAAAAGGTCGAACTATCGCCTTTTGATGGCGAACCCTCTTTAAATATAGTTTTGGTCACTCTTATACATTCTATTGGACCAAATAAAACTCTTCTTTAGAATCGGGACATCAAAATTTACTTTGTGTAAATTTTTGGTATTTTTTTGATAAAGTTCATTTTTTAATGAATAATGAAAAATGTTGTATTTTAATTCAAAACCCCTTTTTAATCTAATTTATTTATATGATTAGATTATATTTTGAATTGGTTTTAAAGTTCAATTAGAATATATTTTTACCATTTAATACTATTGTGGTCATTGAAATTAATTTCACTTTGAAATTGGACTTAAACTAGTGTCAATCTTTTGATACATTTTGTTTCATAAAAACACGCTATTTGTTCTAACAGCGGAAATTAATTATTAAACTAATTAATGTAACTTATATGTTTTAATTTTTTTAAAATAGACATAATTTTTGAATTCAGAATATCAAATATAGCTTAGGGTGAAGTTTTGGTATTTTTCTGAAAAACTTCAATTTTTGATGAATAGTGAAACCACTAAGTGGTACTTAAAAAACTAATTTTTCGTTTAAATGAAATTTTACCACCTCTGTGTTTTGAATTTCAAAAATCCGACATACATGGTTGTCATTAGGAAGTAAAATGTGGTTCAATGGGATTAAAATATTTTTTTGGTGAATAGTAACTTTTAAGTTTTTAATCACGATTAGAGGTAATTAGTGTAATTTAAGGTAAAAAATAATATTTTAATAATATGAAATAACCTTGACACATGTCCTAACCTTATTGGATGTGTCATGGCCGACCAAGAAAATCCATGGGTCAACTTGGGGACCCCATGGATCCACTTTGGTAGAAAAATGACATTAATAACTTTTTATTTAATGTTAAAATAAAAATGTCACAAACATGTGTTGTTTTACTAAAAAAAATTTTACATGGGGTTATACAAGTCAGAATTTGACTATAAATAGTAATTGGAAATATAAAAAGATTTACTACATCATAATATTTTTTTTATGATTTTTAGACATTAAATAAATTAAATTATTTATGACATCATGATGATGCAACGATTACCTCATTATTTAACGATTTAAATAAAATGAAAAGATAATGTAAAATCTAAGACCTAAACATGTCAAAAACCTATTGGATGAGTATATTTAGAACCCTTATCACCTTATCCTTAAAATAAATTAATGTTGTACCTTTAAAATCCGAAACTCATTTGAAAATAAAGTAACATTTTATACCTTTCCAAGAGTGCCCCTCCTCTCCTCTTATAAAAGGCCCCCACCTATACCTCCTTACCCACACCTCTCAAGCCTTTGGCTCGGACAAACCCAGCCCATTTTTTTTCTCTACATACCTCTCTTACTCCTAAAAGCCTCACTTTGGGAATAAGTCTTTCCAAGGAATCCTTTGAGCTCAAATCAAAAATAGTTACCCGTTTTAAAGGTAGTGTCTTCTCTTGTGTTCTTATGTTTTATTTTGCTTCTCCAACCCCCTAAACTTTTTTATTCCTTTATTTTGTAACAAAACCAGTATCTTAAATATACTAGTATGTTGTTATGAGAAGTATTAGAGCTACACTTACACACACCTTCATCTAATGGTTAAAGAGCATACTGTTTCCGTGGATGGCGAATTTCTGCCTCACGAAACGATGATTGTTCAATATTCTTCTAACACCTTAAAATGTGGCCATTAAGATGAAACTATATTTATATATGATATATATTATGTTTATTTTTTTTCCTTATGCTTATGTATTTTTCATTTTTGGCATACCTTTATGGTTTCCATTGTGGGTAAACACGATAATTTTATTTTAGGAAGTGCGGACTACCGCCCCCTCAAAGTGATTTGATTAGTTAATGCCATATGTAGGACATATAAAGGATGGAGTTAATGATATTATATATTAAATTATACTGGAATTATAATATACCTTTATGTCATTATGATTCCATTTCATAAAATACGAAATAGAAATGAAAGTAGCGTTCATGCGTATGTACGGCTTACCATCTCCATGATCGGTGCATTTCATTTCTTACCTCTAAATGTTATGTAATATTATAAATGCATGTATATAATGGATATATATGATATATATGATATCTACATAATGAATATAACTCTAGATATAATGTATACATGAACAACTTGTAATTATAAAGAGTTTATTTTTGACTCAAGTACCAATGATCATTAAAACAACCGTTATTAACTTAAATAATTACATAGTGTTCATGACATGATAATAAGTGATATGAAAAGGAATAATGAACTTGAAAAAGGTTATTAAGCAATTATAAATTAACTCAAGTTTATTATTCATGAGGTTAAATAACGATCGCGTCAAGTCGGACACGAGGTAAGGGAACTTCTTAACCGAATTTCCATTCTTTGGGTTAATCTCATACTTTCAAATTATGTCATGATATTATTATGTCCTATCTTGTATTTTTACTTTATTTATGTGTACTTATTTTGAATACACATAATAGATCTATTTTATTTAAAAAATTATCTTTGTAAGGGACTTCGTCTCAATCTCCATTCATTGAGGCATATTTTGTTTTATACACAACTTTTTTTTTATACGGTGTATAAACCCCTTTGACTTTTAAGTTTGTTCAAAAGGAATATTTTTTATACAAAGAGTTTACTAAATGACAAAAGGGAATGTTTTTTTTGTCGTACGTATGCGGCGACAATGACTTCTCCGCCGCCGTGACCATTATTTGAGTTTTAGCTTCCTCTACAAGCCATAACTTCTTTTAAAATGAAAAATAAATACCATGTTTTACTTTTATTTTTTTTTGGTATTGAAAATGGTTTTCATAATGTTTTTATTATATCAATGTGTTATATTGATATCTTGTGATTGAAATGTGGAAATGTTATGTTTCCTTTATGCATGTTTTACGTGATACGATTATGTTATGGTTCTTGGGCATTGTTATGAAGACGAGTGGTTCCGTGATAAACTAAGGGTGGGTAAGCCCGATATATCTCTCCAATGCATTGGGTAACACGAAGGAGTTAAACGTTAAGGTTTTTCCGAAGAGATTTAGGGAATATACTATGATGTGTATTCCAAACATAACCAAGAGGGTTACTCCCTACGTAAGAATGTTATGAATGCCTCAAGTTACCTTTATGTCTTATGATTTCTATGATTTATTCATGATTTGATGAGGTATGTTAAAGTGCTTATGTTTTATGGGAAAATTATGATTTCATTATTATGTATATATGTACTCATGTTTCCTTTCCATATTTTTTATAACCCTTACTGATCTTTTTATGCTCATCCCATGTTTTTGAAATGTTTTTCACAGGTCAAGGGAATGGTACATGATATGATGACAGTGTCAAGGAAGTGTCAAGAAAGAATCCATGTTTTATTTTAATTATGTTTCCGTTGATGGGAAAAATGAATACTATCTTTTATTGTAACCACTTTGTTTAAATGTGGGATGTAATGCATGTTTTATGATCTAATTCTCTAAAACTCTAAACCTGAAAAGATCCTCAAGGTGTATTCTTGAAATATCTCAAGATTAAGTAATGTTTAAGGCTGGGGCCTTATACCATGACTATAAGGCTAACCATGATGTGGTGGATAAACCTTAGCTATGATAGAACCTACATTACTTTCACCATGTTTCTCATAGACCACATTTAGATTTCCATCTCTCCACAATCAAGACCATGCCCATCCTGGGTGTGTCTATTTCCCTATTTTACATAGGTGATCTCCTGGTGAAACACATCTTGTACCATGGTGTGGTCTATACCTTTTTTTTACTATAAAACCCCAAAAAACAACCATTATCCATCAAAAAGTAATTGATACATCCCAAAAACAAATAAAACCAACTCAAGGATTTAAAAAAAACATACCTTAAACCAAGGAAGTGAAAATATACCAACCATAGAACTTGTTGTCACCAGAAAGTTACATTGAGGAAGGTTGTTCTGAGAAAAGACGAGTCCACATCTCCCTCATATTTGATTCTTTCCCCCACATCTCAGAATAATTTATTACATACCTCCACAACACTCAGAACAATGAAATATAATTCCCATGTAGGATCTTCTCTTGATTATTAACTATCCAGACTAGTTTATCAACCACTGATACATTTGGTTCTAAGCTAAGATCTTCCCAATTTAGAATATGAGAGTCATTAGGATGAAACTTTTTAAACTGAGACACATGTAAAAAATAATGGATAAAATTTAATTTATAAGTTAAATCTAAATGATAAACTTCCTTTCCAATCCACTCAGTGATCTAAAAAGGTTCAATGTCTCTTGGAGCCAATTTCCCTCACTTTCCATATAGACAGTGACCCAAATGGGGAAAAAACATTAAAATACACATGATTACCAACTTAAAACTCTAAAGGATGACATCTGTGATTTTAATAAGATATATTACCACTTTTAGATGTTTCTATTCATTGAAGAATAATTCGAATCTTCATCGATGTATCCTGAATAGTTATTGGTCCTACAAGATAAATTTCATTCAACATAGACCAATAAAGATGTGACTTACATGGTTGGCCATAAAAAGCCTCAAAGAGACCCATTATGATAGATTAATGGTACCTATTGTTATAATATAATTCAAATAGTCCCAAATATCCATTCCAAGAGTCTAAAAAGTCTATGATGAAAGATTTAAGTATATCCTCCAAAAATATGAATAAATTACTTCATCTGTCGGTTTGTCTGAGGATGGTAATCCATGATTAATTTAACTTGAGAACCCATCACCTTCTGGATCCCTTTCCAACACCAATAGGTAAACCTTGGGTCCTTATCCAAAATAATAGTTGATAACACCACATAAAACCTCATAATCTTCTGAATATATAGATTTCCCAAATCCATAACCATGGTAATGCTGCAAATTGGAATAAAATGAGTCAAACTGGTTATCCAATCAATCACCACATATATAAAATTCTTCCCTTAGGGAATTTACAATAACCCAATGATGAAATCCATGGATACCTCATCCCATTTCCAAATGATTACAAGGAGAGGATAAATTATTCTATAAGAATTTTGGTGTTCAACCTTAATATGGTGATATGCATATCAATGAGATACAAAATCAAATATATCACATTTCAAACTTGACAAATAAAATTAATTCTTCATGTGATAATAAATATTCATTTTATTAAGATGAATAACCCACTGAGAACAAAGAAAAATTTCCATCACAAACTTCCTCCTAGATGAAGGAATGAAAAATAAAATTCTAAAACAAAGAAAACACTCTAATGAGAAAGACTAGTCAACAATGGTATCCTTAACATATAAAGATTTACTAATACTCCTCAACTCTTCATCATGCCATTTCTCCTAAAAAATAAATATATGAAGAGATGATGCATCTGAGAACTATATAGAACAACACTAGCCTCTTCCTTCATCAGATCTAGGTGTATCTGAGTAAAAATTTCCCTTATATTCTACTCATATTTCAATTACATAACTACTTGATAAGGAAATTTTATACTTAAATCATTAGAAATGACATTCCCCTTCCTCAGGGAAAAATAAATGTCAAATTTGAATAACTCAAGATACTCTACCCATCACCCTTTTCTAAGGTTTAGGTGTTTTTGAGAAAATATGTAACTTAAACTCTTAAATAAAAATAGATAGTGAACATCTACCCAAATAGGTAATGTCAAAAACTATTGAGAGAATGAATAACCATTTCATGTTCAAAATCAAGAGTGGGATAATGCTTCACATGTGGTCAAAGATGATGTGATCCATATGCCACCACTGATTTTCTTTTATAATAAATAAACCCAAAATAACACCTAAATCATCACAAAACACCACGTATGCCTTTATTACTTCTTATAAAATAAAAATAGGTGTTAAGTTCAATTTTTTTTTCAATTCATCAAAGGAATTATAACACTTAGGATCCCGTATGAATTTTCCCCCTTTTCTGGTAAGATAATTCAATGAATATTAAAAATTTGAGAAGTCTTTCAAAAACCACTGATAATATTCTACCAAACCCAAGAATATTTGAATCTTAAAGAAATTCTGTGAATTTTACCATAATAAGACTACTTTAACCTTCTCAAGATCAACTAAGATTCTGTGTTCTGAAACCACATGTACTAAGAACTTAAATTCAAAAATCTAGAAGAGATGATATCTTATGATTACCAAAAAAAATTAGGTGATGCTCGGGATCTTATTTAGTTATCAAGTAAACTATAATGTTATCTATGAATACCATGAAAATCTAATCAAGGTACTAGTGGAAAATTTGATCCATTAGAGCCATGAAAATATCTAGATCATTAGTGATACTAAATGACACCACAAGATATTCAATGTCACAATACCTTATCCTAAAGGTGGTATGTAGAATATATTACTCCTTAAATATATGTTGATGATTACTAAATTGAAGGTCAATTTTTTAGAACCTATTTCCCCCTTTAATTGATCAAACAAGTTATTTCTATAGGTAAAAGGATAGTTAATCTTAATCATTTCCTGGTTAAGATTTTGATAATCAACACAAAAATGGAGATTCCCATTAGTCTTTTTATAAAAAATTATAGGGGATTCCTAAGGTGAAACACTAGTAAAAATGAATCCTTTAAATTTTAAATCATAAAACTTAAGCTTCAATTACTTCAATTTTATCAAATCCAAATGGTATGATGGAATGGATATCTTCTAAGTTCCCATCAATAGATTGATAAAAAACTTGACTTCCCTCTCTATAGGTAGATTAGAAAAATTAGTTGGAAATAATTTAGGAATTTCATTAATCAAAAAAGGAATATCACAACCAGTAGGTTAGTCACTATGCTCAACTATATAAGAGGAAATAAAATTTCCATGTTCTGGTAAAGGACGTTCTGCTCAACTAGATCTTGGATTCCATTCTCCCTAAAACACTCAAGAGATCCCATTAGAGTCCATAAAGAAAAAATTATGATGATAACAATCAATATATACTCTATGGGAAACCAAAAAATATATCCTAAGGATAACAACAAATAGATCCATGTTGAGAGACATAAAATCACAAACTAACTCAACTTTTGATATCAAAATAGAACAAGAGGGTCAAATAAAACCATACTCCTTATTTATAAGAGGAATTTTCAACTCTATAACAAAGGGAAATAGTTTCATCAGAAGTTTTTAAATATCCATGAAGTGGGAAGATATAAAGGAATGAGAGATACCAATATAAAATAATGTAGTTTCTAAATATTAAGCAATAAAGATAATACATCTCATAGTTTTAGGGCGTACATAAACATCCACTATAGAATATTCTAATGCATGAAACTACTTGGTTCTAGAATCCTGTGACTGGAACCCAGTAGTCTTTAAAGCATCTGGCTGTACCATATAACATTTAGCTGCCAATGAGCCTGTAAAATAATGTGAAGAAGAAAAATATTGAAACAAATTATATTAGTGACCTCAGAGTCCACATGAGTTACATATTTTAGGAGGTTCGAGGTAATCACATCTTGTGTTCCCTACCATTCCACACTGGTTGAAAGTCAAATGTCTAATTATAACTTCTACTTAAGGTGTGGTATATATCCACTAATAGGATAACCTATTTCCACCTTTTCATGCCTAATTCCATTTATTATTATTTATAGAGGAGTTAATAAAACTACCACTAGGTGGAAGATGAGTCTAGACTAACCTTGACCATCATTCTAGGTCAATATCCACCATTAGAGATATATCAAACACATCATCCTAGGAGGTAGGCTTCAACATATAAGCCTAAGATCGAATATCTGATCATAAGTACATCTAAAACCTATATGAATTTAACTTATCACTAGATACAAGGATAGAAACAAACTAGTTTTGGGAATTGGTTATAATATTTTATTACAATTTGATCACCTTTTTAGAGGGTGAGTAACTCCATATATTTATCTATCATCAACAATTTAAGGAAAAACTATTGTAAAAATATGGTCTTAAAGTCTTTCCTCTCCAAACCTTCATATTGTTTTGCCTCAACCACTATTTCCCACCATATCCTTCTAGAATATTTGAGTTTAAAAGTGGGACATTTCACTTTAATAAGATTTGTAGTTTCCAAGAAGCTTAAAATACGATCGATATTCTCTAACCAATCCTCCAATCTATGAGGATCATTCATTTCTTAGAAGGACAAGAGTTTCTAGTAAAGAAACTCTTGGGCTGGATATTTATCTCCACTAGTACCTCGTTATGCTTACCTATCTTGATGTGATGTTGGGAAAACACCCTTGTCTTTAGAACAGACCACTCTCACTACCATTTAAATAATATTCTAATTAGATGGAGGGTTTCCTCATAGAAAATATTCCGAAACACCCCCCCATAGAAACTCTAGGAAGCCTTCTAAGGGGAATAATACTACATCAAATAAAGAAGAGAGACTATCATATAAGTGATAAATATTATATTGAACCAAGGAAACATAAGCAAAGAGTTTATATTAGATCAAAAATCAACACAAGAGATAAAATTTCCAACATTCCATGGTAACTTAAGGCTCGTTATTATGAGGCTTGTGATGATGAGAACTGGCTATACACTCACTTGAAACCTACCCCTTAAGTTCCTTTAATCCTATCTCCCATATAACATAACACCCCATTACACAAAGACCATGAACAAAGAAACCTCCCTTTTATTTAATTTTTTTATGAACCAACCCAAGTCATCCCTAAACCAAACACCCAAGCCAGCTTGTGGTAAGACCCAATGGACATTCTAGATCCCCATGGGATATGGATGAGCATCTGGGAATCAAGAACCACCTTTGTGAACGATTTATCCTATAATAAACTGAACAATTTTTTTTCAATATATAAAAGAGAGAAAACATGACGGTACAAAATTCATATAGTGGATGACAAAAAGTACAAGGAAATATAATTTACAAACAAAAATAGGTAAACCAAAGTCGACGATACTGAAAAAAACCATATCCATGTGATATAAGGGAAAAAAATCCCCCCATTCCATCGAAAAAATCCCACACCCTAAAAACATGGATACCCACCACTACCATGAAATTCCTTTCCTTTACCTGTGATATAAAAAACAAGGTCTACAAACAACAAATGGTATGTGTAGGGTATGAGGAAAACAATCCCAATAGGATCCAACCAAGTGTTCCATAAGTAGTCTTTATAAAACAAACCAATTATGCTCATTTAAATAAATAAATGTCATGTAATATAACTTCACACAGTTTTTTAACAAAACATGTAAATCCACCATTCTTTAGAATATTTTATAAAGAATACATAAAAAAAATATTTTCAATGCATTCTACAAATAAACCATTTCTCAATCATTTATAAATAAAACACTTTTTAAAAGGATCACCATGGAAATTAGTCATAGAGTAGTTTAGGTGTGGGTCATCTAGGATCCACACACTATAATGATCAAATGACTAAGTGCACACAAATCATAGGTTATAGTCCTAGGTATATGAGAACACCCCATTAAGTGAACCCCATGTCATAATAGAGTTTAGTTAGAGTTGTACTGTAAGTCTAATCTAGGTAGCTACAAACCATCCTATCATTCTTGTACCATTATATCCCCCTTATAAGTACCCAAGGTTCTTATGTGCCACCTCCCACACATGGAGGATTTAAATTTCACAAAAATACCATACTTAGAGGCTTCTATTTTAATAGCTTAAATCATTAAAAGGGAATTTCACATATAAATAATCAAATGAAAATTGTAATACATTAATAAATTCTTCGAAATATATTTCATAAACATAACAAAAGGTGAAATCCAATTTATAAAATAAGTCAAAACATTCAAATTTATAGAATCATAGACCATGATATTAAAAAGTTTATAAAAAAACAATTTAAAATGATAAATCATAAAAAGTTTATAAAACGAATCCTTTTTATGAAACAAACCACCTTAAACACTTGGAATTTCCAACAACCAAAAGGGATCCCAAAGATAAAGAGAGTAAGTCTCAAATAAGTAAGGAAATGACTTGATATAAGACTCACACCATGAAATTCTGATCCAACAGACTCTAGATGAACAATGGATAAGGGAAACCACATAACTCTAGTCCAAATACACCACTAAATCCCGACATGATCAAAATAGAGTGAAAGGGACCATCTAAGGCTATTGTTTGAAATAAGAATATGATATCATAAATTCACCCTAGAATCATTAGGATCCAAAAAACCTAACAAAGGAAACAAGAGAGTTATTTTTTAAAGGATAAATTGAGTCAAGGATGCATTAAAAACCCATCCATTAAGATCACACACACCTCATCCAACAGGAATAACCCCCCTAAAGATAAAGAGGCCAATTCAACCATTTAAATAATCTAAAATCACCAACACCATGATGTGGTGATATCCACTATAACAATGGTAGATTCATTCACAAAACACCCATGAGGCCGACAACAGAAACCGAACATGATGTATAGGTAAAAAATTGGCTATGTTATACTTACCACACCTTACACCATGGTGTGGTTAGTCTATATTTTATAAGGTTCATAGGGATACTCCATGTGATACACACTCATGAACACACCCAACTTGGGCATGTCTATATCCCCATTTTACCTAGGAAATATCAAATTGAAACATGAATTGTATGATGATGTAGTCTAGCCCATTTTGCACGATAAAACACCCAAAACCACCCATAGACATAAAAAACTAACCAAAACATCCCCAAACCAAGAGAAAACAACTCAAGGCTTTAGAAAATGCATACCTTAAACTAGGGATGTGATAATTTAGTTGAGGATACACTGATTATTGTATAGGAAAAATTTTAGATGGGTGTATACATCATTCTCATAGGTTTCATTCTAAGATAGATTTTTGATCCATAATATTCTAGGTGTATTTATTTATTATATCCTATAATGATATGATGTAGTCTTTATAGTTATGTTTCTTGTGTTTTAATAAGTTGATTAATTATATATTTAAAAATTCCTTGCATATGATGTGATGTGATAATTTATTTCCTTATAGTTTCATGTTTAGTTATAAATTGTGTTTAATACATATTAATTAATAAACATGTAAAAACATGTTAGGAATTAACAATATTATTTTTCTTGAATAATGAATCATATCTAAAAAATTGTCTTGCTGGGAGAAAATTGTTCTAGAAACCTTCTTTCTTATGTATGACCATTTTGATTATTTACAAATTAAGTTAAAAATGGGGTTCAATCAAATTTTTCAACAACAAGTTTGAAAAATCATAATGTATCTTAAAATGAAATATTCTTTAATGTGATAAGTCAAACTTTTGATCTTTGAAGTTATTTTAATTATATGAAATTTGTATGTATATGTTCATTTGATTATATATAATACTATAATTATGAAACCCTATTTCATAATCTATGTAATCTATTTAAATATTGAGCATGTCTAACTTTATTAGAAGTAGTAAAATAAAGATACCATGTATTACATGTTAATTCTTTCCAATTCAATGTTGAGAGTGATGTACACAAACTATTAATAAAAAAATCATGATATGTGTTGATTTAAGTACAAAGTATAAAGGTAAATCATGTGTAAACCTATATTAGTTTAAAGAATCATATTATGATATTATTATAAAATTAATATGATGAAATTATTATAAACCTCTCATGATAAAGAAGATAAATATGAATATTTCATGTATGCCTCTATGAAATGTTGATTTTAATGATGGTTGAATATTATGTTCTAAATTGAAAATAATTTCCTTGGTTACTTATATACTAATTATGTGTTATCTTTAGGATACATGTTTGGATATCCTAGTAATTTATTGATTATGCTTTGGTACCATTTCTCAGAATGAGTTATTATGATATTATTATTGATATCCATGATATGATTTTGATATGATGATGTGTGGTGAATGTGGTGATGGAGGGATAGAATAGATTTTATGGAAATGTTATGTGGTTAACATTATGATTATTTTCATATATTGAGAGCTTGTATTTATTAGTTTTTATTAGTTATTATGTGGGGATGTGGTTATTATGTGTAAAAGAAGAACTGGGATGATGAGAATATTTTTCTAGTGGATTTTTAGTTTGTGGATGTGTCTCCTGCTTGATATGATATACTATATGATGTTTTTATGATTTATGAGATGTGAGATAACCTATTTTATTAATGTTAAAGAAATATATTCCATAAAAATTTCATCAAGAAATTGTAATAATGAATAATGATGAGTAATCTTGGAATGAAGATTTACTAAATTCATAGTGGTAGAATGTACCAAAGTTCCTTGGTGGGGAATCTATATAGGAAGTTAATGAATTGTTAAAAGGGGTTGAAATTGAATTTATGTTAGGGATTATTATGGATTAGTTCCCATTCTCTCTAACTATAATCTTATTTAATAATGTAGCTTGAAGGTTGTGGAAGGTGAAGCATGGAAACCTAGATAAGATGCCTTGGGTAGAGTTTCTTGAATTATTCAAGAAGAATTTTATTTATCTTATGAAGGTGGATATTCATATTAAATAGTTTAAAGAGATCCAATAAGTTGAAGATAGTGTGAAGAACTTTGGTAATCACTTTATGGACATAATTATCTAGTTTATATGTTTACTATCTAGTGAAGTAGATCAAGTACAAAATTTTGTGACCTCTTTGAAGCTGGAGATTCAATGATCCATTTTGGACTTCCAACTGAGGAATTGGGAATAGGTTAGGGATCAAGAAAAGATCATGTTGAGATTCATTTTCATGATATATGGTTTTAGTAAAGTGCCTTCTCAGGTTTTTTGGAGAGGTTGAGATGAATGATATGAATTTTGGGTCTTGAACTCCATATAAGAGGAGAACGAGTCAGTCTTTTATAGTTTGAGAATATATTTGAGCATCAGTGTTGAGTAGTTCGAGGTATACTATGTCAGGAGAGTCGATATTTTTTTAATACTATAGGGAATTATCAGTATTATTTCCCCAAGATTTATCATGCTTCTTAGTCTTTGGTGTGTAGTTAGATGTGGTCCGGGAGTTGAAGAATTTCCTCAGGAAGTGTTGGTAGTGCATTTATCCTATTTGATAGGAATCTACTTATTGATATTATGTTCTAATCAATTTCTATTTTAGTTCATTTGGGATTCTATGGTTGTGAATGATTTGTGTTGAATTTAATGTGAAATATTGAGTTCCTTATTCCTTTACCAGATATTTTTTTCTTATCTCTAATTTTTTTAAATTATGGTGGATGATAATTTTTTGAGAGGTATCAGATTTAAGGGCTTATAATTTCATAGACACTTACTTTATCCTTTTCTTAGTTTTTTATGTGTCTAGGGGTGTTGATGGTAGTTCATAGGAAGTAGGGTTGTGTTTAATATAAAATTTAAGTAGGGAGAGAGAAGTGGTGGTGTGGTTGGTGAGATTGCAACATATAATTTTTTAGGTGATTTTGTTTAATTTTCCCAAATGGACCTTGTGGCATGGTTAGGACCTTTGTATCATGGATACATGGTTTTTTGGTTTTGATGGTTCTGTTAATTTAGTGATCACTACGACATAGGGTGAATGTTGTAACATGGGGTATGCGGTATCATATTCCTTGAATCTATCACTTTTAAGACCCTTGTAGTGTGTTTGTTAGGTTGCACCATAACCCTAACCTAGGTTTATATAATTAGAGTATGATCATGTTTTCTAAATAATGAGATATGGGTGATTTTCACCATGTTTTATTAAGGTATTTTTGACCATGACCAATTACGGCGTGGCCATCCCTATTATGCTGTGCTTTTTTTTGAAAACACTAATCATTACGGGGCAGCAGCCCATGATATTCCATGATGTTATGAGTTTATATCCTATATAAATTATAAATACCATATTAATTACTCTTATTTTATTTTATTATTCCCAAACCCTAGGGGATATGTGATGCCTCATTGGAGATCATTAATCCCTCTTTGATAGGTCTTGGTCCTTAAACATGTGAGTTTAGGATCCTCTTTTCCATAGTGAGTTTCTTCCCCTCTTTTGGAATCCATACCCACTTTATAATTGGGAATATAATTTTTTAATAGTTTTGGTGGATTATAGTTGATGGAATAATGATTAATGTGATTCTAAAAGTTCAAGGAATCTAATTTTGGATTCATTGGTTCCCAAAATTAGTTATCCCAATGTGTAATTACATGGATTTTTTGAGGTAGGGGATTTTAGATATTTTTCTATAATCTAAAATTAAAATTTTCTTAATATGTTGTGAAACCTCTGAGTTACCCTTTTCAAACTTTGATCCTTTCAACTATCAGCCTTTTAAGTCAAATGATTTCAATTTTTATTGTTCCCTATATATTTTTAGACCCTTCACACAAATTATTAGATCACCCATTATTCTCTTGATTAAAAACCAAACATCGAATCCTATAATCCTTGATTGGTTTTACCACTTAAACCATTATAATCAACCCACGTTGAAATTTACTTTAGAAATGGTAAGTTTATACCCTCTTATTAGGCTTAGTGGATATGGTTTGGTCTGGGGGGATGGGTTTCTAAATTTATTTCTGTATTTATTATCACACTCATCTCTGGGGATTTTTTTTGGTAAGGGGAAGGGGTTACCACTTATTTTACTTTATACTATAATTAAATACACTCTCTTTAGCTCAGTTTTTTGGGTTTTAGTTCAGGGGAAGAGGATACCTTTGGTTTCACTTTTTTATTGGTTGAGATGAACTATGACTTTCCTTATTGCGATTATTCTATTTCCTTTTTTATATTATAAACTTTTATTACATTTTTATGATGCTATATATATTGATAATATAAAATCTATTTTATAGGATACATTAACTTGATTATGAATTAAAATAAGAAAATTTATCAGATTGGTTTTATCCTCATTATTACATGAGAGATATGATTTATAAATTATTATTTTTAAATTTTTCTACATTGATATTTATATCATGGGTTGATATATATATATATATATATATTATATGTATTTGTGTTTATAGAATATGGGAAATAGGTTGTGTATTGAAATCTATAATTAAAGATAATATGATGTGGATAACTCTAGAATTTCAACTAATAATAAAGAGACAAACTAGGATTAATATTATATTATGTAAATATAATTATATATGGGTATTTATAGTTCTAGAATATCACTTGAGTTGTTAAGGTGTTTATTAGCACTTGATGGATTATATGGACATTGTGAGTTTCTTAGCTTTTGGTTGGGGATGAGATTTTTCTTAGACTAGTATAATTGGGTTTCAGAGTAAGTTATAATCATCTTGAGATGTGATTTAATACTTAGATGAACTAAAGAAACATAAAATAGAGTATTAAATGGTTTCAATACTTAATAATATGTCTTTCCTAAACAAATAAATGGAAGGGTAAACCAATCTTTAATTAGAGTTACAGTAATGTGTTTGAGGATGAATGATTGAAAGGTGTTGGTCTAATTAACTAGAATAATGATTTGAGGTTGAGGTTAATAAATGAATAATATAAATGATTATGTTAATGTCTTGGGTTATTGTTAAAAATTAATAAAATATACCTTTATATGATTCAATGTAAGTATAAATAATTATGATACCTGAAAAATTATGCAATTAGTAAATATAATGGATAAGTTATAGTAAATGGGTTTGAAGAAAACTTCCCTATTATTAATGGTGTTTCCTTGACTATGATATCCATTGATACAGTGATTCATACTATTTAATTTAATCAAGAATTTATTTTATACACTTATTACTCATGGATACAACAATTTTATCATGTATGGATCTATATTTGATTCAATGTACTACTTTGATAATATTATTTGATGTTATATGGAGATGGTCTGTACTAGCCCCATGATGATGTTTGATGTGGATGGATGATGTAGAGATGATGTAATGTTTGTGGATATGGCGATGAGATATGGGTGTGTTGATATGTCAGTTGGTTGTAAATGTGGGATTATGTGTTTATAATTGTTGTTCATTCATGATTCTTATTCATTGTGTGAGAGGTTCTCCCAAAATCTCGTTAAAGGTTTGATTTGGAAGGGACTTTGGTCAATAGGTAAGATCAATGATATTTTTATGGGTAATTTTCCTTATGATGTTTTTATTTATGTTTCCTTAATTGATTTATGGTTTTGATATATTTTATTTAATAGGGTATTTGTAGGAAAGACATTCAATGGTGAAGGTTGTGATTTTTTTTAAATATGGTGTTTTTAGGAAAGGAAGTCAATGGTGAAGGTTGTGTTCATTCTAGATGTAGGAAATATATCACTTGATTATGTTTTATCTTGAGATACAGGGCATATTAATTAATTATGAACTTAGTTGGGATATGATATATGTACCATGTTTGTGTTTGGTTGATTAGAACTATTGTTTCTTCCATATTATCTTACTCATTTTTTCTTACACATATTTGTTCCAACACATTTATTTCACACAAATATTGATTTTATTTTGAAATATGATCATAATAAGTACTTTTAATCACTCAACCATATATAGTGTTCATGAGTTATTTTTTAAGATAACCTGAGAGAGAATGTGGAAGCTATTATTAGGGTAGCCATAGTGGATCTTAGGATATCCTTCTTACATTATCTCTAGTATTTTTTTTCATTTTTTTAATATATCCATAGCTAAGATTGTGAAATGAAATTTTTTGGATTTATATTTATGGAGTTGATTAGTGGATTGTTTATATTTTCCTAAGAATTAAGAGGGTAATTCCTCCCATACTTGTGATAAATAATCTCGGCGCTAGTCGCAATCTTGGGGCCTATTGGAGGTGGGATTTGGAGTCACTCTTGTCTTCACTATCAACCCTAGAGGGGTTTTAATGGGATAGGGTTGCGACAAGCATTATAAAGACAATGGTTGTGGGTCACTGGTGTATAGTGTACAATGTGTTCTTTATTTTATACATGGAATAATTTTATTTTGTAGTATGGTATATCATATGATTTTGGGTTTCATGTTGTTTCCATTGCCTTGATTAAGTTTTAATCAATAATAAGAAATCCATTAGTGGTATAAAAGAATCAAAATGGAATTTTATTAACAAAAACATATTAAAAATGATGGAAAATATATATCATACTATTTTCATATTCTCTATCATAAAATATGATTGAGGATTTTTTATTTGGATTATCTTATGATATAAGATATGATATTCTGTGATTAGATCTTTTTATATGATGTGGGATATTGTATCAAGCTATTCAGTGAAATACCTTATTTTTGATATGTTTTAAAGTACAACATATGGAAATCATGGCCTATGATACTGTCTATGACAACCCATATCTTTTATACACATTAATTCATGATTTATTACATAAAGATACACATAATAAAATCCCAGAAAATATATAGGACTAATGTATTTGGGTAATTAGATATATAACATAATAAATTGAAATATATATATAAATAATTTATTTAAAAACTATATAACATGACCTTATTTTACATTGATCTTTTAATACTGCACGAGATAACTTAGGGACGTATATAAGAAAGAGGTGAGATATAAATCCCAGTAAGGGAATAATCAAAATATAACATGATGAAAGTAATACATGTGAGTTAAGAGGAATATCAAGGGGACATAATAAAGTAAAATCATAAACATGAACATTAAATCATGATATAAGATGACAATATCAAGGTATCATAGGAATGTGGAAATAACATAAAATATGGAATCATAATCATAAGTGAAGGATAACCATCGATACATCATAACATAGCATTCTTAGGATAATTTCCCATGAACCATATATAGTATCTCATGAGATAAAAATATTACTCAATGCATTGAAGGGCTATATAACTTTTTGCACACCCATCACATTTAAATTATATACATATATTTGTGTTCCATACAAATCATACAAATTAAGAATGCATTTCATCACTTTTAATCCCATGATTTAGGATTGTGTGTTACATACATGAAGTTCCCCAATAAAATAAGTATATTTACATCTAGGTGAATACCCTTGAGTGAAATTGATGATGGGTATTCACAACACAAAAGCTTGGCATGTAAAATCATTGGATAATCTCAGTAGCATAATGGGTGTACATAAAGTTTCATGAAAGGGTTTAATTAGAGTGAAATGTGGTATATAATTAATTAAGAATCATAAGGATAGTAAAGGGATATGTAAAAAAATATTACAACCTAAAAAATTTGAAATCATAAGGTTTAGTACAAATAAAGTACTTGAATAAAAATGAATAAGATAAAATTCCGTACTTAAGAAAAGTCACAACTTAGGTAAATGTTATAATGAGAGGGGATAAATAATCACTCATTCATAGAATATAAACTAGTTAGTAAAGGGATATTTATAAACACATTAAAACACAATAAATTGAGATTTAAAAGGATAAATACAAAGGAAGTAATTGAATAAAGAGGAAAATGAAGAGAATCCCTTACATTGAGAGGGTGCTTCTAAAAGATTGGGAGGAACTTCTTAAGAGAATGGGAACGCATTGAGAGGGATTTGTGGAGGGATAGGGAGATGATATTAATTCTCAATTATTTTTTAGTGAAGACGAATTGTAGTTTGGGTGTGTATTTATAACAAAATAGAGGGGGATTCTTTATTAATTTATATACTTAGGTTTTGGACTCTATGTGATAAAATAATCCGAACTACACAACTTTTGATGGGTGTTCCAATTTTTTTATGCCAAAAGGGAGTGGTATTCAATATTTTATTTGGATAAGATGTAACATCCCAAGTAATTAATTAATAATAGATATTCTTATCTATGTCTATTTATGAATTAGATAGTGTTTTAGAGGCTTAAAATGAGAATAAATCCAATCTCAAGCATGGAATACACTAATATTTTTAAAATATTGTTTTACTGCCTTTTGATGGCAAACCATTTTTAAATCAAACTTTTGAAAATTTTATAAGATCTATTTGTCAAAATAAACTTATTATTTATGATTGGGACATTGAAATTTATATTTGATAAATTTTTGGTATTTTTCTGACAATGTTCATTTTTTAATGAATAGTGAGAAATACTACATTTTATATCAAAAATTCTTTTTCATCTAATTTAATTATATGGTTAGATTATATTTTTAATTGGTTTTAAAGAGTAAATAGAATATATTTTTACCATGTAATCCAATGGTGGTCATTGGGATTAATTTCACTTTGTAATTGGGCATAAACAAGTGCCAAACTTTTCATTGATATTGTTTCTAAAAAACCCGCTATTTGTTTTGACAACGAGAATTATTTTTAAATTAATTATTGCAATTTTTGTGTTTGGAATTTGGTAAAATGGATTACATATTTTTAATCATAAGGTCCAAATTATGTAATCATGACTCTTTTGTTTTTGGACATTATGAATAGTAACGACAGTAATTATCTTTAATTATCTTGATTAATTAGTAATCGAGTAGTTAAGGATAATAAAATAATATCATAATAATAACAAATTACCCCAACATGTGTCCTAATTCTACTAGTTATGTCATGAACGACCATGGGATGCCTTTTACCAAAATTGGGGACCCCATGTAATCACTTTTGTGTGATAATGACTTTTTATCTTTTTATTTTTAAAGAAAGTTAAATATAACAAAGAATGTATCACCTGAGTAATTTTTTTTTAATTTTGTATACATAACTGATCTATTATAATATAAAAATTCATTGGAAATATAAAAAGAATTCCTACATTATATTATTTTTTTTATAATTTTTAGACATTAAATAAATTAAATTATATATGACATCATGATGATGCAGCGATTACCTCATTAATGAACGATTTAAATAAAATGAAATGATAATGTAAAATATAAGACTTACACTTATCAATGACCTATTGGATGAGTATATTTCGAACCCTTATCACCTTATCCTAGAAATACATCAATGTGGGACCTTTAAAATCCGAAACTCATTTGAAAATAAAGTAACATTTTATACCTTTCCAAGAGTGCCCCTCCTCTCCTCTTATAAAAGGCCCCCACCTCTACCTACTTACCCACACTTTTCAAGCCATTGGCTCAGCCAAGATATGCTAATTTTATCTCTCAACATACCTATCTTCATCCTATAATCCTTACCTTAGGTAGAAAGCTCTTCAAGAAACCCTTTTGGTTCTAACCAAGAGGAGTTACCTGATTTAAAGGTAAAGACTTCTCTAATGTTCTTTTGTTTTATTTTGCTTCTCCAACCACCTAAACTCTTTTTATTCATTTCTTTTGTAACAAAAACAGTATTTTAAATATACTAGGATGTTGTTATAAGAATTATTCGAGCTACACTTACACACACCTACATCTAATAGTTAAAGAACATACTGTTTCCGTGGATGGCGAATTTCTGTCTCACGAAACGATGATTGTTCAATATTATTATAACAAATTCAAAGGTGGCCATTAAGATTTCACTATATTTATATATGATATATAATATTTTTATGTTTTCCTTAAGCTTCTGTATTTTTCATTTATGGCATACCTTTATGGCTTCCATTATGGGTATACGCGATATCTTCATTTTAAGAAGTGCGGACTACCGCCCCCTCAAAGTGATTTGATTCGTTAATGCCATATGTGGGATGTATAAAGGATGGAATTAATGATATTATATATGATATTATACTGGAATTATAATATACCTTTATATCATTATGATTCCATTCCATAAAATACGAAATAGAAATGAAAGTAGCGTTCATGCGTACGTATGACTTACCGTCTCCATGAATGGTGCATTTCATTTCTTACCTCTAAATGTTATGTAATATTGTAAACACATGTATATACTTGATATATATGACATATATGATATCTAAATCATGAATATACTTCTGGATATAATGGATATTTTACCACATTAACAACTTTTAATTATAAAGAGTTTATTTTTGACTCAAGTACCAATGATCGACAAAATGACCATTATTAACTTAAATAATTACATAGTGTTCATAACATGGTAATAAGTGATATAAAAGGAATAATGAACTTGAAAAAGGTTCTTAAGCAAGTAGAAATTAACTCAAGTTTATTATTCAGGACATTAAATAACGATCGAGTCAAGTCGGACCCGAGGTAAGGGACTTCGTCTCAATATCCTTTCATTGAGGCATATTATGTTTTATACACAACTTTCTTTTATACGGTGTATAAACCCCTTTTACTTTTAAATTTAATCAAAAGAAATATTTTTATACTAAGCATTTACTAAACGACAGAAGGGAATGTTTTTTTGTCGTACGTATGCGGCGACAACGACTTCTCCACCGCTGTGACCATTATTTGAGCTTTAGCTTCCTCTACAAGCCATAACCTTTTTTTAAAAATGAAAAAATAAATACCATGTGTTAATTTTCTTTTATTTTGGTATTGAAAATGGTTTTCATAATGTTTTTATATCAATGTGTTGTTTTGATATCTTGTGATTGAAAAGTGGAAATGTTATGTTTCCTTTATGTAAGTTTTATGTGATACGATTATGTTATGGTTTTTGGGCATTGTTATGAAGACGAGTGGTTCTGTGATAAACTAAGGGTGGGTGAGAATGATATAGCTCTCTAATGCATTGGGTAACGTGAAGGGGTTAAATGTTAAGGTTTCTTCGAAGATATTTAGGGAATATACTGTGATGGGTATTCCAAATGTAACCATGAGGGTTACTCCCTACGTAAGAATGTTATGAATGCCTCAAGTTACCTTTATGTATTATGATTTCTATGATTTATTCATGATTTGATGAGGTATGTTAAAATGCTTATGTTTTATGAGTAAAGTATGATTTCATACATGGACTAATGTTTTCATTTCGTACTTTTATATCCCTTACTGAGCTTTTTATGCTCATCCCAAGTTTTTGAAATGTTTTTCACAGGTCAAGGGAAAGGTACATGATGTGATGATAGTGTCAAGGAAGTTTCATGAAAGAATCCATGTTTTATTTTAAATATGTTTCCGTTGATGGGAAAAATGAGTACTATCTTTTATGTAACCACTTTGATTAAATGTGTAATGTAATGCATGATTTATGATCTAATTCTCTAAAACTCTAAACCGAAAAAGATCCCCAACGTGTATTCTTGAAATAACTCAAGATTAAGTAATGTTTAAGGCTGGGGCCTTATATAAGAACCTAAATCCCTAAAATAATACCATTGATGATTTGGAAGTAATCCATGTTCATAAAGAATTATTTTTAAATCCTTCAAATATTATATAGGTTTTGGAGGATTCATTAAAGGTTTTTAAAATTAATCAAATAATATAAAAATAAATTATTTTTAATGGTACTTCTATTTTTGGACTTGGATTCACTTTATATTATTTATTACATCACCTTTTGGCTATTATGATGTCATAATACATACAATATATTTATACCGTATTTAATTTTTACATAAAAATTTGGTTTTCATAGAAAATTATGAAAAAATCAACATTAAATTATTTAGATAATATGAATTCAAAAATAATATTTATTTTATGAAAATTATTTTCTAAATATTAGAATTTACACTTTTAAATAAAAATCCTTATTTACTCGAAAATATTAGTTTTTATGAATCTAACAACATTCTCCCCTTATCAAAATTACATTAGATTACATTAAATTATATTATAATTTTTATTCAAATATTATTTAATAAAAATATTTTATGAAAATATTATTATTTTTTTTAATTTATCAAAAAGCATGTTTTAATTGAAACTAAATATTTTCCAAAAATACATATTTGGTTTCTTTGTATCAAAATCTAATTTTTATCAAACTCATTTTATAATCATATATATAAATATATAAATTAATAATGAAAGGAATAAATATAATCATTATTTTATTAAAAAGAAAAAAATATAAAAATTCATACTACTAGGGTGCAGATACATAATCCCTTATTACACTAATGTATGCCCTAAGGGTACGATGTATGAAGATGGTCCTTTATTGGGTCAGTTTGATGAACTTGGTTTGGGTCATGATCTTAATAAGATTCAAATTCTCCCTGTAAACGGTTTCACTCATATCTTAGTTGTTGAATATTGACTTGGGATTGGTCAAGGGTAAATCCCAATGATCCATCTTGTGACAAACCTGACCTGGATACACTCTCAAACTGGTACTTGACCTGAATTTCCATATACCCGAAGGGCGTTCCTGATCCCCACAGGATTACAACTAGAACCCAGGCATCAAAAAAAAAATAAAAGGGAATTATTTCACCCAACCTAAAGCTACAACATGACATATATATATGTAACAAAGAGAAACAATATAATAAAAAAATATATGCCATAAAAGATAAGGAACAATAGATGCATTACAATTGAAAAAGGAAGAAAACAATCTCTAAGTGGAAAGTATGGATACAAAGGACTAAAAAACTAAAAATAATCTCCAAAAAATCCATGTGATAATGTGGGAAATCTCCCATTGTATCACCACCAGCTACCCAAAACCCACCTAACAGAAAACATCATCACCTCACTATGGAGCCTTGCTTTTACCTACACTGAAATACATAACTAGGACTATGCACTCATGAAGGGGTACACATGGTGTGAGATAACATGACAGTAGGGTCTCACCCAGGTGTTCTATATAAAGTCTCTAAAAAATAATCCATGCATGCTAAACTTTAAATAAAATAAGGAAAAATAAGACTAACAATTTTTATATCAAAAGCATGGAAAAATAGTTTAATTTCCCCTTTTTCCACATTTAAAAATAAAGCAGGTAAATCAGTTCCAAATAATTTCAAATCCATATATATTAGCAGATATATCCTTTTAAAACAAACCAAAGCATGCATCGTATATCATATCAAATCTATGGTAGTACAAAAAAACAATACAAACCAAAAGAAAAATCATATGTAACATCATTCCAGGGATCACACTAGGTCAGGATTACTAGGAAAATAAAACCTAACATAGAAAATATTGTACACATCAATCCAATAGACATATTCATCGAGTTTAGATAGCATAGGAACACCCCATCAAGTAAACCCCCAACAGGTCTAACAAGTCCCTAGAACAACATGCCTTGGGATAAAAGGAAATCCCCAAGAGAAAAACCCCAATAGTGGATGAGACCTACTACTATACCTTACACCTAAGTACCCAAGGCTTACTATGTTTTCAATTTTCCAAAATAGTTCATAAAATAATTTCCATCAAACCATTCTTTGAAAACCATTTCACAATGCTTTGAAAACACTTTTTCATTTACCAAAACCATGGGAAAAATATTATATAAAAACTCAGTTTAAAAAACACAAAAAAATTCAGTCTATAATTCCATTTAATTTAATTAAAAAATTTATAAAAAATAAAATCAATGCATTCACCAACACATTCTATAGAAGAAACCGCCCACCATAAAATTTTGGTCACACTTGCCCGTAACAGAACACACCACAAGAAAGGAATCAATAATGAAAATAAAGGCCCTAGATTCAATCATCAAATCTTATAATTGATTAAATTAAACAAAAGGGTTGGTGGAGAAGTGGAAATTCCGCATACCTCAAGAACACACACCCACTGCACCACAACCAAAAAGTATTGGCCCCCATAACAAGATATCACAAAAGATCTAGAGAGAAAAGAGAGGAAACATCACTATGAATCCAAAAAACCAATAGAACAATGAAAAGTTGCTACCACAATAAATGGAAATAAAGAATAAGAAATTATATCTTACTCCAAATGTGGAACACAACCACCCTAATAATACAACACTGAAAAAATCAATCTGTATCTAACATAGAATCCAAAAATCACTGAAGAGGAGCCTTAGGTATAGAACAAGGAGGACTGTAGAAGAATGAATGAAAAATAAACTGATGCATCACACTAAAAGATGACTTGCTGATATTTACCAGATGTGTAAACCCTTTACACATTGTGTAATCCGTGGTGTACGAATACCCAAAAACCCATATCCTTTTTATTAAAACCCTAACTTTTAACATTACATGGTGTGTAGAATTTACATGGCATGTACCCCCTTCACGCAATGCACCAAGTTCACAACATCTGCCCTGTATAACTTACTTGTTGTGTACTCCCATTACACAATATTTATTTCTAATAAAAACTAAAAAAGTTATAGATTCTTACATGAAAACCCAAAACACCGCAGGTGTCCTCCAAACTCAGGAGAACCCCTTAAATCCATTAATGAATTTATACCCAGACTCCATTAATTTAAAATAAACGTACACCTCAAAAAATTTGGTAATTTTCTACAAAAAATTATCTCCATCCTTAGGAGTCCCAATATGCACCCAATTAAAGAGGAAAAAAGTAAAGAAAAGAGAATTACCTGGAATATGGTAACAGGTTGTTACAAACTAACCACCATAAAAATTTCAATCCTTGTAAAGTAATGTGGAAAATGAAGTCCCATAAAGAGGTGAGGCCACTAATCCCTCATCAAAAAACTCCTTCTACCAAGTCTCATGAGAACCTAATCTATGTCACCATAACACTCTGACCAATGGAATCTACTTCCCACACATGACTTTCACTTGAGAGTTCTATAATCTCAGCTGGTTGCTCAACAATGGAAACATCTAGCTCTATCTCAATATCTTCCCAACTCAGAATGCGAGAGGGGATAAGATGATATTTCCTAAGTTGTGATACATGGAAAAAATAAGGAATTATTGTCAACTGGGCTAAAAATTACAACTAATAAGAAACCTTCCCAAGTCACTCAATGTCCTCAAATGGTCCAATATATCTCGGATCTAACTTTCCTTATTTCCCAAGATGAAGGTGATCCAACTGAGGAGAAACTTTCAAGAAAACCTAGTCACCTATAGAAAACTCCAAAGGATGATGCTGTTGATTCACATAATACTTCCACTAACTCTGCACTATAACTATATGCTAACATATATCCCAAATCATCATAGACATATCCTGAACCAAACTCACTCCCACCAAAGAATCTTCACCCACCTCTACCCAAAAAAGAGGTGATCTATATGGGAGACCATACAAAGACTCTAAATAAGACATTCTTATTTATAAATAATTACTTTTGTTATATGAAAACTAAACTAGTCCGAGATGACTATCCCAAGATCCACCAAAATCCAAGACACAAGCATGAAGAATATCCTCCAAAATCTGAATAGTACACTCCATATAATCTTCTTTATATGGATGATATGATTTACTTAATCTAACATGATTCCCCATAACTTCCTAGATACTCCTCCAAGAAGTCAAAGTAAACCCAGGATCCCTTTCTGAAACAATGAAAGAAGGAACCCCATGAAACCTCACAATTTCTTACACATAAATCTTACCTAGATCTTCAACTTTTATTGTGTCTTTTATTGGAATGAAATGAGATGATTTTTTTAACCAATCAATCAACAACCAAATAGAATTACTCTCTTGGGGAGTCCATGGTAATTCACCAAAAAATTCCATGGATACCTCATCACATTTTCAAACTAGAATTAGAAGAGTTTGGAGCAAACCAGTTGGTTTCAAATGCTATACATTTATCTATTGGTAGGTGTAATAGTGTGACTCATAATCAGAAATGTCATGTTTTATATAGAACCACCAGAATCTACATCTCATATCATAATATATCTTCATAGTTCCTAGATTAATGACCCATGAATAAATATGAAAATAAAAAAAATTGATCTCCTCACAGACGATGAGATGAAAAACTGATCTCCAAAACTGAGAATACCATTAGAAGTGAGAGACCAACCTAAAATGGTCTCCCCACCATATAGGGTTTCTCTAATTCCTATAAACTCATCATCCCACTACTAAATATATATAATA
Source organism: Viscum album (assembly GCA_963277665.1). Taxonomy (NCBI): domain Eukaryota; kingdom Viridiplantae; phylum Streptophyta; class Magnoliopsida; order Santalales; family Viscaceae; genus Viscum; species Viscum album. The sequence goes on from OY728151.1 coordinate 175,463,632, forward strand.
TACTCAAGGAGAGATGTTGATAACTAAACACTAGTCAAAATAATGCTCGAGTCATCCTCTTGAGAATCCATATGAAACTGAGTAAAAATCCATATAAGGTTCCACTATTCCTTTGATTAAAAAACCAAAATAAGATAGTGATTGTGCTTACACTCGGATCTTGAGTAAACCAAGATTTCATCTATGAACATTATCACAAAGTGTCAAGATATTGATAGAATAACTGATTCATCAAAGCCATAAAAATTGTAGGAGTGTTAGTCAGAACAAATGGCATCACCAGATATTTTTAATGGCCATAACTTCTCCAGAAATCCATATTTTTCATATCAAACTCTCTAATTCTGAGCTGATGATAACCCGAATTAAGATAAATATTCAAAAACCACTTTATCCCCTTTAACTAATCAAAAAAATAATTCACATGAGGAAAATAATACTTGTTATTTACTATTACCCGATTAAACTTCCAATAATCCACACATTGTCAGAGTGAACTGTATTCCTTCTTGGAAAAGAGCTTCGAGGATACCCATAAAGAAACACTGGGGAGAACAAAAGCCTTTTCCATTAGGTTGACTAACTGAGTGTTTCACTATTTTAGATCTGTGGGTTCCATATGATAAGAAAGTATCACAATCTATTGTATACCTGACACTAAGTCAATCATAAACTACACCTCCCTCTCTGAAGGAATCTCAGATAAATCATATGGGAAAATTTCAGGAAATTCACAAAAAATAGTGGGAATATCAAAAATTCAATAGATTTAATTTGGAACAACTGCTAACACTAATAAGAAACTCCTAAGCTCTGGGAGGAATGGTTCTACATGAACAGACCTCTAATCCCACTCTCCCTGAAACAACCATGAAATCCTATCAAATATAAGAAATGAGACACACTGATGATACAAATAAACCTCATCTTGATGATAAAAAACCCAATCCATCCTGATGATGACATAAAACAGATCTAGATTGTGAACAAGAAAATCCCATACTAGCTCTCTATCAGCTATGGATAACGCACAAGAAGGACATTAAAACCCATGATCTTTCCTCTTCCCAATATGTGGAACTAAATCCATAAAAATGTACACAAGTTCTATTTAAATGTTAATAATATATACAAAATGGATAGATATAAACAACAGGGAAACACCAGTATCAAATAAATAAACTAATATCAAAGATGCAATAAAGATCGTACCTCTCACTGTCATTGGAAACACATCTACCTTCGATGGAAAGTCATCTACTAAGTGAAGTTTATTCACTCCTAAGTCATGTGGATAGATCTCTATAGTCATTGAATCATATGACTATGCCCCAATAGCCTTTGGAGCTGATGATACCTGACCATATATTGGAGTAGACATAGCCTGACAGAAACACTACAGATGACCATAACTTCCACAACTCTTACACATATTTGGAGGCAAATGACTATAATACCATGTGTTTTTAAACTCTCTACATTGATAGCCATTCAGAGGCTTACTACTAGATATAACTAGAGTTGTTGAAGAGTATTTCTACCAAGAAACACCTCCACCACTCCTGCAATGATCCTACCTATTTCTCTTTTTCTATGTCACACCACTAAAGCTGCTACTAGGTGGAAGGGAGGGGGAATAATATCCAAACTTTCCTTCTATATTCATTTATTCCATAATATCCCTATACACTGTCTCCACATAGGTCAAAATATTTAGCATAAATACCTACAATTTGATATTAGATCGCAGAACCTACAGGTAATTTTGAGCCTTCAGCTAGTCTTTCATCGCAAACTTTGGTGAAAAACAAACTAGCTCAGTAAACTGTTTAGTGTACATGACACCGAATTCACTCTCTACTTAAAAGAGAGAAACTCCAAATAATTTTCTATTATTAATGACTAAGGAAAAAACAATTGGAATAATAGATTCATTAAAACATTTCAATCCCAACTCATGTGACTATCCTCCCATACCATAGAATCCCATCAATGCTTATTGGGACCCTCAAGTCTGAAAACTACACAGTTCACCTTGATACTCGAAAGTGTTTCCAGGAATTCAAAGATATGATTGATCTTGTTAGGCTAGTCCTTCGCCTCTTGAGGTTCATTCATACCTTTAAAGGATGATGGTTTCTCACATAAAAACTCCTATGATCAATCTATTTCTCATAAAGATATTGGATGTACCTCAACAACTACATTATGAGATTACGATACATTTTTTCCAATAGTATAAACTACTTTCACAATGACCATGATAGTGTTTTGATCCATAAAAGGATTCCATTAAGGAGCATTAGTTGTAACATGTTAAAGATATCACAAAACATGTCTTGGAGGCATAATGTTGCACACCAAAACAAAATAAACAACCAACCAATAGAAAAATATCATCTCAAACTAGAAAACCCATAAGTAAAAAATGATATTATCATAAATAACTCAAAATAAGAGACAAAAATCCAAACTCCCCATTATAACTTGAGTCTCATTATAGCAAGAGATTTCCAGGAACTCACCACAATATACCTATCAAGTCATGTCAATCCTATTTCTAATATACCAAACATCCCAAGGCAAGGATTCTTGAGAACACACCACCTCTAATTCCAAAATGTGACAAAACCGACCCAAATACCATCTCAAACTAGTACATGACCTAAATTTCCACATACCCAAAGGGTGTTCTTGATCCCCATGGGTTGGCGAATAGAACCCAAGCATCAAACAAAAATTATATGGAATGATTTCACCAAACCCAAGCAACAACATGTCATATACATATGAAACAAAGGGAAATAATGGAAGACAAAAATACATGACATAATAGATAAGGAATAATATAAGCATTACAACTAAAAAAGGTAGAAACCAATCTTCAACTAATAAGTCGAAATACAAAAAACTACAAAACCAAACATCCACTCTAACAACTCCATGTGATAACATGGGAAATTTTCCACCATCTCACCACCAGATACTCAAAACCTAGATGACATAAAACCTCACAACCTCACTAAGGTGCCTTATATTTCCCTTCATCAAAAGACATATCTAGGTATATGTAATTCCAAAGGGGTATGCAAGGTGTTAGCTAACATAATTAGTAAAGTCTCACTCAGGTGTTCCATTTAAAGTCTCTAAAAAATAATCGAAGCATGATCAACTTAAAGAAAAAACAAGGCATGATAACAATTTAACAGTTTTATATAAAAAAAATAGAAAAAAAGTTTAATTTCTCCATTTTCCAAATTTCCAAATAAATAATCTAAATAAGTTTTATATAATTTCAAATACATATATATTAGTAAATATATTCTGTCAAAACAAACCATATTATGCATCATATATCATATTCAATCCATGATAGTACAACAAAAAAGAACAATCCAAAAGTAGAAGCATAGGCAACATCACTCAAGGTATCACACTAGGTCATGATAGCTTGGAAAATCATACCTAACATAGAAAATCACGTATGCATCAAGCCAAAAAACATATGAATCGAGTCTAGAGAGAAGAGGAACACCCTAAAAAGTGAACCTCTAATAGGTCCAATAAGTCCCCATAAAAACAGTCATATGGAGCACATGAATACCCCAATAGAAAAACCCATGATAGTGGATAGGACCTATTACTATACCTTCCACCTAAGTACCCAAGGCTTCCCATGTGATCTATTTTACAAACCAATTCATGAAATAATTTTATAACAATCCTACCCTTTATTACACATTAATACATGACTTATTACATGAAATCACACTTAATACAACCCAAAAAGATTGAGATGTATAGTGTATTTGAGAATTAGGTACAATACATAATAGCTTATAACATGGAATGAAATAACATTATTGAAAACTTCATTGACATGATCATAATAATCCATAGAAGTTAAAACTGCATGGGATATCCTGGGGACATACATAAGAAAAGGGTGTGTAGGATCGAATATGTAAAATTGAGATGCTCAAATACAAGAGGGGGGGGGGGGTGAATTGTATACATTACAAATTCCTTTGGAACCTTTAAAGTTATGTTTAACAAGGTTAAACAAACATTCAAAAGACCTATTAAAGAAATATTTTCTAATTTCTTAAAAGAAATATTCTACCTTAAAGCGTATAGAATCTGTAATATAATAAGAGTAACAGAATTACAAAGTATAAGAAGGCTATACTTCCTAACTTTAACAAAGTTAACATAAAACAACAGAATTAAAACAACTTGTAATAGTAAAAAAGTAACAATAAGATTATTTTAACCCAAAGAGAAGGGTATCCAACAACCTTGGATAAAGGTCCCTTGATTTATACTTTCAAGAAAGTCTGTCTTACCCAAACCCAGGTAAGCCCTCAATCTGAAGATCGGTATCTATCTTGCTATCCCCGCAAGAACTTGATTTAGAAGGAAATCGGAACCTCTGTCTTCCAATCCCGGAATCCCATGATCAGTACGAGCAGAGTCTGCACAAAGCAATTCTGAACAAGTTGTTCATGCCCGAACAAGTTGTTCATGACATCCGTACGAAGCAATGAGAGTTGTAAGAGACTCTCTCTCTAAAAATCACTTCACAGCTTTATTCTTTCAAAGTCAGTTGTCAAAATTGAAGCTATTTTCTCTTTTAAATGGGCTTGTATTTATAGGCAAAATTTCCCAATGGTCGGCTCCTCTCCAACGGTCATATTTTTCCTTAAATTTTGGAGGGACCTGGACACATGGAAAACATACAACAGTTAGTTTATGAAAGATTTTACGACATCGTTTCAAGTAACAGAAACGATGTTAAGTTAAAGATAAATGTTAAGTATAAGAAAAATTAGAATCCAATATCATTGGAATGATACATTTGGCTACTCAAACATTATCAGAAGGATAGATTCTTAAGAAAAACATTATCAAGAAAATGGAATCATAAGGAAAAGTAAATCAGATTGTGAAATAGGTATCTCATTTGTTCCAGAATCAGAATCACAAAATCGGAGTCACTCATACACCGGATTTGGTATCTCTAAGATCGACATCATATATACACCAGAATCGGTATTGAAGATTGACATCATATATACACTGGAATCAGTATTGAAGATCGGAAAAATATATACACCAAAATCAGAATCATACAACTGAATCATATATCATAATGACAGATCTGTAAGTATAACAGAATGGAAAATCAGAATGAAATATCTGTAAGTCTAACAGAATGAAAAAACATAATGATATATCTGTAAGCATATTGGAATTACAATTCCAGATCTTAAAAAAAATATAGAACTTGAAATGTATTTATAACTTAAGAAAAAGTGTTTGTGATTTTCAAAACATAAAACCATAAGGAATGGAGAAGTCATAAGATATACTTATTGACTCAACATCACCTGTTTTGGAAATCACAAACAACTTTGCTAAGGAAGAATATATTTACTTAGATAAACAAATATGAAAAAAGCGTATCTCCCCTTTTGAATAATATTTTGGATGAATATGACTAACTCCCCCTTAGGTTTTGTTTCCCAAGAATCGTATTCTTGATCTTTGAAGTCAGTTTTTCTTAAGGTAATATCTCCACCTTAGATAAAAATTTCTTCTTAAAAGAAACCCCCCCGTACCTAGACATTGTCCTTTATTTCCATACCCCCCTTACTAGATTCTCCTTATCAGAGATTAAATTCTTCCTTTAAATAAATTCTCCCCCTTTTTGATTTTCAAAAAGAAGAAAAGCAATAGAGAAGTATAAGATGTAACTGTAAGATTAAGCAAGTATACATTATCAAACAAAAGAAATATATGCAAGAAACTTCTTAAGAAATTTTTTAGAAATAAGGTTTACATTAAAACAAAACATCGGAATGTAAAAAATCATCCATTCTTCTTCTGCTCAAACAACATATTATTTATAAAATCTTTGAGTTTCTTCACTTCCTTATGATATTCTTCCAAAAATTTCAGCAGGATCTCCTGATCTTGATTATTCTTTTCTAAAGACAAGATCCTTTCTTCTTGAGCATCCACCTTTCTCTCTAATTCGGCTCTGACTTCCTTCTCACTACTAACAGATCGAGTAATAGAATTGAGTTGACTAGATTTCTCAGAGATTGATGTCTTGACACTTTTGAACTTAGTTTCACAAGTATTAAAAGCTCTTTTTGTTGAATCCATGAAGTCACTAAACTGTCTTAGCTCTTCATTGATAGTTTTGGTATGGTTAAAGACTTTCTTACAAGTCACCTTCTAAGATTTATAATCAATCAAAAGATTACTAAAGTCCACTTCTTTCTTGACAACCATGTCCATAAGCATATTGGTCGATTCCATATTTTGATTCAGGGTCTCTTACATCATTTGACTCCAGGCATATATGTTTTCAAGAACCAGAATAGTGGTGACCAACTTTCTTAAATATAGCTTGACAAAATCATTTTCGACAGATGAAGAGGACTCAGATCCTGAAACATCTTTTCCTTTCTCAACTCCTCTTGGAGTTAAAGAAGCTGGTCTCTCTATTCTCTTAGAAAACTTCTGAGGCATTTTATTATCCGATGAAGCATCCAAAACATTATATCCTTTAATAGAGTCTTGAACTGAAGATTTTTCATCTAAAACTTGAAAAACATTTATATCTCCCTGTTCATATTCTTCTTTTTCAAACTCATAATGTTGAGATCCTTGTTGTCCCTCTTCTTCTTGAAATTCTTCCTTTTCTTCACCTTTTTGTTCAAACTATTCTTTCTCTACTTCTTATTCTAGTTCAAATTCAACTTCTTCTTCATATTCAACTTAAACCTCTTCCTCAACTTCTATTTCTTCCTCAAGTTCTTCTTCAACTTGTTCTTCAACTTATTCTACTAAAACAGATTTGGAAACTAAACTTGAAGAAGTTCCAACATAATCTTCTACTTCCCTTAAAACATCATCATCATCATCTTGGATTATCTGATCTTCCATTTCTTAAACTGGTTTTGATAAAGCTAGGACTTTCTTAGCTTTCTGAACTTCCAAAGTGGCCACCAATTTCTTATGAACAACTTGTGATTCCGGTACTTCTTGAGATTTATTTTCTACAGATTTTAGAAGAGACTGACAAACTTTCTCTTCTAAATATTTCTTCTTCAACTTCTTCTCCTTATTTTCTTTCTCATGATTTTCAGCTTGATTCATTTTTAGAGCCTTATCCTCTATAGGATTTAGACCAAAATAAGTATATCCTTCCTTCCTAGCAGCTGCCATTTATACTTTCAAGAAAGTCTGTCTTACCTAAACCCAGGTAAGCCCTCAATTCGAAGATCGGTATCTATCTTTCTATCCCCACTAGCCCTCGATTTAGAAGGAAATCGGAACCTATATCTTCCAATCTTGGAAGCCCACGATCAACATGATCAGAGTCTGCACAAAGAAAGTCTGAACAAGTTATTCATGCTCGAACAAATTGTTCATGACATCCACACGAAGTATTGAGAGTTGTAAGAGCCTCTATCTCTAGAAATCACTTAACGAATTTATTCTTTCGAAGTCAGTGTTCAAAGTTGAAGCTATTTGCTCGTTCAAATGGGCGTGTATTTATAGGAAAAATTTCCCAATGGTCGGATCCTATCCAATGGTCATATATTTCCTTAAATTTCAGAGGGACCTGGACACGTGGAAAATATACAACGGTTAGTTTATAACATATTGTACGACATTGTTTCAAGTAACAGAAATGATGTTAAGTTAAAGATAAATGTTAAGTATAATAAAAATTAGAATCTGATATCATTGTAATGATAAATTTGGCTACTATAACATTATCAGAAAGACATATTCTTAAGAAAAACATTATCACGAAAACAAAATCATAAGGAAAAGTAAATCGGATTGTGAAATAGGTATCTCATTTATTCCAGAATCGGAATCACAAAATCGGAGTCACTTATACACCAGATTTGGTATCTTGAAGATCAACATCATATATACATCAGAATTAGTATTGAATATCGACATAATTTATACACTAGAATCGGTATTGAAGATCGACATCATATATACACCAAAATCAGAATCATAATACTGAATTATATATCGTAATAACAGATTTGTAAGTATAACAAAATGGAAAATTGGAATGATAGATCTGTAAGTCTAACAGAATGAAAAAACATAATGATATATCTATAAGCATAACAGAATGACAATTTCGAATCTTAAGAAAAATACAGAACTTGAAAATTATTCATAACTTAAGAAAAAGTGTTTGTGATTTTCAAAACATAAAACCATAAGGAATGGAGAAGTCATAAGATATCCTTATTGAGTCATCAATCTCCCCCGTTTTGGAAAGAACAAACAACTTTGCTAAGGAAGAATATATTTACTTAGATAAACAAATATGAAAAAAACTTATCTCCCCTTTTCAATAAGATTTTGGATGAATATAACTAACTCCCCCTTAGGTTATGTTTCCCAAGGATCGTATTATTGATATTTGAAGTCGGGTTTTCTTAATAGAATATCTCCCCCTTAGATAAAAATTTCTTCTAAAAATAAAACTCCCCCTTACTTGGAAATTATCCTTTCTTTCCATACCCCCCTTACTAGATTCTCCTTCTCAGAGATTAAATTCTTCCTTTAAATAAATTCTCCCCCTTTGTGATTTTCAAAAAGAGGAAAAGGAATGGAGAAGTATAAGATGTACCTGTAAGATTAATCAAGTATACATTTGAAAACAAAATAAATATATTCAAGAAACTTCTTAAGAATATTTTTAGAAATAAGGTTTACATTACAACAAAACATCGGAATGTAAAAAATCATCCATTCTTCTTCTGCTCAGACAACATCTTCTTTATCAAAGCTTTGAGTTTCTTCACTTCCTTATGATATTCTTCAAACTTTTTCAATAGGATCTCCTGATCTTGATTCTTCTTTTCTAAATAAAAGATCCTTTCTTCTTGAGAATCCACCTTTCTCTCTAATTCGACTCTAACTTCCTTCTCACTGCTAACAGATCGAGCAATAGAATTGAGTTGACTATCTTTCTCAGAGATTGATGTCTTGAACTTGTTGAAATCAGTTTCAAAAGTATTAAAAGCTCTGTTTGTTGAGTCCATGAAGTCACTGAACTGTATTATCTCTTCATTGATAATTTTGGTACTGTTAAAGACTTTCTTACAAGTCACCTTCTGAGCTTTGTAATCAATAAAAATATTACAGAAGTCTACTTATTGGTTGACAACCATGTCCATAAGTATATTGGTCGATTATGTCTTTTGATTCCGGGTCTCTTGCATTATTTGACTCCTGGAATCTATGTTTTCAAGAAGTAGAATAGTTCTAAACAACTTTATTAAAGATAGCTTGACAAAATCATTTTCGATAGATGAAGAGGACTCGGATCCTGAAACATCTTTTCCTTTCTAAAATCCTCTTGGAGTTAAGGAAGCTGGCCTCTCTATTCTATTAGAGGACTTATGAGGCATTTTCTTATTAGATGAAGCATCCAAAACATTATTTCCTTTAATAGAGTCTCGAACTAGAGATTTTTCATCTGAAAATTGAAAAACATTTAGATCTCCCTGTTCATATTATTCTTTTTCAAACTCATGATGTTGAGATCCTCCTTGTCCCTCTTCTTCTTCAAACTCTTCCTCTTCTTCACCTTATTGTTCAAACTATTATTTCTCAACTTCTTCTTCTATTTCAAATTCAACTTCTTCTTCATCTTCAACTTCAACCTCTTCCTCAACTTCTATTTCTTCCTCAAGTTATTCTTTAACTTTTTTTCCGTATTTTCTTTCTCAAGATTTTCATCTTGCTTGATTTTTAGAGACTTAGCCTCTGCAGGATTTATACCAAAAGGAGGATATCCTTCCTTCCTAGTAGCTTCCATTTATCTCCACTTTGCAACTGTTGCATCTGAATAAGATTTTGGTTTCTTTGTAGGAGGAGGTGCTGAAACCAAAACAATAGGAACTGGTACGGGCAAGCTCGGTTCATCAAGTTTCCTTTTCTTAAGAACCAAATTTGAAGATTCCAGAACATCAAACTTGTTCTAGACAACCATTAATTCAAAGCTTTTTGATTATGGGATAAAATCTACTTTCATCCTCTTTAGAGTGTCATCACTAAGCAACAAAATCTTGAAAGTTTTTGAGACTGATCGGCATGGAACATTCATTTCTCGAAGACACAAAAAAATTATCCTGAAAATAGTTGCTGGATACATAAGGATCTGAGATCTGATGGTTCCAATTTTTAATGCTTGGATGGTGAGAAAGATGTACTTAACCAAGTTTATCTTCCTTAGGTTGACAAGAAAATCTAACAGAAAGATATCACATATCTTTAGAGAATACTTATCTCCGTTTCTTGGAATAAGAAAACCTTGCATCCAGAGAACCACCATCTTGTGGTTTGTTGAAAGATTTGTAATCTTCGAATTCTTAACATACTTAAGACCAAGAAAATCCAAAGCGTTTACCTTCTAAAAAGAAACTTCCTTCTCCAGGAGTTTCTGAGAGCAAAGAATAGCCTTCCCTTCATACGGTATGTTAAGAAAATTTGCTTCCTTCTTGTAGGGGAATGCATATGATTTATTATAGCATTTAAACTTAAACAGATCCTTACTGTTCTTTTGAAAGAACATAATAGATTCATAGAATTGAATAAGGAGGTTCGGATAAATTGGATCCTGAGATTTCTCTTTAGCTACACAGAAACTTTCCCATCCATTAGATCTTATCACCTTAGAAATAAGGGAGTCATAATTTTCAAAGAACTTAGGGCACACTAAAGATTGATCAGTCCTTAATCTCCTTGCTAACCAGCTTTTGATCTGCTAAGGATTCCAGAGTCATTCAGGGTGATGGAGAACTTTGGAATGTTAGCTTTGACGACAACAGAACATTGGCACTGAGATCAGTAAGGATGTTGCGATACTTGAAAATGAGGAACCCCTTATATAGACATAGCTATGAGTTTTCAACTTCCATAAGATAATCAAACGACTGACAAAAACCTGATCTGATATGATGGTTGAGAATGGATATAGAAAATATAAATTCCGATCTTTTGAAGTATGGTAAATCGGAATTTAAGAAATTTTGAGATACCAACAAGTAAAACTTAGAATAAATAAAATAAAGAGTAAGAAAGATTACCTTTTGGAATACTCTGAGAGATTTATCGGTATTATAAGAATTTTTCTTGGAAGTTTTAAAATCTGAACTTTTCAAATCCAAACTTTTCAAATCTGAACTTTTTAAATCCAAACTTTTCAAATCCGAACTTTTCAAATCTGAACTTTTCAAATCCAAACTTTTCAAATCCAAAATTTTCAAATCCAAACTTTTCAAATCCGAAATTTTCAAGTACGAACATTTCAAATCTGAACTTTTCAAATCCAAAATTTTCAAAGGAAAGAAAAAGAGTTTAAAGAAAGAAAAATAAACAAACATATGTACTCCCCCTAAAATAAAGAGTAATTTTAATGTTAGGAAATGATTTAAATAAGAAGTAGATATGAATGAATACCTTACAGAAATCATTTCTAACTTCTGTTTAATGTATTCAAATCTATTGGAAGGTAGAGGTTATGCGAAAATATTAGAAAGTTGATCTTGTGTTCCGATGAATTGAAGAATAATATCTCCTTTAAGTGTGTGATCACTAAGAAAGTGATGTATAATATCTACGTGCTTTATACGAGAGTGATGTGCAGGGTTTTTACTTAGGGAAATGGCACTTGTGTTATCACACATAATTTGAGTCTTAGTAAAACTCATACCATAGTCTGTGAGTGTGTGTTGCATCCACAACACTTGAGCACAATAACTTTCAGCTGCTACATATTCAGCTTCATTAGTGGAAAGTGCTACAAAATGTTGTTTTTTGCAAGACCAAGAAACTAAGTAATCTCCTAAGAAATGACATGTTCTGGATGTACTTTTTCTATCCATTTTATAACCACCAAAATCAGCATCCAAAAAACTTTTAAGTTCAAAAACATTTCCAGAGAAATAAAATAGTCCCAAATCTAAAGTTCCCTTTAAATATCAGAAAATTCATTTTACAGATTTTAAATGGGATTATTTAGGATTTTCTTAAAATATTGAACATCAGCATACTGAGAAAATTTAGTCAGGTCGACTAGCTGTTAAGTAAAGTAAGCTTCCTATCATCCCTCTATAAGATATTTGATCTATAGGTTTCACTGATTCATCAATATCAAGAGTATTAGAGGTTCCATTAGGATTACTTATACTCTTAGTGTTGTCATACCTGAACTGCTTTAGAAGATCTTTGATATAATTATGTTGAAATATGTAAGTTCCCTCTAGTTTTTGTGAAATTTGAAAACCAATAAAAAATGTTAACTCACCCATCATACTCATCTCAAACTCAGATTTCATAATATTCGCAAAGGAATCAGTTAAGGATTGCTGAGTTGATTCGAAGATGATATCATCAACAAAAATTTGAACAATCAAAACATATTTATTGTTTTTATTAATGAAAAGGGTTGGATCAGCAGTTCCTTTAACATAGTTATTTTGAATAAAAAATCCTTAAAGTCTATCATACCAAGCTCTAGGGGCTTGTTTAAGTCCATATAAAGCATTGGTAGGTTTATAAACATGATTAGGATATTTTGTATCTTTAAATCCAGGGGGTTGATCTATATAGAAATCTTCCTATACATAACCATTAATAAAATCACACTTAATATCCATTTTATAGATTTTAAAATTAAATAATGCTGCAAAAGATAGAAGAATACAAAGAGATTCAAGTCTTGCTACAGGAGAATAAGTTTTTTCATAGTCTATGCCTTCTTATTGGTTATAGCCTTTGGAAACTAATCTTACTTTATTTCTAACAATAACTCCATTTTCATCTCATTTGTTTCTAAAAACCCATTTTACTCCAATAACATAAGTTTCCTTAGGTTTCTCAACCAAGGTCCAAACTTGATTTTGTATGAATTCATTGAGTTCATCTTTCATAGCCTTTATCCAATCTTTATCATCCAAGGCTTCTTTAGGAGTATTTGGATTAAATTGAGAAATAAATTCAAAATGTTAAACTTAATTCCTTAAAGAACTTCTAGTTCTTATTGGTTGATTAACATTTCCAATGATATTATCACTGGGATGGTTTCTAAGTAACAACTGACTTGGATTTTTAAAAACCTGTTCATCAACATAAGGTAGAAAATCTTTAGGAGTAAATGTTTCAGAAACATTTTCTTTAACATTATCCTTGTCTAAAAGATATTCTATCAAAGTTTGGTGATTAGTTTTAGAAAATATATCAGAAAAGGATTCAGGTTGTTTGAAAACGAAAGGATCATTTTCATCAAAATTAACATGTACTGTTTCTTCCACAGTACAAGCATTTTTATTAAAAACTCTATATACCTTAGAGTTAGTAGAGTAACCTAAGAAAATTACTTCATCAGACTTGGGTGAAAATTTATGTAAGTTATCCTTGGTATTTAGGATAAATACTTTGCAACCAAAAACTTTGAAGTAAAAAACTTTTGGTTTTCGGCCAGTCCACAACTCATAAGGTGTTTTATTAAGAAATGGTCATATTAAAACTCGATTAATAGTATAACAAGCAGTACTTACAGCTTCAAACCAAAAATGTTTAGCTATAGAATATTCACTAAACATGGTTCTTGTAATCTCTTGAAGAATGTTATTTCTTATTTTGACAACACCATTTTATTGAGGAGTTATTGGAGCTAAGAAGTTGTGAGTAATACATTTTTTACTACAAAAAGTTTCAAAATCAGAATTTTCAAATTCTCTACCATGATCACCATGAATAGTTATCAACAGTAGGTTTTTCTCATTTTTAACTTGATCTCTAAAGATTTTGAAATAAAAAAAAGCTTCAGATTTCTTTGTGAGAAAATAGACCCAAGTAAATCTAGTGTAGTCATCAACTAGGATAAACACATAGTATTTGCCTCCAATACTTCCAATTTGTGTTGGAACAAATAAATCCATGTGCACTAACTGTAAGGAATTAGAAGTTTTAACTTAAAATATATATTTAAAGCTATATTTATGTTTCTTTCCATATTGACAAGGATCACAGACCTTCGAAGAATCAAATGTAAGTTCTGGTAGATCCTGAACAAGTTCTTTCTTAGAAAGCTTATTAATATTCCTTAAGTTACAGTGTCATAGTCTCCTATGCCAAAGCCATGATTGATCTTCAAATGCACTAAGGCAAGGTAGATCTTAACTTCTAAGGTCTTCTAGGTTTAAGGTGTACATATTCTCATGCTGTAGGGAAAATAAAATAAACTCATCCTTGGAATTGTGAACTAAACATTTATCATTTCTAAAACTCACAAGGTAAACTTCATCACATAATTGTCTTATGCTTATGAGGTTGTGCCTAAGGCCTTTTATAAAAATAAATTTTGAAATAATAGTTTTACCGAGAAGAATAATGTTACCTATACTGAAAATTTCTCCTTGAGAGTTATCACCAAAATTTACCTTTCCACATTTCATTTTTAAAATCTTCTTGAAATATTATTTGTTACCAGTCATGTTCCGGGAACATCCACTATCCATGTACCATAGGTTTTTTGTACTTTCTTCTTTTTCCTGAAAAAGAAAGAGTTAGGCTTTCAGAATCTAAGCTTGTTTGGATTCGGAATTGTTAGACAATAAAATTTTGGGTATCCTCATTTGTTTAGAAAAATAATATTTATGAAACCCAAGAGATTGAACATTATTCAAAGAATAATTTTTCTTCCAATGCCCAACACTTTGACATTTAGTACAAAAAGAGGCTCTAAAAGGAACAAAATAATTATTTTTAAAAATAGGATTTTCATGGGTATAACCTAAACCCTGATTATTACCATGAGGTATGATTTGAGAATATATCTTGTCAAAATTTTCTTTACCAGAAGTAAATTTTTTAAGAATATTCTTCAAGGAAAATATTTCAGAGTTTAGTCTCAGGAATAAATTGTTATCCTCAAGAATAATAGATTTAGAGTTTAGTTTATCCTCTAAAACATTTTTTTGCTAAAAATAGATTTTTAAGATCCTTAGAAAATTTATCCTTCTCAGAATTAACTTCCTCAAGTTTCTCAAAATTATTTTTTAAAACATCATTTTTCTCATAAAGATACTTAAAAAGTTCAAAAATTTCATTTTGTTAAAATAGATTATCTAGAGTTTTCATTATTAAGTTTCTTAGAAACTTTACACTTTCTCTTTTCTAACAACTTAGAAAATCTAGAAACTTCCTCATAGTAAGGTAAATCATTATCATTATCTGATGAAAAAGTTTCTTCATCTGAAGAAAAACCTCTATCAGGAAAATTTTCACTTAAAGACATATTGTTTAAAGATTCAGCAGTTCGTACCTTATCCATAAGACAATGATTTTGAAATGGAGATCTGTCTATTAGACCAATATTCTTTTTCCCAGATGATTTATAATCTAAAGAATTGTCAGTATAATCTCCACCAATGTCACTCCAAGTGTCATTGGATTTCAAGACTTTCTTATGCTTCGATCTATAGAACTTCTTCTTGTTTCTCTTAGAATTCCTATCCTTCTTGTCTCTTTTCTTAAGCAAGGGACAATCAGGTATAATATGACCAGTTCTTCTACATTCATAGCATGTCACTTCTCCGTCTTTCTTATCTTTTCCATATTTCTTTTTGTATCTATATTGAAAGTTTTTCTTCCCAACAATCTTGTTCATCCTCCGATAAAGATTGGCTAATTCATTTTCTGAAGTTTCACTTTCACTAGATTCAGATTGAACAATAACCTTCTTAGATTTAGATCTTTTAATTCTCTCAGGAGTCTTGGATTTTATATGATTTTAAGTAGTTATAAAAGCAACACCTCCATTTCCATTCTTCTTCTTAATATTATCAGCATCTCTCTTCATTCTAGTTTCATGTTGAAGAAGAGTTCCAAAGAGTTCATCAAGATAAATCTGATTAACTTTCCTATTTTTATCTATAACAGTCCTCTTGGATTGCCATTCGTTAGGTATGATGTCAATAATTTTGTCTAAAAGAGATTCATCATCTAAAACTTTCTCACCCATTGATTGTAAGATATAGATGATAGTCATAAATCTTTGTTGTACCTTACATACAAGCTCTCCATAAGGAAAGTAGAAACCATGATACTCAGCTCTGAGCATAGCTCTTCTAGTTTCAATGACTTTGGAAGTTCCAAAGTGAGTTACTTCAAGATTCTTCCAAATACTATTTGCAACTTCACATGATGAAATTTGGCTATATATATTTCTAGTCATGGAACATAGCAAAGTATTACGTACCTTAAAGTTCAGCTGATATTCCACCTTTTCTGGATTAGTAAAGGTTCTAAGTTTCTTATCAGGAATATTATAATCTTTAATTAACATAATGTAGTTTTCTACACCTGTGTTTATCACAAAGGTCTTAATTCTATCTCTCTAGTACTCATAGTCATTTCCATTGAAGATCGGAGGTCTAATAGTATTGAGATTATCTAAGGATCCAACATGAATGCCTTCCATAATAAAAAGATATTTCTTTCCAAAAAACTTATTAGTAGTAAAAGTTTAAAAACAAATACGAAGAACTTAAGAAAAGGAAAACTTGAACAAGAAAACTTATATGTGAATATAAGTATTTATGTGACCTCCTCTGATATAAATTTTTAAATTGTTAAGAAATTTTGAAATACCAATAAGTAAAACATAGAATAAAGAGAACAAAGAGTAAGAAAGATTACCTTTTGGAATACTCTGAGAGATTTATCGGTATTATACGAATTTTTCTTGGAAGTTTTCAAATACGAACTTTTCAAATCCGAACTTTCAAATTTGAACTTTTAAAATCTAAACTTTTCGAATCTGAACTTTTCAAATCTGAACTTTTTAAATCTGAACTTTTCAAATCCGAACTTTTCAAATCCGAACTTTTCAAATATGAACTTTTCAAAGGAAGGAAAAAGAGTTTAAAGAAAGAAAAATAAACAAACATATGTACTCCCCCTGAAATAAGGAGTAATTTTAATGTTAGGAAATGATTTAAACAATAAGTATATATGAATGACTACCTTATAGAAATCATCCATAGCTTCTGTTTAATGTATTAAAATCTATCAGAAGGTAGAGGTTTTGTGAAAATATCAGCAAGTTACTCTTTCATTCCGATGAATTGAAGAATAATATCTTCTTTAAGTGTGTGGTCCCTAAGAAAGTGATGTCTAATATCTATGTACTTTGCAAGAGAGTGATGTGCATGGATTTTACTTAGGGAAATGAAACTTGTGTTATCACACATAATTTGAGTTTTAGTAAAACTCATACCATAGTCTGTGAGTGTGTGTTGCATCCACAACACTTGAGCACAACAACTTCCAGCTTCTACATATTCAGTGTCAGCAGTGGAAAGTGATACAGAATGTTGTTTCTTGAAAGAACAATAAAATAAGAAATCTCCTAAGAAATGACAAGGTTCAGATGTACTTTTTCTATCCATTTTACAACCATCAAATTTAGCATTTGAAAAACTTTTAAGTTAAAAAACATTTCCAGAGGAATAAAATAGTCCCAAATCTAAAGTTCCCTTTAAAAATCATAAAATTCTTTTTACAGCTTTTAAATGGGATTATTTAAGATTTTATTGAAATCTTGCACATAAGAATACCAAGAACATTTAGTTAGGTCAACTAGATGTTAAGTAAAGCAACCTTCCTATCATCCCTCTATAAGATGTTTGATCTACAGGTTTCCCTGATTCATCAATATCAAGAGTATTAGAGGTTCTAATAGGTGTACTTATACTCTTAGTGTTGTCACACCTGAACTTCTTTAGAAGATATTTGATATACTTATGTTGAGATATGTAAGTACCCTCTAGTTTTTGTGAAATTTGAAAACCAAGAAAAAATGTTAACTCACCCATCATACTCATCTCATACTCAGATTTTATAAGATTCGCAAAGGAATCAGTTAAGGATTACTGAGTTGATCCTAAGATGATATCATCAACATAAATTTGAACGATCAAAACATCTTCATTATTTTTATTAATGAAAAGGGTTGGATCAGCAGTTCCTTTAACATAGTTATTTTGAAGTAAAAATTCTGAAAGTCTATCATACCAAGCTCTAGGGGCTTGTTTAAGTCCATATAAAGCTTTGGTAAGTTTATAAACATGATTAGGATATTTTGTATCTTCAAAGCCTGGGGGTTGATCTACATAGAATTTCTCCTATACATAATCATTAATAAAATCACACTTAACATCCATTTGATAGAGTTTAAAATTAAAGAATGCTGCAAAGGATAGAAGAATACGAATAGATTCAAGTCTTGCTACAAGAGCATACGTTTCTTCATACTCTATTCCTTCTTGTTGGTTATAGACTTTTGCAACTAATCTTGATTTATTTCTAACAATAACTCCATTTTCATCGCATTTGTTTCTAAAAACCCATTTTACTCAAATAACAGAAGTTTCCTTAGGTTTCTCAACTAAGGTCCAAACTTTATTTCTTACGAATTCACTGAGTTCATCTTGCATAACCTTTATTCAATCTTCATTATCCAAGGCTTCTTCATGACTCTTTGGTTCAAATTGAGAAATAAATGAAACATGTTCCACTTCATTCCTTAAAGAACTTCTAGTTATTACTGGTTTATTAACATTTCCAATGATATTATCACTGGGATGGTTCCTAAGTAACAACCGACTTGGATTTTGAAAAACCTGTTCATCAACATAAGGTAGAAAATCTTCAGGATTAAATGTTTTAGAAACATTTTCTTGAACATTATCCTTTTCTGAAAGATATTCTATCATATTTTGGTGATTGGTTTTAGAAAATATATTAGAAAAGGATTCAGGTTGTTTGGAAACAAAAGGATCATTTTCATCAAAATTAACATTTACTGTTTCTTCCACAGTGCAAGTGTTTTTGTTAAAAACTCTATATGCCTTAGATTTATTAGAGTAACCTAAGAAAATTACTTCATCAAACTTGGGTGAAAATTTATATAAGTTATCCTTGGTATTCCAGATAAATACTTTGAAACCAAAAACTTTGAAGTAAAAAACTTTTGGTTTTCGGCTAGTCCAGAACTCATAAGGTGTTTTATTAAGAAACGGTCTTATTAAAACTAAATTTATAGTATAACAAGCAGTACTTACATATTTAGCCAAAAAATGTTTAGCTATAGAATATTCACTCAACATGGTTCTTTTTATCTCTTGAAGAATGCAATTTCTTCTTTGGAAAACACCATTTTGTTGAGGAGTTCTTGGATCTGAGAAGTTGTGAGCAATACCTTTTTTACTACAAAAAGTTTCTAAATCAGAATTTTCAATTTCTCCACCATGATCACTATGAATAGTTATCAATGGTAGTTTTTTCTCATTTTTAAGTTGAGCTCTAAATATTTTGAAATAAGAAAAAGTTTCATATTTCTTTGTGAGAAAATAGACCCAAGTAAATCTAGTGTAGTCATCAACCAAGAAAAACACATAGTATTTGCCTCCAATACTTCCAGTTTGTGTTGGAAAAAATAAATCCATGTGCACTAACTATAAGGAATTACAAGTTGTAACTTCACTTATATATTTAAAGCTAGATTTATGTTGCTTTCCATATTGACAAGGATCATAGACCTTCGAAGAATCAAACTTAAGTTCCAGTAGATCCTGAACAAGTTCTTTCTTAGAAATATTATTAAGATTACTCAAGTTACAGTGTCCTAGTCTCCTATTCCAAAGCCATGATTGATCTTCAAATGCACTAAATCAAGGTAGATCTTGACTTCTAAGGTCTTCTAGGTTTAAGGTGTACACATTCTCATATAGTAGGGAAAAGAAAATAAACGCATCCTTGGAATTGTGAACTAAACATTTATCATTTATAAAACTCACAAGGTAATCTTCATCACATAATTGGCTTATGCTTATGAGATTGTGACCAAGGCCTTTTACAAAAAGAACATTTGAAATAATAGTTTTACCAAGAAGAATAATGTTACCTATACCGAAAATTTCTCCTTGAGAGTTTTCACCAAAATTTACCTTTCCACATTTAGTTTTTAAAATATTCCTGAAATATCTTTGTTACCAGTCATGTTTTGGGAACATCAACTATCCATGTACCATAGGTTTTTGGTAATTCCTTATTTTTCATAAAAAATAAACAGTTAGGATTTCAGAATCCAAGCTTGTTTGGATTCAGAATTGTTAGACAATAAAATTTTGGGTATCCACATTTTTTTAGAATAATAAGCTTTATAAAATCCAAGAGATTGAACATTATTCAAAGAAAATTTTTTCTTCCAATGCCCACCACTTTGGCATTGAGTACAAAAAGAGGCTCTAGAAGGAATAAAATAATTTTTTTTAAAAATAGGTTTTCATGGGTATAACCTAAACCCTGATTATTTCCATGAGGTCAAATCTTAGAATACATCTTGTCAAAATTTTCTTTACCAGACTTAAAATTTGCAAGAAGTTTCTTCAAGGAAAATATTTCAGATTTTAGTCTTAGGACTAAATTCTTATCCTCAAGAATAATAGATTTAGAGTTAAGTTTATCCTCCAAAACATTTTTATTTATAAAAATAGATTTTTAAGATCCTTATAAAATTTATCCTTATCAGAATTAACTTTCCCAAGTTTCTCAGAAATATTTTTTAAAACATCATTTTTCTCATCAAGACATTTGGAAAGTTCTAAAATTTATTTTGTTAAAATAGATTCCCTAGAGTTTTCTTTATCAAGTTTCTTAGAAACTTTAAAATTTCTCTTTTCTAACAAATTAGAAAATCTAGAAACTTCCTCATAGGAAGGAAAATAATTATCATTATCTGATGTAGAAGATTATTCATCTGAAGAAAAACCTCTATCTGTAAAATTTTCACTTAAAGACATATTGGTTAAGGATTCAACAGTTCATACCATAGATATAAGACAATGATTTTGAAATGGATCTCTATCTATTAGACCAATATTCTTTTGCCTAGAAAATTCATAATCTAAAGAATCGTCAGAAGAATCTTCACCACTGGCACTCCAAGTTTCATTGGCTTTGAAGACTTTCTTATGATTTGATATGTAGAACTTCTTATCTTTTCTCTCAGAATTACTGTCCTTCTTTTCTCTTTTCTTAAGCAAGGGATAATCAGGTCTAATATGACTAGTTCTTCTATATTCATAGCATTTTAATTCTCTGTATTTCTTATCTTTTCCATATTTCTTCTTGTATCTATATTGAAAGTTCTTCTGCCAAAAAATCTTGTTCATCCTCCAAGAAATATTGGCTAATTTATTTTTTGAAGTTTCACTTTCACTAGATTCAGATTGAACAACAACCTTCTTAGATTTAGATCTTGTAATTCTCTCAGGATTCTTGGCTTTCATATGATTTTAAGTAGTTATAATAGCAACACCTCCATTTCCATTATTCTTCTTAATATTATTAGCATCTCTCTTTATTCTGGTTTCATGTTGAAGAAGAGTTCCAAACAGTTCATCAAGAGAAATCTGAGTAACTTTCTATTTTCATCTATAGTAGTCCTCTTGAATTCCCATTCATTAGGCATGATGTCAATAATTTTGTCTACATGAGCTTCATCATCTAAACCTTTCTCACCCATTGATTGTAAGATATTGACGATAGTCATAAATATTTGTTGTACCTTACATACAGGTTCTCCATAAGGAAAGCAGAAACCATGATACTCAGCTCTGAGCATAGCTCTTCTAGTTTCAATGACTTTGGAAGTTCTGAAGTGAGTTACTTTAAGCTTCTTCCAAATACTATTTACAACTTCACAGGATGAAATTTGGATATATATATATTTCTAGTCATAGAACATAGAAAATTATTACGTACCTTAATGTTCAGCTGATATTCCACCTTTTTCAGATTAGTAAAGGTTTTAAGTTCCTTATCAAGAATCTTATAATATCCAGTTAACATAATGTAGTTTTCTACACCCGTGTTTATCACAAAGGTCTTCATTCTATCTCTCCAATACTCATAGTCATTTCCATCGAAGATTGGTGGTCTAGTAGGATTGGGATAATCTAAAGATCCAACATGAATGCCTGCCATACTAAAAAGATATTTCTTTCCACAAAACTTATTAGTAGTAAAAGTTTAAAAACAAATATGAAGAACTTAAGAAAAGGAAAACTTGAACAAGAAAACTTATATGTGAATATAAGTATTTCTGTGACCTCCTCTGATATAAATTGTTAGATTTATTCAGAGTGTGAGGTAGCCAACCTCTAATACTAATTGTAGGATTGAATATGTAAAAATGAGATGCTCAAATACAAGAGGGGGGGTGAATTATATACTTTAAAAATTCCTTTGGAACCTTTAAAGTTAAGTTTAACACGGTTTAACAAACATTCATAAGACCTATTAAAGAAACCTTTTCTAATTTCTTAAAAGAAATATTCTACCATAAAGCATATAGAATCTATAATATAATCAGAGTAACAGAATTACAAAGTATAAGAAGGTTATACTTCCTAACTTTAACAAAGTTAACAATCAATAACGGAATTAAAACAACTTGTAATAGTAACAAGTAACTATAAGATTATTGTAACCCAAAGAAAAGGGTATCCAACAACCTTGGATAAAGGTCCCTTGATTTATAATTTCAAGAAAGTCTGTCTTACCCAAACCCAGGTAATCCCTCAATCTGAATATCGGTATATGTCTTGCTATCCCCGCAAGCCATCGATTTAGAAGGAAATCAGAACCTCTGTCTTCCAATCCTGAAATCCCACAATCAACATGATCAGAGTCTGCAAAAATCAAGTCTGAACAAGTTTTTCATGCCCGAACAAGTCGTTCATGACATCCACATGAAGTACTGAGAGTTGTAAGGTCCTCTCTCTCTAGAAATCACTTCACAACTTTATTCTTTCAAAGTCAGTTGTCAAAGTTAAAGCTATTTTCTCATTAAAATGGGCTTGTATTTATAGGCAAAATTTCCCAATGGTTGACTCCTCTCCAATGGTCATATTTTTCTTTAAATTTCAAAGGGACCTGGACACGTGGAAAACATACAACAGTTAGTTTATAATAGATTTTACGTCATATTTTCAAGTAACAGAAACAATGTTAAGTTAAAGATAAATGTTAAGTATAAGAAAACTTAGAATCTGATATCATTGGAATGATATATCTGGATACTCTAACATTATCAAAAAGACGAATTCTTAAGAAAAACATTATCAAGAAAACGGAATCATAAGGAAAAGTAAATTGGATTGTGAAATAGGTATCTCATTTGTTCCGGAATCGAAATCACAAAATCGGAGTCACTTATACATCGGATTCAGTATCTTAAAGATTGACATCATATATACACCGGAATCGGTATTGAATATCAACATCATATGGACACCAGAATTGGTATTGAAGATCATCATCATATATACACCGAAATCGGAATCATAAAACTGAATCATATACCGTAATGAAAGATCTGTAAGTATAACAGAATGGAAAATCAGAATGACAGATCTATAATTCTAACAGAATGACAAAACAAAATGATATATTTGTAAGAATAATGGAATGACAATTCTAGATCTTAAGAAAAATACAAAACTTGAAAAGTATTCAGAACTTAAGAAAAATTCTTTGTGATTTTCAAAACATAAAACCATAAGGAATGGAGAAGTCATAAGATATCCATATTGACTCAACAGGGTGAGATATAAAGCCCAGTAAGTGAATAAACAAGGAATAACATGAAGAATACAATACATGTCAAAAAATAGGCATATCAATGGAGCATAAAAATAACATGGATAATAAGTCATGATATGGCATGATAATCATAACATGGGAAATGTGGAAATAACTTAAAATACTACATCATAAACACAATGTAAGGATAAATCCACCAATAAATTATGGTGGAAAAAATTCCCATAAAGGAATAAGGCATAACCATGTCCCAAAATGATGTATCATGATACCAAACATCACCTAATGCATTTGAGTTCTATATAATTCTGAGCCCACCCGTCACATTCATTTCATTCTAATGCTTAAGTGTGCCACATGGATCATATAACATGGATTCATGCATCATCATAATTTATTCCATGATCAAGGAGTTTTGAATAAATACATATAAATCCTAAATAAAACAATTATATGTGCATAAAAGTGAATACCCATGATATAAAAATGGGTATTGTATTCACTACACAATTATTTTGGCATGGAAAATCACAGTGTAATTTTGGCAGCATAACAATGTCACATAGAAATTCATAAAATGGGTTGATGAGAGAGAAAGGGGTATCACATCATTTATCTATAAAATGGAAATTAATAGGGACATGTAAATACATACCCCAACATAAGGAATTGGAAATAGAATGTGTAACATAATAAATAAACTTAAAGAAAGAGGAGAAAGGAAAGAACCCTTACAAAATTTTTGCATGATAACGGGTGCATATAAAGGTTATTAGGAGGGTTAAATAAGAGTGAAAGGGGATATAATAATTTATAAAACAAATGTAAAGTAATTGGGATTTTGAATAACATAACCCAATATAGTAAAAATGAAATTAAAAGACGTAACATAAAAGGAATGCTCGATAAAAGAGGATGATGGAAGATCCCTTATGGAATTTCGGTATAGTAACGAGTACGAATAAAGGTTCTTAGGATGGATAAATGAGATTGAAATTGGATATAATAATTTATAAACCAAATGGAAACTAATGTAATCATAATAATTTAATGAAATACAACTAATTAAAATTATAAAGACTAATTTCAAATAATATTCTTGAATTGAAAGAAGGAGATGAAGGTGAGGATTCGTTAGTTGAATGTGTGACTCGAAAGGCATGGGGGAGGCTTCTTGGGAGATTGGGGGCGTCTTGGGAGGACACTAGGGAGTATAATTAAGAGTTTTTATGTGATTTAAGAAGTTTTGGCGAAGATAAATTGGATCTTGGGTGAGTTTATATAGGAAAAAAGGGAGATTTCTTTATTATTTAGGTTTTGGACTCTACATAATAAAATATTCAAAAAAAAACAAACCATACCATTGTTTTTTCCAATGGTTTATATAAAAAAGGAGTGTTTTAAATTATTTTATAAGGTTAAAGTCCAAATAAAATAAAATAATTCCATTTCTTATGTTTAGGTGAATGACACTCGTAATAAATTGATTTTAAAATCATAAAATATATTATAAATCTTGGAGGATTGAATAAGGATTTATAAAATAAATAAAATAAACTAAAAATCACATTATTTTAAATTAAAAACATATATTTGGATAATTAAACCATTTATAGTATTTATTACATCACTATTGGGACATTATGATGTCATAAAACATGGTGTATATTTCTATGATATTTAATTTTTACCAAAAAATTCAGCTATCTTAGAAAATTATGAAAAATTAAAAATTATATAATTTTGAAATATTTATTACTAAAATAATATTAATTTTAACTAAATAAATTTATAAATATATTAATTTTCACATTTAAAATAAGAACCGACATTTATTGAAAATGAAGGGTTTTTGGCAATAATAGTTTTCAAACCCTAATAAAGATTACATTTGACTTCATAAAAATTAGATGATAATTTATATTTATTAAAAGTAATTTAATAATAATATTTTGTTAAAATAATATTTATTTCAAAAATCCATTAATTCATCAAAATATATTTTTAGTTGAATTTGAATATTAATCAAAAATACTATTTGTGATTTAAAAATCATTTACAAAGTAACAATAATAGGATGAAAATATATTAATTAATTTATAAAAAACAATTTACATATTCTTATTTATAGGGTGTTGATACATATCCATTTAATACATCAGAATACGCCCTAAGAGTAAGGTGCACCATGTTGGGACATTCATGGGGCTGTTTGATGAATATGGTTTGGGCTGTGATCTCGATGAGTTTGAACTTCTCCCATAAACGGTTTTAATCATGCTTAAATTATTAGATCTAAACTTGGTATTATAATAGTAAAATTCCTAAAAATTATATCTCCCTAAAATGATTTGATAAATGGGATTCGTAGGGTATGATTCTATTGGTTGAGGCCATCACTTCCTTTGTCTATGAAAATTAGATTTGTTAAAACCTTTTTATTTATACTAGTCATGTGATCACTATTAAATGACCATATTATCAATGGTAAAGATACTTAAAAGTCATTTAAATCTAATTGGATAAAATAAAAGAAGTTCATGTGATTTCTATAACCATATATAATAAGACATTTAATTGAAAAAAATTGGAAATTTTATTTATAAGAGTTCGGGTCATTATAATCTTCCCCCTTTAGAATTTTTCCATTGAAATTTCCTTTTCCCACTATAAAATAGATTAGGGTAACTCTGTTTCATTACTTCCTCCAACTCCCACATTGATTCTTCAAACTTTTTATTTCTCCACAACACTTTGACTAGGGTCATTGTCTTATTTCGTATGACCTTTTATCTATGATCTAATATCTTCACCGGTTGCTCCATTCTCCAATGGTACCACCTCTAGATTGAGTACATGTGAGGGGTATGATATGTACTTTCTCAATAGGGACACATGGAATACATCATGTACTTGAGATAGGTTCAGTGGGAGTGCTAGTCGATAGGCCACTACTCTGTTGTGATCAAGGATCTCAAAAGGGCCGATGTAAGATTTACCTTCTTCCAAAATATTATCACTCTCTTCCATGGATATATGCAGAGGAATATCATGTCTCCAACTTCAAAATCTAGGTCTCATTTAATATTATTAGAAAAGATCTTCAGTTTACTCTAAGTATATTTGATGTGCTGCTGACTTAAATTAACCTTCTCCACCATTTCTTCAATCATTTTAGGACCTAGAAGTTTTTGTTCCCCAACTTCATCCCAAAATTCTAGTGTTCTGCACCTTTTCCCATAAAGGGATTCGTATAGAGATATTTGGATGCTCGAGTAGAAACTGTTGTTATAAGATAACTCAACCCAAGGAAGATGTTGGTCCCATCCACCTTTGAAGTCCATAGAATATGATCACAACATTTCTTATAGTGTATAACTTGTCTGCTCAAATTAGACATTAGTTTGAGGATGATAGGATGTACTGAAATTTAGCTCAGTGTTTAGAGAATGATGAAGGCTTTTCCAAAACTTAGAGGTGAATCTTTGGTCTCGATCAGATATAATCGATAGTGGTACTCCATGCAGCCTTACCATTTCTTTCATGTATATCCATTCCAATTGATCTAGTGATAGATCTTCTCATATCACAATAAAGTGTGTAGTGTTTATAAGATTATCCACAACAATCTAGATAGAATGGATTCATTTAGATGTCTCCAGAAGTCTGGTGAAAAGTACACGGTGATGTGTCTCATTTCCATGTTGGTATGGGTAATGGTTGCATAATCCCCTTAGAATTATTACTTTCATCATTAACTTACCAACATAATAGACACATTTATGTATATTTAGTTATATCCTTCTTCATGTAGTCCCACCAATAGTGATCTCAAATATCTCGATACATCTTTGTGTTTCTTGGGTGAATAGAAAAAGTCAAACTATGTGCATCATCCAATAGTTCCTTATTTAACTAAGGATTTGATGTAATACATTGTCTTGACCCAAATCTAACAATTCCTTTTTCATTAACATTGAAAATCATGAGAAATTTCTTACAAATCAGTTATAATATCCAGCTAACGCAAGGAAGCTATGAATATATGTCATGGATGTTGGCTTTGTCCATCCCTCAATTGATTTTTTATTTGAGGGATCCACAAATATACCATTACTTGTGATAATATTACCCAATAATGTGACTTACTTCAACCAAAACTCACACTTCCTATACTTTTCATAGAGATTCTTCTTTTACAAGGTCATTAGCATAATACTCAAATTTTTCTCATACTCCTTGGTTTTTGAGTATATTAGAATATCATCTATAAAGACTACAAAAAATTTGTCAAGTTAATCTCTGAAGACTCTATTCATCAAGTCCATGAATAATTATGGAGAATTAGTGAGTCCAAATGGTATCACTATGAACTCATAGTGCCCGTACCTTGTATAAAAAGTAGTCTTGGGGATATCCTCATCCTTCAACCTTACTTGGTAATATCCAGACTGTAAATCAACCTTGGATAAGTATTGTGCTCCATGTAACTGATCGAACAAGTCATAAATTCATGGAAAATAATACTTTTTCTTTATCTTGATCTTGTTGAGATCACGATAATCAATGAAAAGGCACATTGAACTATCTTTCTTCTTGATGAAGAGGACTAGTACACCCCATTGTGAAACACTTGGGCATATAAACCCTTTATCCATATTCTCTTGTAGTTTTTTCTTTAGATCCTCAAGTTTTAAAACAACCATCCTATACAGAGTATTGGATATTGGAAATTTCCCAAGTATAATCTCAATTAAAAATTCAACCTCCCTACTAGGAGGAAGACTAGGAAATTCCTTGGGAAACACATCAACGAATTCCCTCACAATAGGCATGTCTTCAAGGATGGTCATTTACTTAGACTCAATAATTTTAGTAAGATATTCTTGATCACAGGGTAGTAATATCCATTCTTGGGATGATGGTTCTGAATAAGATTCATCTTCCTCGTTGCACTTGTATAGAATTAGAGGTCGATTCTCCATACAGAGAGTGATTTATTTCTTGTGGAAATTTATGTTGGATATATATAACGAAAGACAATCCATGACTATAATTGCATCAAAATATACTAAAGAGAGTATGATGAGATTCACCAAGAATTTCATCCCATAAATTTTGATAGGGGAGAAGTCATATACATGGGATGCAATACTTTCCCCATTTTCAATTTTCACCGACATATCTACTTTCATACATTTTTGGTGGTGTTTGTATTATTCTAATAAAATTTCATGATATAAAGAAATGCATAAAACTATAATAAAAAATTATGTTAACTATTCTTGAATGAATAACTATCATACCTATCACCACTTTATTTTCAGGATTTACTATGGTGGTAGTGATGGAAAAATCTCTCTCTTTCTACCTCATAGGTTATTGGTTGCCTCAAAAAACCCTTAGCTTAGGGTATTGATTCACAAAGTTCCCTGGTTACTTGGAGTTGAAGTAGTGAATAATGTGTTGAGGGATATCCATAGCATTCCATTCCTCTATTACATTGGTGGGTTTCTCTATTCAGAAATCATTGTCTATGTTCCCTTATCTTCTGCACCTAAAGCCTTTACTTGTTCCCCTTAGGAAATTTCTAGGGTTTTTTCTTTCCGTACCTTTGAAAAGTGGGATTCTTAAATTTATTAGCACCATTGGATTTATCCATAGTAATACCAAAATTAAAATCCAATTTCTTCTTCTTATCCCCATGATACCCCTACAATTCACTAATCTCCATTTCGAATTTCAGGGCACATCAGACAATTTCCTCATAGTAATCAGAGTCATGGATTACTAAGGCTTTTCGTAGACTAGGCTTTAACCCACCAAAGAAGCAGTCAACCTTGAATTCAATGAAATGAAAAAAATAGAGGCATATATTGTATGTCTTGTAAAGTATTCCTCATACACCCCAATTGATACATCTTTATTTTTCATGAGGGTAAGTAAATATCTTTCCATTTTAAGATGGAGGGTGCGGGGAATATATTTATCAATTTTTTTTTCAGAATTCCTTCCACTCCATTGATTCCATATCTTACTCAGGATTTGTATTCATTATTAATGTCATCCACTGATCAAATTAACCCTCCATATGATAAACAACCAAAAGAATATTCTCTTGTTCAGATATTTTAAGAATGAAGAAGATCTTTTCAATGGAGTTAAATCATTATTCCATGATTAAGGGATCCAATGATCCATTGAAAGTAGGAGGACTTTGTCACATGATGATCTCGATTATGGGATGTTATCTCTTAGGGGGGTTTGGGTAATCTTATTAATCCGGGTTTCTATTCAGAACTTGAGTTAGCTAAGAGAGTATCGTTACAAAGTTTTTGATTCCTACCCCCATCGGATTGGGAATCTCATTGGGGCAGTCATCACATTGACCTTCACATCGGTTGTTAACTTAATTCCTTATATTACCAACCATTGGATATAATAAAGGAAAATTAGGGATGATTATTTTAAAATATTAAACACATAAATGGGAATTCAATGACAATAAAGGGATAACATATAAATTATATTTATTTCTATAACTTATAAATTTCTAGGATTAAATCTATGGTATTCATGATATATCTACTAACATATATTCTTATGATAATTTTTTTATTACATTAATTATAGTTTATAATGAGCTTATGAATTTACCAAAGAACATCCCCTAGGAGTGTCAAACTAGGTGCACAGTAAGGCCCATTGTCATATACTAGGTTACTTTAAGTCAGGCCCAAAACACCTTGTCAGAGTTGTTACTATTAGGTACATCTGTGCCAGAACCACTTCCACTTGTAGTATCCAGGAAGGGATTTATTTTCTTGATAAAACACTTAATCTATACTTACCCAAATTTTGAGATGTCTTCTTACACATAGTCTTATCCCTAAGGGTTTTAACTAGGGTTTTCTAATCTTAATCCCAAAAATAACTATGCATTTTTCCGATACAAACTATAATAACCCTACTCTTTATTACACATTAATACATAATTTATTACATGAGATCACACTTAATAAAAACCCAAAAGATCAATAAGTATATCATATTTGGGAATTAGGTACATTAGACAACAACTTATAACATGGAATATAACAACAGTATTGGAAACTTCCTTGACATGATCATAATAATCCATTAGACTTAAAACTGCATGGGATATCCTGGGGAAATATATAAAACAAGGATTATCTATAAATCCAAATAAAGGAATAAAATAGTAATAACATGAAGAAGAAAATATATATTAGACAATAGGAACATCAATGCATCATAAAAGGAACATGGATAATAAGGAATGATATGGAATGATAATCATAACATGGGAAATGTGAAAACAACTTAAAACACTGCATCATAAACATAAGTCAAGGCTAAATACACTAAGACATTATGGATAAAAAAATTCCCATAAAGGAATAAGTTACAAACCTATCTCAAAATAATGTGTCATGACACTAAACATTACCCAATGCATTGGAGCTCTATATAATTCTGGGTACACCAATCACATTCATTTTATTCTCATGCTTAAGTGTGCCACATAGATCATATAACATGGATTCATTCATCATCATAATTTATTCCATGATAAAGGAGTGTGGAATACATACATATAAGTACTTAGTAAAATAATTATATGTTCATAAATGTGAATACCCATGATAAAAAAATGGTTATGGTATTCACTTTACAATTATTTTATCATGGAAAATCACAGGTCAATTTTAGAAGCATAACAACATCACATAGAAATTCATAAAATGGGTTGATGAGAGTGAAAGGGGTATATAATAATTTATAAATAAAATTTAATTTAATAGGGGTGTGGAAATATATTACCTAAAATAAGTAATTGAAAATAGAAGGCATACCATAATAAGGAAACTTGAATAAAGAGGTGAAAGGAAATAATCCTTACAAAAGTTTAGAATGGTAACGAGTGTACCTAAAGGTTCTTAGGAGGGTTAAATGAGAGTTAAAGGGGATATAATATTTTATAAATCAAATGGAAATTAAGGTGTATATTTAATAATATATCCCAACGTATGAAAAAGGAAAATAAAAGACATAACATAAAAGGAATGCTTGATAAAAAGGAGGGTGGAAGACCCCTTACGGAATTTTGGAATAGTAACGGGTGTTCATAAAGGTTATTAGGATGTATAAATGAGAATTAAATGGGATATAATTATTTATAAAACAAATTTATAGTAAGTGGATCATAATAAATGAATGAAAATAAAACTAATTGAAATTATAAAGACTAATTTCAAAGAAGATTCTTGAATTGAAAGGAGTAGAAGGTGAGGAGCCCTTACTTGAATGTGTGACCCCAAAGGCTTGGGAGAGTCTTATTGGGATCTTAGGGGTACCTTGATAGGACTATAGGGAGTATATTGAAGAGTTTTTATGTTCTTCAAGGAGTTTCAGTGAAGATAAATGAGAGCTTGGGTGGGTTTATATAGGAAAGGAGGGGGATTTCATTATTATTTAGTTTTTGGACTCTACATAATAAAATATTCAAAACCACAAACTATAACATGGGTTTTCCCATGGTTTATACCAAAGGGGAGGGTTTTATAATATTTTATATGTTAATGGTCCTAAGATAATAAAATAATACCCATGCTTATGTATAGGTGAGTCACACTCTCAAAGAAATGATTTTAAAATATTAAAATATATTATAAGTCTTAGAGGATTCACTAAGGCTTTATAAAATAAATAAAAATAAAATAAAATCGCATTATTTTAAATGGAAAATATATATTTGAAAAATTATATATTATATATTATTTATTACATCACTATTGGTCTATTATGATATCATAAAACATGAAGTATATTTATACGGTGCTTAATTTTTACCTAAAAATTTGACTATCTTAGAAAATTATGAAAATTAACTATTGGATGAATTTTTCATCCCAATTCAAAAAATAATATTAATTTTATCTAAAGAATTTTCTAAGTATGCAAATTTCAACTTTTAAAATAAGAACTGACATTTGTTGAAAATGATGGATTTTTGACAATAACAGTTTTTGAACCCTAATAAATATTAAATTTAACTTAATAAAAATTATATGATCACTTATATTTAATAAAATTTATTTAATAATAATATTTTATTAAAATATTATTTATTCAAAAAATCCATTAATTCATTAAAATATATTTCTTAGTTGAATTTAAATATTAACCAAAAATAATATTCGTGCTTTCAAAATCATTTAAAAATTAACAATAATAGGATGAAAATATGTTCATTACTTTATAAAAAATAATGTAAATATTACTATTTTTAGGGTCTTGATACATTTCCATTAAATACACCAATATAATCCCTAAGAGTAAGGTGTACAATTGTGGGGCTTTCATGGGGTCGTTCAACGAACATGGTTTGGGCTATGATCTTGATGAGCTTGAACTTCTCCCACAAATGGTTTCAATCATGATTAATTTATTGGATTTTTTCTTGGGATTGGTCTTGGTAAAATACTATAAATGATATCTCCCTCAGAAGATCCGATAAATGGGATTCATAGCTTATGATCCTTCTGGTTGAGGCCATCACTTCCTTTACCAATGATAATTGTATTTGTTAAAACCTTATATTTATACTAGTCATTTGATCACTATTCAAAGACTATATTATCAATGGTAAAAATACATAATATTCATTTAAATCCAATTGGATAACACCAAATAAGTGCATGTGATTTAAATAACCATATATAAAAAGTCATTTAATTGAATAAAAGTATAAATTTTATTTATAACAGTTCTGGTCATTACACATTTCCATCATAACATGATTTGAAAACCATTTAAAAAACCATTTCACAAGGATTTGAAAAACTTTTTCCATTTACCAAAAATAGGGGGAAACCATATTTTATAAGAACTCAGTTCCACGCACACAAAACAAATTAGTCTATCATTCCATTTCATTTAATTAAACAATTTATCAAAAACATGAGTAATGAAGTTCACCAACACAGGTTAGAGATGAAACCTTCTACCTCAAAACTTAGGTCTCACATGACCAAAATGGAACCCACAATAATAAAGGATTCAACAAAGAAAATAGAGGCCCTAGAGTCAATAATCGTAGCTCCGAATGGATTCAGTTAAACACAAGGGTTGGAGTAGAAGTGGAAACAACACGTACCTCAAGAACACACACCCAAACACCACAAAAAACAAGGATTGGCCCCTGTAACAAGATCTCACAATGGATATAGAGATCAATAAGAGGAAACATCAACATGGATTCACAAAACCAATAGCTGAATGCAACGGTGCTACCACAATCAAAAGAAATGAATAAGTATAATGGATCTCTTACCCAGAGAGATATAGAAAAACCATCCTAATGATCCAATAATGAATAAATTGATCCATATCGAACAGAGACTCAAAAAATCATCGAATAGGATCTCTAGGTCAAGATCAAGGAGAGATATAGAAGATTGAATGAAAAATCAACTGATGCATCACCCTAAAATTTAACCTCCCGACAGTTACATGAAGTGTAAACCCTTTAAATATCATTTAATCCCAGTGTATGGATACGCTGAAAAACTTATCACCTTTTTATTAAAAACTGATATTTTAACATTACACGACATGTACCCCCTTCACGTTATGTTCCAAATTTATGGAATCTACCCTACAGAATATTAAATTTATTTACTTCATTACCCAATGTGCATTTGTCATACAACCTGCAAAAGGATACATATTATTACACGAAAACTCAAAACACCTTGGGAATCCTATGAACTCTGGGAGAAACCCAAAAATTCATTAATACATTTATAATCTAACTCCATTAATTCAAAAAAAAAACATACATCATGAACATTAGGTCATTTTACCCAAAAAATTCTCTCCATCCTTTGGATTCCCAATATTCACCCAATTAAAAAAGAAAACAAGTAAATATAATGGAATTACCTAAAAGATGGTAATGGGATGTTACACATCTACCTTGGAAGCTCTAATAAATGGGATTCATAGGGTATGATCTTACTAGATAAGGCCTTCAATTCTTCTTTCTATGTGAATTATACTTTATCATAAACCTTAATATATACTAATCTTAATAGTCATTATAGATCAACTATATTATCAATGGTTATGATTTTTAATAATATTTTAATCCCAACAAAAAAATTGTGGCTATAGTTTATAATGGTAAATGAAATATAGTTCATGTGTTTTCTACAACTATATTAGCTAATATGTAATTTATTTAATCTGAAGGGAATTTCATTTATAAAAGTTTGGGTCATTATATTCTTCCCCCTTAAAAAATTTATCCATAAAAATTTCTTTCCATACTCTAAAAAAATGTGGGTAATTCTATTTCTCCACATATTCAGATTCCCAAGTATCCTCCTCAAACTTTTGGTTCCCCTATAGTATGTTTACTAGATGAGTTAACCTATTTTGTTGAACTTTTTCTCTACGATCTAAGATCTTCATTGGATGCTACCCATATGAAAGATCATTTTATAAAGGCACCACCTCTGTATTTAATACACTTGAGGAATCTGGTATATACTTTCTTAATAGGGATACATGGAACACATCATTTACTTGAGATAAGTTAGGGAGGAGTGATAGTTTATAGGCCACAATTATAACGTTATCAAGGATCACAATGGGGATAATTTATCTATGAATAATATTTCCATTATTCCCAAACCTCATGAATTTATTATATGGTGATATATAAAGGAATAATTTATCTCTGATAAAAAAATATAGGAATTTTCAATGATTTATGGACATATTTTATATCGAATTTTCATGGATTTCATATGTTGCTGAATAGTTTAAAACTTCTCTATAAACTCTTGTATAAAATTTGGTCCCATGATCTTTTAATCTCCAAATTCATTCTAGCATGTTTTATTCTGACACCACTTCCCATATAGAACCTCATAATCTTTCATATGAATGCTAGAGTGGAAAATATTGTTATATGATAACTTTACTAAGGGATGGTGCTGATCCCAGCATCCTTGTAAATCCATTGGACAAGATATTAGAATATTATCTAGAGTTGGAATGGTTCTTTCAAACTGAAAATCCATATGAGGGTGATAATAATTACTGAAAATCAACTATGTATCCAATGGTTGCTAAAGGATTCTCTAGAATCTTGATGTAAACCTTAGATCTTGATCAGATACAATGGAGAGTGGTACTCCATGAAGTCTTACAACTTACCTTATGTATATCATGGAGAGTTGGTCAAGAGGGAATTCTTCCTTGATAGTAATGAAATGCATTGAATTTATAAGGTGATTAACCACCACCCAAATAGAGTTATTACCTTTATATGTACTGGGTATTCCTATGAAAAAATCCTTGGTTATGTTTTCCCATTTCCATACTAGTATGGGAACTGATTGCATCATACCATTAGACTTTTTTCATTCATTATTGACTTGTTAGAATACCAAGCATTGGATTACAAATTTTGTAGTCTCCCTCTATTTTATCCCACCATAAGTTTTTCTTCAAATATATATACATATCAGTGCTTCCTGGATGAATAGAGAAGGATGAGTTATGCGCACCATCCATAAGTTCCCTCTTTAGTTATTTTTTGATAGGACGCATATTTGGGTTCCAAATATTATATATCCATATTTAGAAAAGTTAAACTTTGGGATGTTTTTTACCTTCCTCTTTAACTTCTCATCATCTTTTTATACCTCCTTAATCCTCTCAAGAATCAATCATTAAGATGTTATTTGAGAAAGGTAGGATAACACTCCTTTATGATTCCAATGTCCACCCTTTATATGTCCAATAGTATTTGATAACTTTCAATCCTCATCATGGATAGGGTTGTAGGATCCTTTCTACTTAGAACATCTGCCACTTTGTTCACCATCCCAGAATGATAATGGATTGAAAAATCATAATCCTTGATTAGATCTAACCATCTTCATTGGTTCATATTGAGATTATTTTGGTGTGAATATATACTTTATGTTTTTATGATTTGTATATATATATATATAAAACATTTTCCCCCATAGATATTATTGGAAAAAATCCCTCATGGTGGTGATTTTGGGTTGATTGTGTTTGCTGATAAGGTTTGATGTTTTTGATTAAGGATGTTTGTCAAAGGAAGTGTGAAGAGTGAGTGAGAATGTATAAACTAATCTTATGGGGAGTGAATGTCTGAACTGATCTCATAGATCATGATTGTATGAACTGATATCGTACAACATGAATGTCTGAACTATTCTCTCAGAGCATGAATGTATGAACTAATCTCATGAAGTACAAATGTTAGAACTGCTCTCATGAAGAAATGTGTGATTTTAAAAAGATATAGGAGTGAGTTCACATGAAGGACACATGATTTTCATTTTATCTCATGAATATATCACAAGAAGTGTGTGAATAAGAAAAGTTTAAAATTGTTAAGGAGTCTCATGGTCGTTCAAAATAATGTGATCGCATGATTTTCATTGGATCTGATGATGGGGTCATGCAATGTGATAGAAGACAATGGAATTGACCACATTATTTTCTTTGAATATCATGATCAGATCATAAAAAGATCTTGAAGACAATGATGATGATCATGCGAAGCACTTGCGACATGTGGCAGGTGATTATGAAAAGTGATTGTGACATGCAGTAGGTGATCAAGTGGAGCGATCATGTAAATCATGTATGGAATATTGGTGAGGTGGTGGAATAGATAGATAATCATAATTTTTGGAGTTAAGGTGGTGAATTTAATCTTATAAATACCCCCTAACCCATACTTAAGAATAATTTTTTTATTAAGTGGTTTGATCTGAATAGAAATTATTTCATATGATCTGAAAAAAGTCTTGCGCTGGAGTCTTTTGATCCACATAATCAGTATAAAGTCTTACAAAAGGATCTTATAAAGGAGTCTTGTGAAGTGAATTATGATCTAGGCATTTAAGAACATAGGAACACCTGTTGATATCCTGAGACCAGTGTGAAATGAACAAGGTCTCGTGATCCAAATGATCCGAATATGGTCTCAAAATCCACATGAACATAATAAGTTCTTGAGAAATGGTATTGAAAAGGGTGTTATACACTGCACATAGATAGATTTATCAAAGTCATGTGATCTGCATGAATAGAATAGAGTCTCACGGTGGAGTCACATGATCCGCATGATCTGAAGGGTGACTTGTGAAGGGATCTCATGGAAGGGTTTTGCGGATAAGTCTTTTGAAAAAGGAGTTTTTCATCCCATTGATGAAACGAGAGCATAAAGACACAAAAAAGTTTGAATTAACTCAAAAATTATTGTCATAAGAGTTTATTGGAGGAGTATTGTATTCACTACTGAGAGAGATTAGTAAGATTTCAAATTGTGAATGGTTATAAACCATGATGGATAGTGATTCCGCTCCAAACTTTGTAACATTAGTAACCTTTAGTGTATTTGTTATATCAATATTTTTTTTGAATTCTCCTTATATGTTTCCCAGTAAGGGCAAACCAAGTAAAATTGTTGTGTCCTGTGCATGTTTTAATTTCCATTTATATTGTAAAATGGGAGAGAGAGAGATAAGAGAGTTTTTTCTAATGATGAAACAAGATCTGAAGAGACATGTGTTTTAATCTTTCATACCCTAATCTACCCCTCTTAGGGTATTTAACCTAATTAGGATAAAAATTGGTATCATAGGTAAATGTTAATATCAGTGTTTCTCTCTCAGTGGTTTCAATGGAGGTTCTTAATCACAAAAGGGATTACAATATTTTATGGAAACAATTTCTAGTTCTGGAAGAATTTGACATATAACTATTTCCAATCATTATATATGGATGTATTTATAGCTGCGATGTATGGTAATTCTGCCAATGTGCATAGTGGAACATTATCATAATCAAACTTAATAAAATTGTATGCTGATTCCAAAAGAATAATTTCTTTAGGTGGAGATTTAGAAAACACAATCTATATGAAGGTGATGTCATGTAAGTAAATATATTGTATGGGGTAAAATCTACTAAATATCTATAAAGGTGATTCAAAAGTTAGAGAATACAAATTAAGGTTTATGTGAAAAAATATGAGGATATAAGAATTCACCCCAATGAGTCTATAGATATATTCTTTGAATGGGTAAATGTTTTCATTGAAGACATGTGTGGTATTAGAGAAATTATTAAAGATATAAAGATTTTTAATCACATCTTGAGTTGAATGCCACCTCGGTTCAATTCAAAAGTTTCTATAATGAAAGATAAAGATCCAAAGAAGAAAAAACTGGATATATTACATAGTACAATTTTCATATATGAGATATGAAATGATGATAATGAGTCTTTGGGAAAAGTTAAATATAAAGACGTGGATTTTAAGGCTATAAAGAAGCTCACTATAGAGGATGTTCAAGAAGAAAAAGAGGTGGATGAGGTAATGTCATTTCTTTCCTCAAATCTATGAAGAGGAAAAGGAAATTTCCAAGGGAAACTTCGTCTAGAATGCATTTGACGTGGAAAGGTTAGAAATATTATAGAAAAGTGCCTCAAGAAGTTACAAGTTGATTAAATGGATGAAGTTGAAATTCTCATGAAAAAGTATTCAGCCTATGTGAAAGGTAAGAAAGATGTGAAGTGAAATTTCTTTAGGAAAAAGAATCTTATTTTATAAGAGAATAAAAGGTTTTAATAAATTTAGGCAAAAGAAATAGAATAATACAAGGATCGTGAAGAATATTCTATGGTGGTAGTTGTGAGAAATCTCTTGCCAGAGGAATAAAGTGATGATAATGAAGGATATTTCGAAGGAATACATTACCTTCAGGTTGAATTAGAATATGTTCTTGAGGATATGGATGTTTTGAGATAAAAAAGAAATAAAATTGGGTGGTTCATGATTCTAAACTCTATATGTAGTAGCAGGAAAAATTAAACTTTGAGATGAAGTCTGAAATTGAAAAGATCAGATCTAAAAATCCAGATAACTCAAATAAGTTCATTGAGTTTAAAATCAAGGTTGAATAATAGACCAAGGTTATCGATGGTATTACCAATACAATAAAATATCAAGTAAAATTATTGAATAACATGAGGATAATTTTTTGTCCTATGAAGAAAGGTGAAGGATCAATAGAAACTCTTGACTCTTGATATGATTTTGGGAAATAGGTTCTACTAGTGACAAAAAAGTGAAATACAATTTAGAGGTCCAAAAAAACAATTAATGGAATGTATATAGAAGAAGATTTCATATCAAAAATGAAATTGATGGTATGAGAGTTGATAGTAATCAAAAAGTAGTAATGGTTGATGTTAGACCACAAGCTCATACTTTGAGGTTAAATATTGATTTGTGTATGAATTATAATTAGAAGATTCAGATATCTCAAGGGACAATTAGTAGTGTATAAATGATTCAAATGAAATAACATCATATTAGGTCATATTTCTATGGAAATATGGGGAATTATAAAAATGTTTGTTCTATAGAAAATTGGTATTTATAGGATAAAATACAATAGAGGCATCCAAATAGAGTTTATTATTATAAGAATTCCTTCATGATCATTCTTTTGTTGTGGAGGATTTAGAAACATAACTAGATATTTCTCATCAATAATGAATAGGAAAGTACTAAAGTAGATCCAAATAAATTTCATACAATACCCCAAGGTAACATTAGATGATCTAATAATGAAAAATCAATTTGCATATTTAAAATATGAGGTTGTACTATCATACTCATAATAAGATTAAGAATATTAGTCAACATCAAGTGTGAATACAAAGACCTGGATAAAAAAGAAAAGAGATGAGTAGGTAGTGGTTGCATAGATTTCCTTCAAAGCATCAGATCACAAAATAATATAGATAATTGATATTGGATGCACACCCATATGATAGGAAATAAGAATTTGGGGACATGAATTAGGTATCAATAGTAATGTGTCATAATATTTA
Source organism: Viscum album (assembly GCA_963277665.1). Lineage (NCBI taxonomy): Eukaryota > Viridiplantae > Streptophyta > Magnoliopsida > Santalales > Viscaceae > Viscum > Viscum album. Next base: position 175,504,348 of record OY728151.1, read on the forward strand.
GAAATGATGATGGCCTAAAGATCATTGGATAGGGGAAAGACAAGTTTGAGGGAAAACACATGAGACATATAAATGTTATGGTTGTTGAAGGTCCCAATCACATATTATTATGTTTTAGTCAATTTTCTGAATATGAACATGCTATAAGATTTAAAAAAAAGTTATGTATCATCAAGATAAAACTTGGAGAATTTTTTTTGAAGGAAAGTGTATGAAAGGGAATCTTTACCTTGTTAGTGCATAAGAAGACACATGTTTCCTATATAAGGAAGAAGAAAACTAGCTATGGTACAAAAATCTTGGCCATATGATATAATCATCCTTTAAAAATATATTAAAACGTGATGCTTCTTGAGATCTACCTAAGTTATCACATGATCATACTCATTCATGATACACTTGTCAAGAAGGAAATATTACTCAGATGATGAATGAGGAAAAAGATCAAAGGTCAAAAAAAGTTCTTGAATTGGTGCATATTGATGTTTCTAGAGTTATTTCAATAAGAGTTATTTATGGGAATAGATATTATGTCCTTTTCATTGTTGATTTCAATATAATGTAATGTGTTTCAATTATCACCTGTAAGTATAAGGTGTTTAGTTTCATGACACGTTATTGAAGGGAAGTTGAAAAGATTCTAGATCAAAAGATCGGTAAGTTTCAAACTGATAATGGAAGATATTTCAAAAATAGAAAAGTAGAAGATTATCTCAATAAATATGGGATAAGGAACCACGTTTCAGTAGAAACAAATCTATAGAAAAATGGAGTGTTTGAGAGAAGGAATAGGATTATCAACAACATGTCCAGACCGATGCATATCAATAAATACCTTCTAGAGAAGTTTTGGAAAGAATTAGTGTTAACATTCTTATAAATTTATAACAGATACTTATTGTATCCAAAGGATTAAAATACCCCACAAGAGTTGTGGTATGTAAAGAAGAAAACATTGAAATAATTTTTATTTTTTAGGAGTTAGTATTTTATTCTCAATAGGGATAAATATAGAAAGTTTGAATCTTGTGGAGATGAAGAGATATTTATCGGATATGTAGGAAAATAAAAGAATATAAATACTTAAATAAGTGTTTGGGAAAAGTTATAGAGAGAAATGATGTTTTTGTGGTTAAAGATAAGCATAATATTTCAATAAATCCATGAGAAATATTAGGAGTATAGTAATTAATAAGTGATAATCACAGGGAGAGTGAAAATACCCAATCCAGATCCAAAATAATATTTTGATGATGAGAAGAATAAATCTGTAAAGAAACTAAAGATCTATGCTGAAATTGATAGGAATAATATGACCAAGGATTAGACCGCTCTGGTGGAGATAAAGAGGATGAATAATTTACAACAAGTATCTTTATTACCATAGGTAGATCAAAAGTGTTTAGAAAAAGCTTCAAGAGATGAAATTTGGATTCAAGAAATGAATGAATAACTTTACAAAATAGAAAAGAATCATACATGAGATATTGTTTTGATTCCAACAGATAAGAATATCATTAGGACCAAATAGATTTTCCATAACAAGATGAATGCATATAGAACAATAATTATAAACAAATCATGACTTATATTCAAGGGATACTCCCATATATAGGTTATTGACGTTGATGAAACATTTTCACCTATTGCAAGGCTGGAGAAAACTTGATTATTCTTGGACATAACAGTGTAAAGGGAATTCAATGTTTTTTAGATGGATGTTAAGTCAACATTTATGAATGGGGTTATAGAGGAAGCTATTTATATTGAACAAAAAAATGGTTTTCTCATCCATTAAGATGAGAATTTTTTTTCCAGTTGAAGAAGGATCTATATGGGTTGAAGCAGACACCAAGAGAATGGTATTCACGACTTGATTAGTATTTGAAGAAGCTCAGTTTTGAGTCTGGTGGAGTAGATTATAATATATTTTTCAATAATAAGAGGAACCAAAAGATGATGGTACTGGTATATGTCGATGAAAAAATCTTTGGTGGATCAAATTAAGCGTAGTGAATTGTTTTTATAGAATTCATGAAATGTGAGTTTTAAATGTAAATGATTGGTGAGATAATATTTTTCCTTAGTTTACAAGTAATATAAGGAGGACATGAGACATTTATTTTTGTGAAAAAAATATTCCAAGGACATTCTAAGAAGATTTGGGATGGAAAATTCTAAAGAAATGACAACTTCAATTGCTACACAGATGAAATTTTCAAGGGATGATGAAAGAAAAGTAGTTAATATCACTAAATAAAAACATATCAATGGTGGTCTATTATACATAACAAATAAATGACCTAAAACTATTTTTTTCACATGCCAGAAAACAGAGTATCAATGTAATCCCAAATAAATCTATTTAATTGTAGTAAAATGAATAATTTGGAACGTTAAAGGAATGGTGGATTTTGGTTTACTATATAATGGAAAATATTAGCAAGATTTATTAGGATTTATAGATACAAATTGGGATGGTTTAGTAGATGATTGAAAGTAAACATCCAATGGTGCATTCAATCATAAAGGAATACATATTTATTGGATAATAAAGAAACAATATTTCATTTATTTGATCATTGTAGAAGATGAATATGTTATATATACTCAAGATTCATGAAATTTCTATGGATGGAGAAAAAATTAAATATATGGTAGTTGAAGTGACATCTCTGATCAAAATAAATTATTATAACTCAAGTGATATAAATCTTAGAAAAAATCAAGGTCATCAATCAAGGACAAAACAAATTGAAATAAAATATCACTTTATCAAGGAGAAATAGGAGCATGGAATTTTTAATCTAGAGTATGTAAATACTAGAAAATAAGTTACCAACATCCCAACAAAGGAATTACCCAAAGAAGTATTTGAACTACATTGATTGGATCTTGGCATTCAGTCGACTCATCACACTTAAATAGTGTGGATGTGAGACCCCCTTCTCCCTGATGTATGGTTTTTACCCTATATAATGATTTATGTTCTTTATCATGTTGTAGATCACAAAGGAGTGACCTTTTTGTTTATTGACAAAGGAGGAGAAAATTTCATGATTAAGACAGGGGAGAAGTTGATAGAGGGAGAAACAAAATAGGGGGAGTTTTAAATACCACAATGATAAAATTGTTCTATCAATTAAGAAAAATAATGTAAATGAGTGACCTTTGGGTTCATGATTCAAGAATTAGACATGTTCAGGATAAGAAGTGATCTTGAAGGATAAGCTTGTTCTGTCTTTTTGTATCGATAATTTTTCCAATGGAAGGTTTGAAAATGAAGTGATTCATCGATGAAATTTTAATGATACTATTGTTTATAATTCCAAGCTTGACTCATGTGGTATTAGAGTATGTGTTAAGTAAGTCCTCGATCACTATTTGGGGTTGTAGAAGTCAAATAGTTTCGCATGTGCATGAATTGTCAATAAGTTGGTTATTGAAGATTATTAATGTTGCCAACAAACCCAGAGGGCTAGATTGATGCAAAAAAACCCATTCTGGAGGTTATTTTTGTTTGATTGCGTTTTTTGACAAGGTTTTAGGTAATTGAACAAGTTTGTTTTTCAAAAGAGGTGTTAAGATTATTCAATAATGTTTGGACTGATATCACAAAGCGTGAAAGTATAAACTGATCTTGGAGAGTAAAAATTTATGAACAAATCTCATGTAGTGTGAATGTCTAAAATGATCTCATAGAGTGTGAATGTATGAACTAATCTCATAGAGTAAAAATTTCCGAACTGATCTTTCAAAGCACCAGATGATTTTCATAAGATCTCTTGAAGAGATCACATGAAGCATGTGAAGAATAAAATCTAGAAATGAAAAAGGTATCTCATGGTCATTTGAAATCATGCGACTGTATGATTATCTTTGGATCTCATGATGGGACCACATGATGTGCTAGAAGACAATGGAATTTCCCATATGATTATATTTTAATCTAGTAATGGGATCATGGAAAGTGTCTAAACACAATGACAATGATCACATGAAGCAATTATGATGTGCGACATGTGATCATGCGAAGTTCTTTTGACATGTGGTAGGTGATAATATAGAGGGATCACATGAAGTAGGTATGGATGATTACCGAGGTGGTGGAATGGATGGATAACCATTATTTGTGGAGTTAAGGTAGTGTATTTATTCATATAAATACCACCTAACCTATCCTTAAGAAGAAAAGAAGTTTTCTTAAGTGGTTTTATCTGAATAAAAAGTATATAGTATGACCTATACAAATTATTGTGCTTGATTCTTTTGATCTACATAATTAGTATAAAGTTTTGTGAAAGGATATTTGGAAGGAGTTTTGGGAAGTGAAGTATGTGCTGAGTGTTTTTGCACGTAGGAAAACCTATTGATGTTACATGATCCATGTGAACTGAACAAGGTATCACGATCCGTGTGATCTAAACAATGTATCACAATCCACGTGAATAGAAGAAGGTATTGAAAAAGGTTCTTGTAAAAGGTGTTATGCACTGGGTATATGCATACCAATTAGAGTAATGTAATCTACATGAACAAAATAGAGTCTCATAGTGGAGTTACATAATCCTCATGATCTGAAGGGTGATTCATGATGGGTTCTCATAGAGGGGTCTTGCAGAGAAGTCTCATGAAAAGGTGGTTATCATATCATTGATAAAATAGGAGCATAAAGACACACACAAGTTTGAATGAACTCAGAACTAATTTTCAAAAGAGTCTACTAGAAGATTAGTGTGTTCATTTTAGAGAGAGAGAGGGAGAGACTAGTGAGATTTAAAATTATGAATTTTTGTAAACCAGGAGGGACAATGAGTTTTCTCTAAAATTTTCAATAGTAATAAGATTTAGTTGATTTGGTACATTAGCACATTGCCTTTATATGTTCCTTGGACATAGCCTAGTGAGGGTGAACCAAGTTAATTTTTTTTGTCCTATGCATGTTTTAATTTCCATTTATATTGTGAAATGGGAAGCTGAGAGAAGAGAGTTTTGTCTAAGAATAAAACAAGATCGAAAGAGATAGGTGTTTTAATCTATCATATCTGGATTCAAACCCATCTTAAGGTATTTAACCAAGTTAGGAAAATAGAGATAATGTCACCAAATCATAAATGCGAAGATCACTACAACTAATTCCAGATCATCCTTCAGGTAGTTCATCTCATGGATCATTAATTGGTATGAGGAATAAGCTATCACTTTATTTTTTTTCATGATTACAGAACCAAGCCCTTTTTTAATGCACCACTATATATCACAAATCCTTCCCCACTGGTGGGTAATGTGAGAATAGGTGTAGGGATTCGAATCTTATTTAACTCTTTAAATCTATCATTATATTTATCAATCCAAAAAAACTTAACTCCCTTTCATGTTATCTTGGTTACTAGTCTTGACAATTGTGGGAAGTTTCTCAAAAATCAATAACAGTACCTAGATAATCCAAGGAAACTATGGATCTATTTCACAAATTTTTCTATGATCCATATTTCAATTTTCTTTATCCTTAAAGGATCCACATATATCCATTTAATAGTGATAACATTCCCTAGGAATGTTAATTTCTCTATCTAAAACTCTAATTTATTGTACTTTGTATATAACTTAGCTTTTCTCAAGGTGTTCAGTAAAAAAAAAAAATGCCCCTCATATTCCTCTTTACATTTAGAGTAGATAATAATATCATCTATAAATACTACCAAACATTTTTCAAGGTAATCCTAAAGACTATATTTATTAAGTCTATAAAGATAGATGGAGAATTGGTGAGTCCAAATGGAATCACTATGAACTCTTTGTTCCCATAAATTATACAAAAATAAGACTTTGGGATATCCTCTGCCTTTATCTTTAATTGATTATATATCGACTGAAGACACACCTTAGAGAAGTAATAGGTTCTACATAGATGATTAAACAAGTCATCAATCTGAGGTATATGATACTTATTCTTTATCATGATCTTCTTAAGCTCATGATAATTAATGTAGTTGTGCATTGACCCATACTTATTCTTGATGAAAAAGACTAGTGCATCCCATGATGAAGCACTTGGGCATATAAACCCTTTATCTAGATTCTGCTATAGTTTCTTTTTCATATCTTTAAGTTCAACAGTGTCTATTCTATATGGAATCTTGGATATTGGAAGAGCTTTGAGTATAATTTTTATTTCAAACTCAACCTCTCAGCTTAGAGTAAGGATGGAATTTTTTTTTCAGGAAACACATTAACACATTCAATTATAATGGGGATGTCATCAAGGTTGATATTTTCATTAGTCTTAATCATTCAATTATAAACTATCTCATAAGGAAATAATATCCATTCTTGATATGATGATTCTAAAGAAGATTAGTCCTCCTCGTTTCACTTGTATAGAATCATAGGGAGATGTACAATATAGTGGGTGATTTACATCGCTCAGTAATTTATATTAGATCTATATATGGAAAGACAATATATACTAAGAATGACATCAAATTATACTAAAGGGAGAATCACATGGTTCACTGGGAAATTCATCCTGCAAATAATGATAGGGGAGAAGTTATATGCTTGGGATATAATAATTGAACCATTTAATATCTTCACTGATAATTCGAATTCCAGGTTTTGAGGTGGTGTTTTAATAGTTCTAATAAAATTACATGATATTAAATAATGTGTATAAATAAAATAAAATAGTACATTCACTATCCTTGAATGAATAATTAGAGTATCTATTAGAACTTTATTGTTAGGACCCACCTCATCAATTGTGATGGAATGTTATTTACCTTTCTCTCTAGACCCTATTTTTTGATTTCATATGTTATAATTGAAAACCCTTTACTTAGTTCATTGGTTTTCATATTTTCCTTATTTCAAGAAGTCGAAACATTTTATAGTAGACTAAGGGTTTACACGAGAATTCCTTTTTTCCATCACATTAGTGAGTTTATACCATTTTCATTCGCTATCTAGGTGACCTTCCTTCCCAAATCTAATGCATTTCATTGTACTATTCAAGAAATATTTGGGATTACTCTTCCTATACTCTTAACAAGTGGGATTTTGGACTTTCTTACCCCATGTGATTTCACCATCTCTCCCCCAGAATTAAACCCCATTCTCCACTTCTTATCTCTAGACCCATGAGACCCTTGAAATTCAATAATCTATATTTCAAGTTTAAGGGAACACCTGAAAATTTAACCATAGATATCGATGTCTCAAATTGCTAAAGCTTTTCATAGACCATAATTATCCCACTAAATAAGTGGTCAAATTTACTTTTAGATTCAATGAAAAATAAAAAGGAATATCATGCAAGTATTTTGAAGTTTTCCTCATATGTCTTGATGGATTCATCATCCTTTTAACAGAGTCCAAGAAAATCTCTCTCTATTTTAAGTTAAAAAGTGAGGAAAATATTTATCAAAAAACATTTTCCTACATTATTTCCAATCCATCTTTTAGATTTATTTCTTGGGATTTTTATTCTTGATTAACATCCACCGTTGTTCAACTTATCCCTCTATGAGATAAAAAAACAACACAAACTCCTCTTTCATAGTATATTAAATAAAATATAAGTTCTTTCTAATAGAATAGATTCATTTTTATGGGATAAATGGATCATAAGTTCCATTGAAAGTTAGAGGAATTTTCCTTATAAAGGTATCAATTACAACTTTAAATTTCTTAGATGGATGTGGGTGTTCCTCATAATTCAGGTTTCTTTTTAAAACATGAGTTAATTGAAAAATTATTTTCATAAAGTTCCTTGATCTGACTCCCATGAGGATGGGCATCTCATTTGGGCAATCATTATGTTTTCCATCACATTGGTTGTTGGCTTGGTTTCTCATATTTCTATCCATTGACTATAATAAAGGAGAATTATGTATGGGAATCTTCAAACTATTAATCATATAAAGGTAAAATATAAACATTGAAGGGATAACCCATAAATCACATTTATTCCTTAATGTATTAATTTTTTAGGTTTCAATCTATGTTATCCATGAAATATTTTCAAAAATTAAATTTCATGGGAATTTTTATTCCCTTCATAATGGTTTGTAAAAAGAATATGATCAACCAAAGAATATCCCCCAGGAGTTTCTAAATATGTGTGTAGTATTAAGACTCTTTTTCATGCACTATATAATGATTTATTTAATATCTAATATTCCCTTTTTAGGTTTATTACCCCTAGGCACAACTATTCCATAACAATATCCACTTTCCAGTATCCATACAGGGATGTATTTAATTAGAGAACCATGGAATCCATACTTTGAAAAAATTTAGGGATGTTTTCCTATGTTTTACTCTTGTCCCTATGGTTTTATACTTCTAATCCCCAAAATAACTAGACCTTTCACTGATACCAACTATGATAACCCATATCTTTCATGCACATTAATTCAGGATTTATTATATAAATATTCACTTAATAAATTCCTAAAAGATCAATATGAATAGTGTATTTGGTTAATTAGATAAATATCATAATAACTTTAAATAGGTATAAAATGAAATTATTTAAAAACTCTATAAAATTACCCTATATTACATTGATCTTCTAATACTGCATGAGATAGCTTGGGCATATACATAAGAAAGGGGTGATATATAAATCCTAATGAGAGAATAATAAAAAATAACATGATAAAAGTAATACATGTGAGTCAAGAGGCATATCAAGGAGACATAATAAGGTGTGAATCATAAACATGAACATTGAATCGTTATATAAGAAGATACCATCAAGGCATCATAGGAATATGGATACAATATAAAACATGACATCATAAGAATAAGTCATGGAAAACCACCAAGAAATTATAACATAATGATCTAAGGATAATCAATACTACACCATACATGGTATCTCATGAGATAAAAACATTACCCAATGCATTTGAGGGCTATATAAATATGATACCACCCTTCACCTTTATATGATGTGCATGAATTTGTGTTATATATAGATCATACAACACAAGAATGAATTTCATCACATTTAATCCCACTATTAATTAGTGTGGATTACTTACATAGAAGTACATAAAAAATTAATTATAGGTACATCTAGGTGAATACCCTTGATTGGAATCATGTATGGGTATTCACAACACAAAATTTTTTCACATAAAATCACTAGATAATTTTGGAAGCATAATGGGTATACATAATGGTTCATGGAAGAGTTTAATGAGAGTGAAGGTGGTATATCATTAATTAATAATGATAATTATAGTAAATGGATGTTTAAAAACACATTACAACATGAAAAATTAGAAATCAATGGGATTAGTATAAAGAAATTACTTGAATAATTATGTCAAAAATTGGTTGGGGTGATGTTTTTTTTCAAAAAAATTAAAATATAGAGGTGATATAGTAATATACTATATATGTACCATATAAGTACTATATTTTTTAAAAGTTTATATAAAGGAAATTTTGAGTTTTATAAAAGTTATATGGTTATTTTAATGAATATTTTATAGTATAATCACATTACCCTTACTATTGGTTAATATGTTGTGTCACTATATCAAGAAATAATATTTAATTCTATTATTTTATCCTAAAGAACCCTCCCCCTATAAATACCACTCTTTAACAACCCATTTAACCCCTAATTATATGCCTTATCTCATCTAAAATCTACCCTAATATATCATAAACTCTATACCCATGACCTATAATCCTTGGTCTCACAAAATTACCAAACTAAGGTGCCTTAAGTTTAATCCTAAGAGTGAAAATCCAAAAGAAGATGTATTATTCTCAACCAAATTATCTTATATTATTTTATCTTTCTAACTCCTCAAATATATTCCATCCATGATAGTATTATAACATAAGTATTATTAATAAGATGAAATGTTTATATACCTTTTCAATATCCATTATATTACCCCTCTCAATCTAATAAAAAATGAAAATATTGTTCATGTTATGGTCGGTTCACCGCCTCCTAACCAACACATTCTAGTTTTCACCATTGCCTTCATGGATTGTTAAAATTCACAAATTATGGTTTAAAAGGATATAATTTTATTATTATATATTATTTCAATTTATTTAATGTATAAATATTCATTTGGTTTAATAAAACCTAATAACTTTATCATGGTAGAAAAAATGTCTAAATGAACTAACTATATAATGATAACATTTATACTAAGTGAATCACCCCTATATCAGAACAAAAATGGATATTTTTGGTTATATAAACTTATAAAACTAAATTATCATTTAATTATGGAGTTTTGTATCATTTTAAAATAACTTCTATAATTATCCCCAAACCAAAATAGTCCAGGAACCTTGAAATGAACTCCCATGGGAGAGTAAGATTAAACATGATGTCTTAATAAAATAAATTTAAAATAACAAAAAATAATATTATTAAATAAAATAATAATTAACGAGGTTCTAAATTAAGTTTTTAATGAACATAATATTATTATTTAGGATGTCAGTTGAATGTAAAAAATGAATAAATGACCCGAGGTAAGGGATTTTCTGACCACCCTCTTTACTTTTTAGTTACAAATTCTATTTATTTTTTTCATTTTACCTCTAATATCATCTCAGTTAAATATTCTATATTATATATATACATTACCTGAATATATACCTAGTTTAATTTACCTTTATTCATTGGGAATAATATGTATTCTTCACGTTTACTTCTAAATTAATTCTTTTAAGTAGAACCATTTAAAGGGACATAGTATAATTCTTATTTATTTTTATGTACCAATACATATAATGTTTTTAAAATTATGTGGTTTCTAAAACCACTCATTATTTTATGGAAAAAAAATTTGGGTTAATTTATAGTTTTATGGAAAATATTCTGCTCTTAACTTCTTTAAAGATTCTTGACCCTTTTTCTTAAAACCCATTTTAGGAGCTTTATTTTAAACATACCTCTACACTCTTTGTTATGTATTTAATTCAGTTGAACATAAACTCTAGGACCTATTATTCCTTATTCATTTATCAATGTACAATAATGCTTTAATCTCTTCTTTCATAGGATTAATTGTGATATTTCATTTGGATATGATGTAAGATGAGATTATGTAACCCATTTCCTTTCATGGGTTTTATTACGATTTTGACTTATGATTAATTTACTTATATAGATCACAAATACATGTACATATTATAATTTGATGTGTGGGACCTGAATTATAAATCTCTCAAATGCATTGGGAAACGTTTTAATCTCATGATATACTATGTACGGTGTATAAGGGGTTATCCAAACAAACTGTTTTATGATGTCATGGTGGCGAGACTTAACTTGTGCTTAAAATTTTATGATTTATGTTGTTTCCACATTACCTTAATTACATTATCATATTATTCATCCTTTTTATTTTATGCTTCATTTTCATGATATATGATCTTCCACTTTGTAATATCATGTTATGCCTTTGGTCGGAATAGTTTTATTTCACTAACATGTTTATTTCAATTATAGGATTTATAAATAACCCCTTTAATTATGTATGTCCCCACGTTATCCTATGTAGTACTATAATATCATTATGATTTAATATCCCCTTTTGGATATAAAAATATTGAATATGTAGTTTATGTTCATTTTTTTTGTATTTATGCATCAAATCTCCCAAAGACAGTAGACCTCTATATCCTAGGTTTGTATTTTGTTGAATTTAAGGTTAAAAATAATGAAATAAAATGTATATGAGATTTGGGATATTATAGTTGGTATCAAAGAAAGGTATGGTTTTTTAGGGATTATGATTGAGAAAACATCATTGAGAACCCTATGGTTAAGTCTATATATTGGAAAACATTCTAACATTTTGGTAAAGTATAGAGTGTGTGTTTTACTGACAATACCAACCCTTTATAGACACTAACAAGTGGATAGAGGCTCTAACATATATTCACATTAGTTTAATAAACTTGGTAGAGTTTGGTTGGGTATTAACTTGATTTTCACTTGGTTCACAAGAAAGGGGCCTAACTTCACACCCGATTAGCACTCCCATGGGATATGCTTTGGTTAATTCACATACTCTTTATAAACTATTATAAATGATTGAATATATTATTATTGTATTTGATGTTTTAATATATAACTAGTTAGGTTAGAGAACAAAATAGGAAAACTAACATGGATTACCTATATTGAAACATAGAAATTTATATGTTATGATATACATGTTATTTTTGAGTTAATATTTCTAAGTTCATAGTTTCCTTTATATATGATTATCAATTTTGGTATTCTCATCCCCAAAATTCTTTTGGTTTTAGTAATTTATTAAAACTAAAATTTAATTGAGATAGGTATGATTAATATCCATCAATTAACTTAAAATATCTTATATTATTATATTTGTACACATTCTTTCATATCATACATGTTTAGTGGAACTATTAAAACCCCATCTAAAAAACCAGAGATTAAATTGTCAGTGAAAACCAAAAATGGATAAATTGTTATAACTCAAGAATAGAACACTTCCATAATTAACATATGTGCAATAAATCTCCAAGAGAACCTAGTTAGACTTCCTTTAGTGGAATTTTATGTCATATTGGGAATGGATTCACTCTCCCTATATAGATCTCATATCAATTATTGGAATATGAAATTTCATTTTGTATCCCTAGTCATCCTACAAGGATGATAATGAACTCCATTTGTAAGAAAATTATTTAATATGGATCTTGACACCCAATAATAAGGGACTCATGACTCAAATATCTGTCATAAAACTAAACAATGAAGACAATTTAAATGTTCTATTAGATATAGAACCATAAGAATAATTTTCTCTAAACTTATTGTATATGATTATGAACATTTTGGTTTTAGTATTTGATTAGGTATAGGATCCTAAAAATAAATTTGTGAAATGAATGTTTCTAAAAACGCATATGTCATATATCATGATCCATGACTATATTAAGAATACCCTCATATATTTTCAATGAGATAATATAAAATTGTGAGGATGTAATTTATTTAAGGGGGTATACTATAATATCCTATATTTCAAATGAATATTTTTATACATTTTCATTATTAAATTATAAATTTAAATATCAAATGATTTTCTATACATATCTATCTTCTATATTATTTCTTTTACATATTTTTATTTAAAATATTATTTTAAATATAATTGAATTTTATTTATTAAAATCATTTTATAAAATCTTTTTTAATCTATTAAATATTATTTTCACATATATAATTATATAACAACATTAATTTTTAGTTTTTTTCATATCATAATAGTAATTAAGTCATTATAATATAATGGTTAACTTGGTATGATATATCGTTTCAACATCCCAAATTTGTAACAAATTGAATATTATGCCTCTTAACATTTTATGTGAAGCAGTGATGAATGATTAAATTTAATTTTAATAATAAAATATTACTTTATCATGTATATTTAATTACATTAAAGTTTATTTAATCAATAAATAGATTTTATATTATATTATCTAAATATTTTATTAGTAAAACAATTATATTTAAAAAGTTAAGTAAAAAAGTTTTATAATAAAATACAATTAATAATTTTTTAATATAAAATGTAAATACTCTTCTGTATTTATTATTATTATCACAAAATGGTTATAAAATTTTGATAATGAATTTTTTAGAAAAATAATATGGTCATTGGCATATATTGCATTCAAAGTGTATAAACTTTGTTGCACTAATACAATTTTCATGATTATGTATTTAAAGGATAAATTCCACATAATTATAATAAAAATTTAATAAAATGAAAATGTTTCACTTTAATTGATAATTAATTACCAAAAATATAATAATTAAGGAATAATAACAAATATAAATATTATAACTTATAATAAAAGAAGTAATTTTTGTTCTTAATAATTTTTTTCTAGTGTAATTTATTATTTTAATTAAAAGATAAATATATAATAATTAGGATTTTAAATTTATAAAATCTATTTTTTCATATTTAGAAAGATATATTTTTCATAGAGTGATTTTTTTAGAATTTTATAAAAATGTTAATTTTGGGGTGAATAATAAAAATATAGTTTTCATGCATAATACATTTATTATTTTAGAATTAATTTTTAGGAATGAAATATAATAAAATATTTTTTAGATTTTGAATTATCATGTTTAAATTATATAATATGGTCAATTTTATTTTTAGGCATAAAATTATGTTACCATGGTGAATGTTAGTTTCCACAATAAAGGAAAAAAGGTTATTTTCAAGGAATTTTTTTCTTAATTATTCAATATTTTTATAAATTAAATTAATTTATTTTAAATTAATACTATAATTTAATGTTTAAAAATATAAAAAATATATTAATAATCATTTAATTATTAATTTACAATAAATAAAGAGATGAGAAAATAATGTATAAAAAGACATTTTTCTATAAAAATATTTTTTCTATATTTTCTATTTAAATTGAAAAGTTAAATTTATAATATTAAGAAAATTATTTTTATATAATGGTTTATTGTTTTGGAATCATCACATTAGAAAATTATTGTGGGAATGTTTTTTTATCTAAAAAAACACATAGGTGAAATAGAAAAATACCATATAAGTACTGTATAAGTCTAGTATTATGTAGTAGTTTATATCAATGAAATTTGGATGTATCCAAAAGTTATTTTACTATTTTAATTTTAACTTGACTATGTAATATCATACCCCTTACTATTGGTTTTCATGTTGTGTCACTATATGATTAAATAATATTCTATTCTAATATTCTATAAAAAATCACCCTCCTCCCCCTATAAGTATCATCCTTCAACACCCAATTTATCCAATAATTATAAGACATATATCATAAAAAAACTACATTAATATATTCCCAAATATCTCTTCATGACCTATATTCCTTGGTCTCACCAATATACCAAAACAATGTTCCATAAGAATAATCCTAAGAGTGAACAACCAAATTAGGAGGTAACACTCTCAACCCAATTCTGTTATACTATCTTACCATTCTACCTCTAAACATATATTTTATCCATTATAGTATTATAACACAATTTTTACTAATATAGTTATATATAATTATACTTATGGAATTTCCATCACTTGATTCCCTCTCATTCTAATTCAAAATGAAAGCGTTTTTCATATTATGGGCGGTTCACCACCTCCATGAACAACATATTTTTATTTTTCACCACCACCTTAAAGGTGGATTAGAATTCATATATTTTGGATAAAATGGATATATATGAGTTTATTATAAAATTTTACATATTTTAGAAATGATAAATAGTCACAAGGTTAAATAAAACATAAAATGTCTATCATTCTTGAAAAAACATCTTAAATGAATTAACTATATAATTTTTTTTTACTAAATGAATCACACGAATTTAAGATAAAAATGGTTATTTAGTATCATATAAACTTTTTTAACGAAACGAAAAATATTTATTTTTTACTTATTGAGTTGTGGTCTCATTTGATAAGAACTTTCATAATTGTCCACAAACTAAAACAGCCTTGGAACTGTGAAGAGAACTCTCTCAGGAGAGTAGGAATAAACATGAAGTATTAATAAAATGATTTTAAAACAACATAATAGAATAGTTCTAAATATAATATATATTTAAATGTATTTTAATCAAGTATTTAATGAACTTAATTTGATTACTCTATAAGTTAGATGAATGCATCGAATGAGTCAAGGACCCAAGGTAAGGGATCTTCTGACCACCTTCTTTAATTTTGGGCTACACTTTATCTTTACTTATATACCAATCCCTATAACCTATTATAATTTACTTATTACATATTATATATATATATATTCCATTTATATACAACTAGTTTATTTTATCTCTCTTTTTTTTGGAAGAATACATGTTCTTCAAGTTCTTTGCATAATTCTTTATTCTAAGTAAATTCATTTAAAGGGAACTAGTATAATTTTATCTATTTTTATGTACCTCTAAATTTAATGTTTTTAACCTTACATGGTCTCTAAAAACAGTCATTATTTTATGTAAAATCATTTTGTTTCATTTTTAGTTTTAAGGAAAATATTATGCTCTTACACTCTTTAATGATTCTTTACCTATTTTCCCAAAAATGCGTTTAAGAGGTTCATTTCCAAACCAACTTATCCATTATTTTTTATGAATTTAATTCAATTGAACATCATTTTAATTACCAATAATTCATTATTAATTTATTTATCTCATATAATACTTTAATCACATTTTTCATGGGAGTCATTATGATATTCAATTTGGTTATGATTTAAGTTGAGATTATATAACCGATTTCTTTTTCATTGGTTTTCTTATACTTATTCCTTATGATTGATTTAATTATGTTACACAAATATGCATTTATATAAATCCATCCAACGCATTGTGTAATGTTTTCATCTCATGAGATACCTTGTATAGTGCATGAGAGTTTAGCCTAGCATACTATGTTATGTTGTCTTGGTGGAGATCCTTGAATTATGAATATGATGTATTGTTTTATGTTGATTCTACATTTACATGATGAAACTATATTATAATATCATCCTTATACTTATATTATTCCTTTAGATTATATATTATCATCATCATTATGATTTATTTTTATGTCACTTATCTTAGCAATTATATATCACTAACAAGTTTGTTCCCTTAGCGGGCTTTATAGCTCACGCCATTCCTTATGTATGTTTCCAGGTTAACCTATATAGTATTGGATGATCATTGAGATTTAGGAGCCCCTTTTGGATATCAAAATAATTAATATGTAGTTAAGGTTAATGTTTTGATATTTATGTTTCTAATCTCCCAAATCCACTATACCTCTATATCATTTGTTTGTATTTTTGTATAATTTTATGTTAAAAATCATGAAATAAATTATTCATGAAGTTATGGTTTCTAGATATAGAATCAATACATGAATATCTTGAAAACATATAAAAGGTATCTATTATCCGTGGAAATATTTACCAATAAGACCCTAAAATCATAGAAACCTAAAAAATTCCCTAAGACAACTCATCCATGGTTTATGGATAATCATTAAATTATCTTCTCATAGAAACCCAGGATACAAAAAAATACACTAAAATGATCTTGAACATCTAAAAAATAATTATGAAAATAAGGTGTGAGTATAATAAAACTCAGAGGGGTTTCAATTTAGACTCTAACTAAAGTGATGTGATTAAAGCATAATAATGTATATTTTATTTCAAAATAAGAACAAAAAACTGTGACTGAAAGTGCCTAGTTGGAGTTTTGTATCACTGAGAGGGGGAGGTGGTGAATCAGTGATACTCTTTTTCTTTTATGTTTCTTTTCAATTGAAATAACCCTCACCTCCTCTTAAATATTTCAATTCCCTACTAACAAAAAAATAAACACACATCTAAAGGAACAAAAAGATTTACAAGGTTCACTATTCAATAAGAAAAGCTACATCCTTGGTATGGTTTGGAAATGATCTAAGACCATACAATCCACTAGAAGTCAATCCTTGGATTATAATAATTAGGAAGTACCCATTCAATCGTGTAGCACTATGAAACAATAAAACTAGTGCATGTGAACCCTCTTATCACAATAGAGTAATAAAAATGTTTTGTAACAACAAATTTTACCTGTGTTTCTTTTCAATTCAATAAATGTATTCAAATTTTAATACAATTCATCAATTCCTTACCCAGAAGAAAGGTGAGAACCACCTAGACTTTGTTATGAAACACTAAGTCCAATATTTTCTGAATCCGATTCCTCTAAGTCTGATTCTTACAAAACAATAATCCCAGTACAATTTTCTGATAGAATACAATAGAGTAGAATCAACACCACTTAAATCCCTAAATACAATTGTCAAGACGAATAGAATATGAATGAATCATCACCACCCAAAACAATTGTCAATCCGAATGAAATTGATATCTTCTTCTCTCTAGAAATCCAAAGCTTCTCTCTCTTCTATAGTGAATAGTGAAAGCATCACAAAGTACAACGTACTTATTTACCTTTTATATGTTACCCAAAAAAAGTTTAGGAAAGAATCCCAAAACACTTTAACACTCACTTAAATTCACCCAAATCTAAATTTCTCCGAAAGTCTCAGAGCAATTATGACTTTTCCAACGCTTCTCGATTTTTCTCGAAACTTCTACAATCTTTATCTCTTCTTTTCTAGACTTCGATTTCAAATATCAATAAGATTACAATTGATGAGAAAAACATGGGTATGATAATCTGAATTCAATTATTTCATGTTGATTTCTTCAAAACAGTGCTTGAAACCATACCAATTTAACGTGTTTACAGAAATGCACTTATCCACTTGAGATAAAATCACTGTTTTAAATGAATGGACCCCCCTTGAAAATTTATTTATCAATCTCCACTTTCTTTTCTTTTATCTTGAACCACTTGAGAAAACACATCCTCACATTCAAAACCTGTGCTTGAATCATGACTTCCTTCATGATTTTGAATGCATTGAGAATCAGCTTTAGCATCGTATGAATTGAATTGGAAGGTATTGTAACATTCCATTCATTCATTCTTCTTTATTCTTCATCTCAACCCAAAAATTATATTTTCTGAATACAAATGGTCTGGATACGATCATACTGAATATGATCATTTTGGATATGGTCATTTTTGGTTATGATCATTCTAGTTACTATTGCTGGTTAAGATCATTTTAATTATGATCATTCTGGTTATTATTGCTGGGTATGATCATTCTGGTTACAATCATTCTAGTTATGATTGCTGGGTATGATCATTCTGGGTACGATCATTCTTGTTATGATTGGTGGGTATGATCAAATACAATATAAAAATGATGATATTCCCAGATATGATAAAATATGAAAGCAATAATCTGCCTGGATATGATACAATACATTATGAATATGATTCCTTTTTGAATGGTATCATCACTTCTATTTTACCTAGATCCAATCAATTACAATCTGAATATGATTCATTCTCAATCAACACCATCTCTTTCTATTTCTTCTACCCAAATACGATTGTTTTGAAAACCAATCAGTGTCTCATCTTCCATCGGTACCACTTCGATCAACACCACTTTCCATCAGAATCACCTTTCCTATAGACATAACCTTTTTCATAAGAACCTCCTTTTTCTTTGGCACCACATTAATTGGCCCCACATTTCCATCAGTACCACTTTCATCGGCACCACCTTTCCATCAGTACCTCTTCGATTGTTTTGAAACACAATCGACACCACCTCTTCAATCTGGATATGATTATTTTGAAAAACAATCGCTACTAGTTATTTCTCTCTACCATTCGAATATGATAAATCTGAATATGATTATTTTCTAATTGTTTTGAAAAACAATTGGCACCGCCTCTTTAATCTGGATATGATTTTTTTCCAATTGTTTTGAAAACAAATCAGTACCACTTCCTTCTCTTTCACTCCCCCTTTCTCCTATAAATATTTCATCACAAGTTCTCACATCAACTCATGATTTATATGAAATAAAAACCATCAAATCATTGTCACAATTAAAACAAAAGTTTCACATCGGTTCCAATGTGAAACTGATGAAAATTCACTTCCAACATGATACATTCTCCTATGAAACCGTTTCTTCCTAAAACTGATCAATTATTTTATAAAACAAACCCAAAGAAGTTATTAAAATTGAAGTTATTTCCTTTCTTCAAAACATACATTGACAAAAAAAGACAACACTTGAATACAAAAAACCTTCATCATCAGCTTGCTCCTAACAACAAAAATAAAAAATAATACCCACAATGTCTTGATATTTCCCACATCTCACTAGATCCACAATCCTCAAAATCACTCAGCTATCTATAGATCATCAAAATCAGTACACATAATCTATTAAAACAAGGCCTATACCAAATAATGCATACTATAATAGTAGTTTTCTCCAAATATTTCATTTAATACCACCATATACTATAATTTTGTCATATCACACCCATAATAAACCAATAATTACTATATGTTGGGTGAGAATAAATTCCAACCCAACTGGTCATTGAGTTTGATGCATCCTCCCAAGATGTTATGTTATACCAACCATTAATTACTCGGGTGATGATTTTCAATGATAATAATTGAAATACCTCAATCAAATAACAAAGCACATAATTGGTATATATACAAGATATAATCCTAAGACGCATCACTTCCGTAGTGGTATCTCTACTAGGTATAAATATCTCAAGATCTATGGTATAGGTATTTCTTAGTGCCTCATGTCATTCCCTTAAAAATTGAAAATATGATGATCAAATTGCCTAAAAAATCATCATAGTTCACTCTATATAGGAACAATACATCTTATAGAGAAAATTTGTTCAAACACATATCCTAAGAAAAACTATAAAAAATACTACATCATAGAAAGCCACACTATATAGAACAAAACATCTAGAACAAAACTATTAGATCATACCTTTTATAAAAATACATAAATAAAATCCACATATCATTATATAGAATAATATCTAGATTATCAACCTCCTTTTAGAACATGAATCTATGTTTCTACCAAAATTGTTTTAAATAAGAAGTGATGTCACTAAATAATCCCTCTAGAACATGTAAGAAATGTTATAAATCCTCACTCACATGATGGAAGGTTACAAAGAATCATCCTTTAGAAAAGTCTACCATGTAAATACTACAAAATATAAGTATCAATTTTATCAACATCACCATAAAAAAATTGTCCTTCTATTATATCAAAATCAAAATATGCATCCTCCAAATAAAAATAATCCACTATTAATCAATCTAAAATATAATAAAAAAATGAAAATATAATTTCCTTTATGATCCTACCAAAAATGACTAACCAAACTAGGTCCTACGAACCATTTAGATAATGTCCCTTTGGAATATTATAATATGGGAACACATAGTTATGTCATGACATCCTATAGATTTACCATGAAAATTTCACATTGGTGAATTAATTTTTGAATCATTATCTAAATATATATTCATTTCACATCATCTGAAAACCAAAACTTCATTAAAAATTTTAAAATAGTAAAAAAATAAAAAAAAATCACAATAAAAAACTATTCATATAACCATTTAGACATATTTGAATCTTCTAAAAATAAATTTTGGGAAAACATTTCTGACACCATCCCTCTAAGATCCTTAATTTGGTTGCACTCAAAATTTATCAAACCTCTATATTTTATCTAATTTTCCACTCAATAAGACATTGAATTTTTTCAACCCACTATAAGAGGATTCTATAAGGACACCACCCTTTGGAATGTGACTCAAATACAATGGTTTGATCTATCTAAAAACAAAATAATGAATTATACTATATAATATATTCTTTAGACTGTCTATAGTATACAATATATTATTTCATTCTATATATTATCATTTTTTATTATTTTATATCATAACCAAGCATCCACACCACCCAAAAATAACCATAAATAAACATTAATAGTGGGACTATAACCCTATAAAAATGATCATATTAAGATAATTTAATCTAACCCTATAGTATAAAAAAACAAGTTCATATTAATGATGTCTATAAATGGTAAAAGTTAGAATTTGATGCTAACAATTAATCACTAGTATTGAAAATACAACCACATTACTCCCTCTAAAACTATTCTTTCTACCAAGACCTTGAACATTACATTTAAAAAATCTGTAATGGAATAACCACTAATAGGATAACCAAATATATCTTACTTAAAATCATTACCAATCCCTCTAATTTTTTTAACAAGAACTCCACCACTATGAGAAAATTTTAATATTATCCTAGAAGGGAATATTTATTGGTGCAAGGATAAAAAATTTCTAAAAAATCTATCTAATGGCCAACAAATTGGGAAAATTAAACTCCTTTAATCACAAAAAATATCATACTTGGGGGTAAAATAATGAAATTTATACATTAAATTACATGATGTAGATAGTGTTATGGATATTAGGTTATCCTCATAGTGCATGTGTTTTAGTATAAACAATATTGTACTATCAATGCTAAATTCATGTTTTTGGGTAACAAAACCAGTGAAGTGATTGTATTCATGATTTTCTATTTTTATATCTACTTCAGTAGAAAATTATATCATTCATATTATATATAAATACTATACAACGTAGTGGAAATTATCTTTCTCAAATCAATAATATATATTTATCATAAATCTATTCCTATGGAAACATAACTCTTGGTGTTATCCATTTAAGTGTAACACAATGATCTTAATGGGACATGGTTACCAAAAATTTAATATTATTAACATCTAGAAAAACTCACAAAAAAATCCATGGGTGCCTAAATTTTAGGATTACATCACAAAATGATCAAGTTATTAACATGTGTTCACTTTATAAGGAATATAACACCTAGTATTTCCAAGGAATTAATAATATATCACTATCTTATTTTTTTTTATTCCCAAAATATATACATGATTATTAAAATTTATTTTTGTATCATATAACTTCAGAAAATTTAATACGCTATGTTCATGTTATTATCTAAAATTTTATACAATTAATGAATGATGTTACATACCCAAAAAATAAAAATATAATTATATATACCCATCTCCAAAAATATATCATGCATATGTCATATGAAACCTTTACATGTAATTCCTTATAATCATGAGAAATTAAAATACACTCAAGAACAAGTGTGGTGTGACTGCTATCGAACCCCCATTTTTATATAATAGAGCATAATCTCTTAGGCTAGTGAGATGTTTAACCAAAAGTCCTAGTATCCAAATATCACTACTCAAATGAAATCTTAATTCTATTATATTTACAATACATAATATTTATCAATCATAAAAACTCTTATTATTGACTTCTTAACCAAAATAATCATCATCATGGTTGAATTTTACTAAATCACATGTCTTAAATAGTATGTAACTCTTTATATAAATTGTATAACATTTATAATATATAGTTTAAATAATTTAATCTAAATATGAAACCCAATCAAAATAAAAACTATTCATACTCATAAATAATTAACAAGTAGTGAATAAATAAATAAATTATCATTTTAAAAATTTACATGAAATATAAAATTTTGAACATTTCATAAATAAACTGATTTTAAATAATTTATAATTTTGAACTACATTTTTCAACCGTCTATTATATATAAATATAAATAATTTATATTTATATTATATACTTAAATAATTCATATTTTATCATTTACCAAGGTTATATATAAAATTCAATATATCAAAATATAATATCAATTAAAACTTGAAATTTTCCCATTTTAAATTTTAAAAAAAATTTCATGTTAATAATGTAAAAAATTTACATTTTTAAATACCATATATTTTATATTAGTTTAAAAAATTGAATAAATAATAAAAAATATTTTTTTACAAGGTTAAAATAAATTTCTAAAATAATTCATTTAATATAAACAGATTATATTAAAGTAATTTAAAATATTCATAAAATAATATAAAATATTTAATATTTATCCTCATGTTTATATTTATATACACTTAATAAATTTGTTAATAATTATATTTAAAATAATTTAAATTAAAATTCGAAAATAAAACTAAATAAATTCATTGTAAAATATTTAATATTGAAAAATAATGTGAAATAATTATGATATAAAATAATTTATTCTATAACACAAAAAACATTATCTCTATTACACCACCCAAATTGTATTAAAATTATAAAATGATAGAAAAATGACAGTGTTAACTACTTAACACTACTATGTGTGACACAAGCATCGTTTTCCCCACTTTGATGCTTTAATTTCGGGAAATCTCATTTAGTAATTGTAAATAGTTTTCAATATTGTTTGTATAGTCATCTTAGGAAACAAAATCACTACTATTTTGTTTATGTTAATGTTTCAAAAAATGCAATGATATTACATTATATTAATGTTTTAGAAACATGAAAAATGTATTGTAATATGGACAACATAATCACCAATATGATGTCATGTCATGATACTATATTTTTATAACCTTTGAACCTAATATGATGCAGGATGCGTGGGACACCATTATATTTTAAGGAATGGACTAGGGTTGGTTTTAGAGGAGGAATAGGGAAGTTGATTTATTTTTTATGTGGGGATATATTCTATGTTATGGAGTATATTTTTCACTGTGGAGGTGGTGGATGTAGTGTTCTTGTGGAATTGCAGTGTAATGATCAGATTTTTTGGTTCTATATATTTTGTAATATCCATGACATGGAGAATTGGATGTGTTGTGGAGGATTCAAAGGTGTATTTCATCTAGTTTTTCCAAATTTTTGGTCACTATGATATAGAGTTAGGTTGCGACATGTCCTTCTTCTTATCTTTTTAATTTGATGGCATGGTGGTTCCCTTGTAGTAGGGTCTCTTTTATAGTTCTAGAGGATCTAAATATGGATTAATCCATGGTCGTTGAACACAGTTTTGACCAACACAATTGTTGTGTAGTCCCTTACCTTGCATCATAGTTTTTTTTCATGTTAGTCCCCTTTGTTCGGTGGTGTAGGAATTGCGTTGTGGTGTTATGTTTCCCAATTTTCCAAGTAAATTAACAAGAACCCTCAAACCCAACCTTTCCTCTCAATTCTTGGGTTTCTTAAGTGTATCCCTCAAAGGTAATTTATCCCTATTTAATTTTATTATAACCATTTCCTTGATATATTGATACGTTGTTTTCCAAGAGGTATGATTCATCTATTTTTTCTGAATCCTCTTCTTCTTCTTGAATTGTACATGGATCTAGGCTACATTGGATAGATCTATAAATTATATCATTATCTAATGATTGATTCTTGTCTTGTTGATAGATTGAAATGAATCTGTAGAGTCAGAGACCCTTCCATGGCCTAAATCTTATTCCAATATTGACAACAGATATCCTTGGGTAATCCTTAGTATGAGGTCTAGTTTCGATTGGCGTGTGAACAATATACGAGTGATGAACCAATTTTTGGAACTTAGGTCTTATAAAATCTTGACATTGAAATCAACATGTTTGAGGTTATAAGTTCCTTATAATTTATATTCATTTTATAAATTTTAATCTTGATAATGAATTTATATATGTGTGTATCCATTGAGACCCATGTTTGATATTGATCACATGTGTGTATATATGTATCTTGCGATACCCATATTGATATTGATCGCATGTGTGTGTGTGTGGAGTTGATAATCATTCTCGATATGGTATGTTTTTCTATATGTGTTATTTCCTATTGTGTGTGAATGTATAGATTTTTTAGGTTTTGATTCTAGAAGAAAATTACAGGTGTATTATCATGGAAAAGTTATCCCTTAGATGGGGTTCTTGTGTGACATGCACTGATGATGATGATGGACTGAGTCATTGGGTTAGGGTATGAGGCCTTGAGGCCTTCCCTATGGAAGTGGTAGGATATGATAGTCATGTGCCCTGAACCTATATAGAGATAGGTTATGATATACTTATATCATTTCTCAAGATAGAGATGAGGCTTGACGACCTTGTGTCATGACCCAATGTTTTTTGGAATTGTGGATAATTAGAGATATATGTGGTGTACTTGTGGCTAGACCTAGTTCACAACTTCCATTATGATTTTCCTTTTGGCATGGAGCCCAAGAAGGTATGTCTAGGGTTCTTGGAGGCTTTTTTAGTTAATGATCACTTAATACATGATTTATTACTATTCTCTTGCGCAATCATCTATTATCAAGGAATACACCTATTCTGTATGTTAACTTATGTTAAGGATGTATTGGTGGCTTTCTATTGAGTTTATACTCACATACTGCATGTGAATCTCGATGCATGTGAATAAGTCATGATCAGGGATCTAGGTAAGGGAAATGACCCAGTGATAAAGAGTTGAGGGGATAGAGCTTGGTGTTTGATGGCGGTAGTGGGATAGAATCTGAAGTTTTTCCAAAATGTCTTTATTTACATTACTCATGTTTTCTTATACTCTAGTTTTAATATAAACTTTGGGGGTCCTTAGTTTATTATATTTCATGACTTGAGATACCTTCCATGTAATATGTTATAGAATTTTTATTAACTTGTTCCAATTTCACTTTTTGGGTTATTATTATTCTGGTGTATGGTGATTGATACTGAGGGTATAATCTCATCATTTTTTCATTCAGACCCACATTGCTAGTTTGAAACCTCTTACATATAGGAAGGTGCACATGAGGTCTATAAATCACCGACCCATAATCGTTGATTTGGGTCAGGGAATTACAGAGTGGTGTAAGAGGAGGTTTTCTTTTGGTTTTTTTCATGACTATGATTGGGGTAAGGTAGAAAAACTTTAGGCTGCTTATAACTCAAATAGGAGAGTCACTTAAGTTCCTGGGAAAATATTATATGAAAAACCTATGAGTTACTAGTTATGAGACTGCTATTACATTTGTAGTTTTATAGTTTCATGAGGATCCTAAGTATTTTATTCTGTTACATTCTATAGGATTTGGGTACGTTCATGAATCATGACTAGGAATGTAGGATCACATGTTATATATACCTATTTATTTCTATGCATGGTAGTTCATTTAATTTAATGTCATGATCTATAATGTCATCCTAACTAGGTTAAATACTCTAAGGGGGGGGGGGTGAATCAGGGTATGACAGATTAAAATAACTTCCCATTTGGATCTTATTTAATTTTAAACAAAACATTATTATATCCCTTTCCCATAGTAATGTATGAATAGAAGTGAAAACATGCATGAGACACAATGATTTTATTTAGTTCACCAGTACTGGATACATCTAAGGAGCATACAAAGGAAATGTTACTATGTACTAAATCCATTAAAGTGCACTTCAGATAAAAAGTTTGAAGAAGACTCACTATCCCTCCTAGTTTACCACCATTAACAATTTTAAATCTCACTGCTCACTCAGCTGAATTCAACCCACTGCTCCTTCAGTAGATTATTCTATTGATCTAAAACACCTTAGAATAGTTTCACACATGAGTGTTCCATGAAGATTAGTTTTCACCAGATAGATGAATTACACTTCATCATGTGGATATTTACATGTATATATACCTTTCACGAACTATTTCTTCCCCTTCACGAACTGCCTAAATCCCTTCACGAGCTTCCTTTCTAATTTTCAAACTACATCCTTCAAAAACCACCTTCTTTGTAGAAATAATCTTTCACAAACCAATTCCTTCACAAAATTAATCCTTCACGAAAACCCTTTCACCATGTAGTGTGAGTGATTCACAACCCTGTTATACTTTGCATACTACAATTCCCTATAAACACCTTACACAAACTGATTTCCAGCTTAGCCAAAATCTTCAAATGATAATATTCTCTAATAAAATATTATCCCTTCTAAAGAAATATTTAGGGGTATTTTATATAGGAAAATGAATCTGAAAAACCCGCTAATCCCAATTACCCAAAACTCCTTTTCAGATTGGTCATCACCGTGTACTTTTCTCTCTATATAGTTTGTATAGCATAATATTCCTTTGCAGAGGCTGCCTTCACTCTCATGAAAAAACCATTTGAGGAACCCTTTAAATAACTATCTTTATTTATAAAATAAAACCCTTTTAGGAAGCCTTAAATACAAAAACTTTGACCGAAAACTACACTCATCCTTTATAGTTCTCATAACATTGATGCTATGCAGAAATATCAATTTTTCTTTGCGGCTCCATAGACTCTCTTTGAAGTTCACATAGAGAAATTCTTATATAGTACATTTTATCATGAAATCCTTTAGGTTTTTTTGGTCCAACCATTTTATATGTGGTAATCCTTCCTTTTCCATAAAACAAATCTCAATTTTTAGGCAAAAAAACATGGAAAGCAATGGGAAATGATACCACCATGTATATGAAATTTCTTGTACCACTTTCAGAGAATCTATTCATTTTTATGGGATCTTTGTCAATATAACTTGTCATTAATCATACTAGAACTCCAAAAATGACTCTGTCAACCTTCATTATTAACAAACAAAATCAACTCAAAATCACTAAAAAGTTACCTTGAGGGATTTTTCCCAATAATCCCCCCATTTGGGCTTATTGAATACTCTTCACTCTTTGATACCACATTAAAGATTCTTTTATCTCTTAAAAATTCAATATTTAGGATTAAAAATGGTGGTCAAATATTTACCCAACACACACTCTAATACCACATGATCCATGCTCAATGTGAGAAATAAGAGTAGCATGTAATGTTCATCAATTAACCACTTCATTCCTGTAACAATAAACTTCCTTCATCACGAACCCCATATTTCCTGATATATAACTTTTGATTGATCATATTTAACATCATATGATTTAAAAACCCCCTATTTCACTACTCCCCAAACCAGCTTCTCCCTTATCTTGATCAAGATATTCCACCCTTTGTTAATGAACCCAGAGGACACTCCTTTGTGGTTGAAATATTGGAAAGAGAACAAATCAGTACAAAATGAAATGAAATACCATACCTTAGGGAGAGGGAGTACCACATCCACACTTTTTCAAGTGTGGGGAGTTGAATTAACTCCAAGATCTAGTTAATTATTCTCAAAAAACTCATTGGATAAGGCCTTCTTCATAATGTCTGCAACCTGTAGTTCTGTATACACATACTCGAACATCATAAGCCTATGATCCACATTCTCCTTAATAAAGTGATACTTTATTTCAAATTTCTTCATTCATGAGTGATGTAATGGATTTTTCCTATGACTTATAACACTAGAATTATCATAATGGATTCTAATCGGAGACTTCACTTCAACTCCCCTATCATCAAGTTGCTACTTTATTCACAATAACTATGTGAATGACTGAGTAGCCATAATATATTCAGCTCTTACAGTGCTTACAAAAATGAAATCTTGTTTCTTTCTTAGCCAATAAATACACAAATTACCAAGATAGAATTCACCACCTCACATTTATTTTATATAATCTTATAAACTGAACTAATATACATATTTATATCCCAATTACTCTTAATGATATGTACAAAAATCCAAAATCCACTGTGACCTTGATATACCAAAGAATTCTTTTTTACTATAAGAAAGTGTCTTTCCTTAGGATTTCATTAATACTAAGCGTCTTGGAATGTAGTAAAAAAATTATTAGGTCATGTCGCTATTAAGTATAATAGAATACCAATGACATGTCTATATTCTGTGACATTAACTGCTTTTCCTTCATGATCTTATGATAGTTTCATCTAGGTATCCACTATAGTTGACATATCCTTATAATTTTCTATTCAAAATCTTATCAGAACCTCCATGGAATATTTTTATTGAGAAATAAATTTTCTATTCCTTCCTTGTGTCACCTATTAACCAAGGAAAAAGTTTATTTCACAAATCATTGAAATTTTGAACTCACTTTGCATAAATTAGCTGAACCTTTTTCACTATGCTTCATTTGATCCACCAAATATTATGTTGTCAACATACACCAACACCATAATCCTTTGATTACTATCATTTTTGACATAGATATTGTAATAAACTCCACCATACTGAAAAATGAGTTTCCTCAAAAACTCATCAAGTATTGAATACTATGCTCTTATTTCTTGCTTCAAGCCATATGGAACCTTACTCATTTGAAAAAATATGTTCTCACCTTCATGAATGATAAAACCATTTGGATACTTGATATAAATTATTCTTCCAAAACCCCATTTAAAAATGCTAACTTGACGTCCATTTGGAAAAAAATTAATTTCCTTTCCACTTATATGGATAAGAATAAATGAATAGTCTCAATCTTAGCAACAAGTGAAATTGTGTCATCAATGTAGATTCCATCAATCTAGGAGTATCTTTGCACATTAGTTATGATTTGTTCCAAATTACCAATCCATATTCAGTTAGTTTGTTCTGAAAGACCCATTTGGACCCAATGACTTTCTTATGTGTCGTCTCAAAACAATATCCCATTTTAGATTCTTCACAATTTGGTCATACTCTTAATTCATAGCCTGAATCCATTTCTCATCTCCAACTGATTCCTCAAAACATTTAGTCTCTACCTAAGATAGAAAATATACATACTTCAAAGACTTCATTCTCCATTTATCAACTGGCACTGCCTGATCACAAATGATATTTTTCTTGTCAATTTCTGCTTGAATCTTTGGAATTCATGAAGATATAGATATAAATTCCTCATAATCATTATTAGTATCTTCTTCAATCAACTTTTTCTACTTCTAATCCCCCTAATATTCTGTCCTCCTCATCACTATCCTTATAGAACTATTCACCATATTGTTGAAGATTCTTTTCATTATATACTAGAGTGAAATCATTACATTCAACTACTTTTCACAACCTCTTGTTGAAGAATTTATATATTTTTTTTTCCTAAATATACAATGAAAATCCCCTCATCTCTAAATAATTAAAATTTATCATGTTTCTCCTTATTGAGAATTAAACACTTACTTCCAAAGTATTGAAAGTATTTCAATGTTTTCTTCCTTCCACACCATAGATCATATGGAGTATTTTATTTCTTTAGACACAATATACCCCTATTGGATATGTAGACCAATGTCAAGAACACTTACTTATATAATTTATTTGGTAGGACCTTTTCAATAAGTATTATTCTATCCATGTTTTTATGATCCAATTTATCTTCTCAACCACTCCATTTTGGTGAGGAGTTCACACTACCAAAACATTATTACTTATCCCATGTTTCTTGATATAATATCCCCCTTTAATATTTGTGAATTCTATACCATTATCAATAAAAAACATCAAAATATTCTATCCAAACATCCTTTCATATTCCCTCTTATATTTTTTATGAAAATGAACACATCGAACTTATGGGAAATAAAAAAAACCCATGCCATCCTACTTAAATCATTAATTAAAAGAATTTAACACCTCTTTTGATCAATTTATCTTGGTGAGATAGGTCCAGACACATCTATATTCACCAATTCAAACAATCCAATTGATTTTTTTTCTTTTTTTTCTTTTATGTATTTATGATAATATTACCTTATTGACAAGCATCATACAAGTGATTATGATACTAGGTCTTCTAGGTATGGTTGGCATAGATATACAAGATGTTTATACCACAGCCTATTTTCTCTCTCTCGGGATATAAAACACATATCTTCTTCTCCACTCACATGTTAGATATTCCCCTTTATATGATTTCCATATAAAACAACTGTAACATATTTTCCCTTGACAATACACAATTTCTTAGTAAATATTATAGCATGACCCAAGTCATACAGTTTACTCATACTTAGAAAGTTGTGACTAAGACCTTCAACAAAAAAGAAATCAACACATCTCATATCTCTGCCCCCAAATTTGGATTTTCCCAAGACAAAAATATTCAAATCGTAATCATTTCTAAATTTTAAAACACCCACATTATCATATTTGAGGCCTATAACAAGATCTTTATTTCCCATCATATGGGATGTGAATCCACTATTAAGGGTCCATACACTAGAACGATTTGATTCTGTAGAGACCCAAAGCTTGACATACATGGAAATTACATTACTTTTGTAGAATACATAATACATAACAAAAACAGACACCCAAGGACCGTAATAGTTTCATGTATTTCAAAACTCGGAACATAATTTTCTAATCATGGTGAAAGGTCATCAATATATCCCATAAAGATCTTACCCTTTTGTTTTCTTAACTAAAACCGTTTCTTATATCCTGGGGAAAA
The DNA here is from genome assembly GCA_963277665.1 of Viscum album. Taxonomy (NCBI): domain Eukaryota; kingdom Viridiplantae; phylum Streptophyta; class Magnoliopsida; order Santalales; family Viscaceae; genus Viscum; species Viscum album. Next base: position 175,536,144 of record OY728151.1, read on the forward strand.
CAAAACATATAAAGGGTGAGATCAAATTCTTAGTAAGGGTAAGCATGGAGAAAATAAGACAAACCATATAAATTTGAACTTAAAAACATGAACATAAAGTTTAAACATCATAATCTTGAGTCATGAAATAAATCTTTCTAGTACATAAGGAATATATCGCAAAGGAATATAAATAATGATAAAATAGAATGGGAATAAAACATGTAATTGTGGAAAACACTTAAGAACATGATATAAATTCCATAGTAGCCAAGGCATTACTACCAAGACCATCATAGTGGATAAAGTCCATTACTGAACCGGGTTTACCAGCCATTTTATCCCTATATTACTGAACCGGATTTTACTTACCATTCTAAACATGTATATATCATGAGATATTAATCATTACCCAATGTATTGGAGGGATATATATGTCCCACCCATCTCATAATGAATTATTTCTTACGTGTTCCAAAAAATATACATAAATCATTCATCATAACCCAAAGAATAAAATGGGTTTCATAAATAATATCCCATCATGACATAATCCATATAAAATAAATGGATATCATTTCATCATAAAAAAATTGAAACATGTAAATAATAGGGAAATTATACTTGAAACATAACCATAATAAATAATTTCATCTTAGATGGAAAATAGTTTTGACAAAACACTTGAAATGAATTCTTGAGGAAAATATCCTTTATTTTTCAAATTCATTTTCTATTCTCAAAATTTCATTCAATTTTAAAAGAAAATAATTTTGTTGAAAATAACAATGAAATATTATAGAGTAAGCTTCATGGAAATAAGGCATTATGAAATCGTAAAAATCCATTCACACCGTATAAGTTAAAAAAACATTCTCCTCATACTTTTGTTGGAAAAGTAAAAAAGTACATTGTATGGTAAACAAAAGAAAGATTCCTTCCATACCTTGTGGTAAAAGTAAAAAAAGTGTAAAAATGACTTTAAAAATACATGGAATAATATTAAACATTTTATGAAAACATTTTGAGAAAACATGGACATGGATGATAAATATAACCCCAGTAAATACTTACGAATAAACAACCCCGGATAAGAACGAGATTGGAATAATTATCCCTTACGTTATGTCCAATTTCTTCCATATGTGTCTGAGACTCCTGTATAGTGGGTTTAAACATATTATTAACTTATAACATAACCATAATAATATTTATTATATCATATATGATTCACTTACGACTTTATATTACCCTTTCATTTGTCAATTCCATGTTAAAGCAGCGTTTCGGGTAAAATCATTTCATTTTTCGTACGTGTTTTGACTTGTAATTATTAATATGATTAATTAGATCATGATTACTTCCTTCCAGAATGTAAAACATTATTTATATATAATATATATTCAGAATATATATATAATAGATCGATAAATGGAATGAAATACACCGTTCATGGAGACGGTAGGCCTTACGTACGCATGAATGCTGTTTTCGTTTCCTTTTTAAATTGAGTGGAAGTAAATGACATATATATATACATAAATTCAGTATAATTATTATGTCATATATTTAATAATTACTTATTATATATAATTTATAATCATTCTTGAATGGTCAACATGGAGAATGAATCTCATCGCATTGTAGAGACGGTAATCCGTACGAACGTACGAGTGATGATATCGTTCCCATAATTATTGAATGAAATTGGAGTGGATGATATAATATCTCAGAATTATTATTATGTTATAATAATTATATATAGTTATTATTTCCACAATTATACCCATCCAAGTAAGGTGGTGGTGGAAAAACAGATTACACCACGATGTGGAGACAGTATTCCGTATGTACGCATGCGCGATGATTTCATTTTCTATAGGATGGATAGAAGGTGAAATGGGGTTGTTTAATATTTATAATAACATATCAGTATATTAGAGATACTTATTTTATTACTTTATAATAAAACAAATAAATAATAATAAGTATAAGAAGAAATAAATTTGAAAGAATCGGTAAAGGATATTACCTCTTTTTTGACGCGCCTCTTCTAAACCTCCTCTTAGGGCACTAAAGTTGGTATTTGAAGAGAACAAGGACCTATAGTATGTTTCAATGGAAGTTTAGAAAATAAATGGACAGTTTTTGGCCGAGCTTGAAGGCTCAAAATGTTTTTAAGAGGAGAGGGAGGAGGTGCCCTTTTATAAGAGAGGAGAGGGGCACTTTTGGAAACCTCCAAAATATTAATTTACAATAAACTCAAACCACACCTAAAAACCTACAAAATGAATCAAATTAAAATATGAGATGATATAGGGTTGTAATATCATCAACCAATAAAATTTAGACGTGTTGGGAATTTATTTAAAGCCTTATCATTTTGTTTTATCCTTATTTAATCTATTTAATTTTATTTGTGGTAATAGGATTCTAAATTCTAAATTCTTATAAATACTTACTTATGTGTTGTGAATTGTCCATAATTGGATACTTTATGACATTTTAGACCATATAAATTTTAATTTATAATTTTTAAATATTTTTGTGATTTTCAAACAATTTAATAATATGTTATTTTTCTAAAATATCAATAGTGTCAATTTTGACACTATTCAATTATTTGAATTTTAAAAAAATCCACACAGAAGATATATTCAGACCAAAATATTTAATAGATTCATAACATGTAATATTAATCTTGAAAATTCGTGGAGCACATTAAATAGTTCATATAATATTTATTTTAATATTTTTAAAACCATTTATTTGATATTTCAATCAATAAAATACTTTCTACATCACTATTGTTTCACCATTAATGATAATTATTTAAACCCTAAAAATTATAAATAAATTGAAATGATGCAGATAATATTTTATATTTCTGGTGACTATTTATGTTAGAAGTTTTATGAAGTTTATCACTAAATTAAAATTATTACACTTATAAGATATAAGAGAGTGACATATTGCCACTTTCTTTGGTTTTAATAATAATTACATCCTTTTCATGGTAAAAATTCCATGAAATGAATTTATTCTAACCCTTAAGTGATATGGGTTGACTTTTATTCATCCAATAGAATTTTTGAAGGTGTTAGGGTAATTTTATAATCTTATTTTTACCCTTAATTACCCGATTTACCTTTAACTATAGTAAATAAAATTTACCGTAGTTACTATTCATAATGTCTAAAAATAAAAAGTATCCTATTGAAATAATTTTAACCTATTGATTCCAAAAATATAATCAATTTCTCCAAATTAAAAACACATAATTTTTAGTATTTAATTTAAAATTAATCCCACTATTGAGAAAATGGGTTTTAAAAGTTAAAACATTGCCAAAGATTGAAATGTTTTTACCTATGAATTCAATGTAAAATTAATGATAATGACTTAAATTATATTAAAGGGTAAAAATATATTATATTTATACTTTAAAAACATTAAATTTTATAACTTAACCATATAAATTATCTTGATGAAAAAGTTATTTTTAAGAAAAATTTAGTGTATTTTAACTATTTATCAAAATATAAAAGTTAACAGAAAAATATAAAAAATTTATACAAAGTAAATTTTTATATCCTTATTGAAATTAATAAGTTTATTTTGTCTAATTTAACTTATAAATGTGTCAAAAACTAGATTTAAAGTGGGTGCTCCATCAAAAGGCGAAAAAACTGCATTTTTTGAAAAATACTTATTTTACATGAAAAATTTATTTTGTTCTCATACCATGTTCTAGAATACGTGTAAAGTGAATTATTATATAATAAAATTAAAAATGTAGTTAATAATATTCATAACAGCTAGTTCATAACAATATATCGTTGTTTAGTGAAACTCGATATTGCGTACAACACACGCGATCGATGAAGGTCGCTCTTGCGTGCAACACAAGCCAAGAATAGTGTTTGCGTATACTACAAGATAATACGGTGTTGTGTATAGTGAAAGATAATCTTGGTGTAGCGTACAACATAAGACATCAAAGAAATTAAAAATAATATTTCTCATAAAATCTCAGGGTGTTACAGATGCTTTAAGGGAAATCTCTTCAACCACTTCCCACTCAAATATTTTCTTTTTGATCAATGTCTTTGACTTTATACCCATTATGGATTGATAATATTTATCTTCCTCAGAGTATGATGGAATAACTTCATCTTGTAGAGTTTCAAATCAATTTTACATTTTTAACTAATTCAATGATTTATTGGGCTAATTTTTACGATCACATTCAGTCTGCTTTAACACATTCTTGTGCATTGTTTATGAGAAATATATAGCCATGTGTCTAAATCCAACACACCAGAAACAATGAACCAAAAAATCATTCCAAGAATATTGAACTCCATGTGGCCCCTTTGTTGATCTTGTTCCCTTTATCACCTTTTGTCTATGGAACATACATTTTGAGAATGTCCCATCTTTACATAGTAATAACACCTAATATAATTTGTATTCCTATACATTATTGTAGGAACAATTCTTTCTTGGGTTATATGAGTATTCTAAATTTGATTTATACCCAAATAAATTTTCAACCTTAGAGTGGGTGCTTTTGATCTAATATCAATCACCCCAAATTTCTTTTTGAGATCAAGCCCCATACCGGCCTTATTATTTGGATATTCTTATTGCCTCTATCTTTCTAGATCTCCTTGTTCCACTTCTATCATTTTTGTTTCCTGAGTGATCTACTTTACTAATGTCATACCGGGAGTCAAGAGTCTTTCCTAAGCTTCTAATTTTTCTTCACAGGTTGACAACTTACTCTTCATGTTCTTTGGTACATTTCATTTTATCTTTTACTATGATAGTCAAAACCTCGATCAACCTTTTATTCTCTTAAACTTTGAGCTTATACTCAAAAAACTTTTCTAAGTTATCTATAATTTAAGGATTAAGCTTTTAAATTTCTTCCTAGATATTAGAATTATCTTCTTCTTGCTTCTTCATATAAAGTTTATCATTATGAACCACTATGTTTTATTTCTTTTTTTGGCTCTCCAAACATCTATCTCCTTAAGAACAGCTTCCAATTAAGCCCAGAGATCAACTCTTCCTTAGACTTCTTCATTATCATTATCACTTTTTTCCCATTTCTGGAAGCTATCTAAAACTGGCACCATAGAATTTTATCTATGATCCTTGAATTTTTACATCTCTTCATCCTCATTTTCTTCGAAATTTTCATTTTATCATGAAAGAATATTATTCTTTTTGAAGAAATTTATCTTAATTTTTTTCTTACCTTTTACATAGGCTAAATACTTTTTCATGTGAATTTATACTACAAATTCTTTATCATATTGAAAATTCTTGGGGAACATTTCTACAATATTTCCAACCTTCCAACATCGAAATAATGCAAGTGGAAGTTTCCCTTTGAACTTTCCTTTTCCTCATTTTAGATTTGATGAATGGAATAAAATTACCTCATCCATCACTTATTCTTACTTACCATATTAAATATTGATCTTATTCAAGTATTTTAATGACACTTATTTGGAATTTACTTTTTTACATAGACTCATTATTATCATTTCTCACCTCATATGAGATAAGAGTATTGTACAAGCTATCCAATGTCAACTCCTTTGGTTCTTTATCTTCCAACACCAATTTATTTGGATTGAACCAAGGTGGAAGTATTCTCAAGATTAACTTAATGATATTTATATATTCAATAATTTCTCTGATACCATGAAATTATTCCACAAAAATATTCACCCTGTCAAAGAATGCATCTATAGACTCATTGGGATTCATTATCATATCCTCATATTTGTTCCATAGAACTTTTATTTTTTCTTCTCAAATTTTTGAATCGCCTTCATATATATTAAATTTTTTTCCCACATGGCATGATTTGAATTATATGGAATCAAATTTGTGTATATTGTATTGGAAAATTATCCCCTTAATTCATTGATTCCTCTGGCGTCAACATCCAATTCCATTCAGTTTGCTTTTGATAAAGAACAACTATTCAATCTGACCAAAATACCATGCATTGATACTATAAATAGATCCATACCTAAATATCATATGTAGTTATATATCCAATTATTCCATAATTGAAAATTGTTTCCATTGAATATTAGAATCCCATTATGATTTAAAACCTCCATTGAAACCCTTGAGAGAGAAACACTGATATTAAACTTTTGATATGATACCAATTATTATCCCAACTAGATTAAATAACCTAATGGGGGGGTGAATTATGGTATGATAGATTAAAATAACTTCCCATTTGTATCCTATTTAATTATTAAACAAAACACTCTTCTCTCCCATCCATTCCTGTATCAATGTAAGAATAGAAATGATAACATTCATGAGACACAATGATTTTACTTGGTTCAATCACACTAGGATACTTACAAGGATCATAAAAAGGTAATGTGACTATGTACCAAATCCAATAAATTAAAATTCTATTACACATTTTAGAGAAAACTCACAATCCCTTTTGGTTTACAACCAATAATAATTTAAAATATCACTTCTCTATCAACTGAAGTTAGCTCACTTATCCTTATGAAGATTCTTCCATTGATATAAAATAACTCAGAATAGTTTCACACATGATTGTTCCATGAAGCTTCATTTTCAATATATAGATGAATTAAACTTCACCGTGGGGTGATTAACTTGTAGAGATACTATTTTCTAACTGTTTCTTCTCCTTCATGAACTGCCTAAATCCATTCGTGAGATTCCTTTATGCTTTTTAGACTACCTCCTTCATGAACCACCTATGTTTTAAAAATACTCATTTGTGAACCAATTTATTTAAAAAATTCCTCCTTCTTGAAAAATCTCGCATCACGTAGTGTGAAAAAATCATTACCCTCTTATACTTTGTAGACTATAGTGCCCAACACACACCTTTCACAAACTGATTACAGAATTAGACAAGTTCTTACAATGATAATATTATCTAATAAAATTATATCTCTTATTAAGACATGTTTATGGGTCCTTTATATAGGTAAATGGATATTCAAAACATAATAATCACAATTACTCAAAAATCCCTTGTAGATAGTCCATTACCGCATATATCACTTGCTATGCAGTTCACATAGCGCAATATTCCTTTGCAGAGGCCACCTTTAACTGAAAAAGAACACTTTGTGGATCAATTTAAATCATTGTATTCATCCAAAAATGAAAACCATTTTTATTGGGATTAAATACACCACCTTCTACCATAAATGAAACACCTCCTTTATGGTTCTCATTATGTATCTTATATACAGAAATATCAATTTTTCTTTGCGGTTCTACAGAATCCCTATGCGGGTTGAGTAGTGAAATTCCTATAAAGTCTCTTTTACCATGAAATCATTTAGGAAATATTCATCCCACCCATATTATATTTTTAAATCCTTCCTTTTACAAAAAACAAATCCGGATTTTGAGGCAAAAAAATATGGAAAACACTAGGAAATGACACCATCTTGTATACATAATTCCTGTACCGCTTCCAGAGTATCCATTACTTTATCTTGGATAATTTTAGACATAATATTTCATAAATAGTGATATAAATCCACAAATTACCCTTTCAACCTACCTTTTTAACAAAAAATATTAACCCAAAATCATTGTAAAGTTACCTTGTGGGATTTTTCCAAACATATGATTTGTGCTTCTATAATATACTGTGTTGTCATTTAGATTATTTAAACTTGAGAATGATTGTTGTTATATGTATTTGAATGTGAATATCATGTAGGTACGAAGAACTAGGCTTGAGCCTTGGGTATTACTATGATGGTTATGTCTTATTCTTGTGGGTAACCTCCTAAGATATGTTTTTTGTAAAAATACATTTTGTGTTCCTATAAATTTTAGAGGTTGTTATCTTAATTAAGCTATTATAGATAATCTAATAATATTTTTTGAATTATAAAAAATTAAACTTAGAATATTTATGATTATTATACCAAAATAAGTAGGTCAAAATTCTCCCATAAGGGAGAAATCCCTCATTTTACCACCAGATGTACTAGAGGATGCAGTTGAGCATACTCATATACCTAATCTAGTTGTTTTGGTGGATGAACTGATACAACCTAGAGTCTTCCAATTAGTTATTCTTTAATGTAGAAGATATCCCAATACAATGGTTTATTATGATTGTAACTTCCATCTCTTGCATCCTCCATCCTTCCAGGGAACTAGGGGCCCCAAGGAAGATGATGAATGGAATGGAATCAACAAGGGGATTTTTGATCTAGTGGTTAACATATTGGGTCTATGGATAAATATAACTATTTTCATGCTCTAGTGACCCACAAAGATGTGGCGGGGTTTCATGTATAAGAAAGAAATATATGGGAGTATTATATTGGAGATCTTAAAGGAACTATTCTCCAAGATTTCCTACTGAATATACTGAAGTTGGACCATGATTAGAAGTTTATGGAGGTTCATCACAAACTGATGTTGGTGTCTAATTAATCTGATCATTCCATGGAGTTGATTCAATTTGATTCTATCTTGTTTGGGAATGAGCTGTAGAAGGTCGAGAAATTCGATATCGGCCTCTGACCAGAGTTGAGATGTCAAGTGATGAGCTTTAACTAGCAACATATCTAGCAATTTTTCTCAAGGTCATATAAATTGAGAAGGGTCTAGAGGAGTATAGAGCTGCAGGTATCCTCCCATGTATTAGTGGATTGGTTTGCAGTCTTCCCAGTACTATAATGGGTGAACCTTATAATAGTAAGAAAATGAATTTTGATGAGTTACAGAAGGGTAGTAGAATGAAATTGGAGTAGATCATATTTTCTCTATCCCCATCTACAGTAGGTGTAGTTTTTTAGTGTTTGAACTATGGAAAAAATGGGGAATTATAAAAGAATCCCAAATCCCTCAGAATAAGTGTCACTAGTATGGAATATAGTAAAATCATTAGTAATTATGTTCAATGGAGTTTTAAATAGGTTATTTCAAGGGTTAGTGCCATAAGTGGACTACCAAATAGGTATCTGGATAGGGTCCTTAGTAGTATACACCAATCCCACAAAATTTGATGATCCAAGAAATCTATATGCCTTAGGGTAAGGCCTGTAGAGATTAGGCTGGAAGTTTTTATGTAGTTGACTAGGTTCTTGCTGATTGTGTAGAGGGACCATATACTATTTTTGTTATGATCTTAATCACATATATTCCATCTTCTACTATTTTTGATACATGGGAGTCTCATTATTTAATATCTTCTCAAGTTTTTTTGACTTGAATTTCCAATTAAGATTATTTTTGAGTTTCTCTCTCTTTATACTCCCTTATGGAAGGAAATGGATTATATCGTGATATTTATAAAATTTATTATAGTAGTTGTTGGTTATGATATCTATGTAATTTCATGAATCTTGAGATGAAAAGTTTCGATGTGATCTTTAGCATCAAATGGTTAACTAATTATTAGAAAAAAATAAACTATTAAAAGATATCTTTATCCTTTACTATGCCCAAGGGGAATACATTTTTGATGAACTATAAATAAGATGTTTGAGTAGGCATAATAGGAACATACTTGAGCTAGATTGGAGATATTATGGAATAAGAATCAAGCTTAGCTCTTGTGGAAAATCTATCAGTTTCTCCCTCATCCTTTCCTCTTATAGTATACCTATATCATGTTGTATTCTATGATGAATTATCTATACTTTACCCTAATAGAGGAATTTAATTCAACATTGAACTCATGCCATGAGAATATCCTATATAAATTCTTATATATCATATGGTGTCGACTGAGTTTAAGGAACTTAAGGTATAACATTAGGATTTGGAGGTGAAAGGTTTTATTATACTATTCACATCTACTAGGGGTTCCTTGGTGTTGTCCTAAAAGAAGAAAAATGGTAGTCTTTAGTTTTATATAGACTATAGGAAGCTAAACTGGATGAACATGAAGAATGGATACCCATTGTCAAGGATTTATGACTTTTTTGATTAGTTATAGGGTGACCGGTATTTCTCTAATATTGACCTATGATTAGGATACCACCAACTTCAGGTATAAGGGGAGGATATTACAAAGACAATTTTTGGGAGTTTATACATATTATATTAGTATATTTTCATGAATTTTGGGTTCAAAAATTCAATCATTATGTCCATGGATCTCATGAACAGGATCTTCCATCCATATCTAGACTCCTTCATTTTGGTGTTTATTGATGATATCCTCATGTACTCATTGGCCTCAAAGATGCACAATAGAAACCTAAATATTATATTGAGAACTCTTCAAGAACATTGGATCTATTCCAAGCTCTCTATGTGTAACTTATAGATCCATTAGGTATATTTTCTTGGGAATGAAATATTTTATCTAGGAATTTCTATAGTCCTAGAGAAGGAAGAGGTTATCATGTCATTGGAATTCCCTAGAAATGTGTTTTAGATAAGTTCTTACTTGGTCAATTTGGGTATTATAGATAGTTCATAAAAGTCTTCTCCCATGTCACAACACCTATGAATGGGATTACCGAGAAGTGGGTGAAGTTCAGGTTGACATACCGGTGTAAAGAGTCCTTCCTATTTCTAATAAAAATACTAATGATAGATCTAATCCTAATATTTTTGGATTCTAGTATTGGATACATGGTTTATTATGATTCCTCAGGTGTTTTTTTATGATCTTTGCTAATGTATAGGGATCATTTAGTGGATTAATTGTCTCTCTAGATATGACCTGATGATAAAAAATACCATATGAAAGACTTGGAGTTGGAAGTTTTGGTCTATGCTCTAATGTGTTGGCACCATTATCTGATCAATGAGAGATATGTCATATAGATGGACCAAAATATCTTAAGATACATTTTATATTAGAGATATTTGAATATTTGAAATAGGAGTTGGGTGGAGTTTCTTAAAACCTTTTACTTTGAGATGTATTATGATTTGGGGAAAGGTAATTGTGTTACAGATTCTCTCAGTAGGAAAACATAGGATCTTAGAGAGAAACCTAAAAATGAGGAATGGAGGTTGAAAACCTTGTTTTTTGAATGGTTAGTGAATACATATGAGTATCAAGGGGTGATTAAATGTTCTCTCATGGTTATCATGTCGACATTAGTAAACCAGGTAAATTCCATCCAAAAATCTTATCCTAATGCTTACTGATGTGGGAACGGTTGGAAGGAAGTAACGTAGTTCCAAGATTGTTGATGGATGGTGATGACATAATCTATGTCCATGGGAGACTTTTGATTCCTACCTCTATGAGAGAATATCTGATGATGGACTCTTATGACTATTAGTGGCCAATTCACCCTAGTTTCCTAGATGTATTGGGATGTCAGGTGACACTTGTAGTGGTCTAGATTGAAGAGATTCATCAGGGGATTCATCTCCCATTTATTTACTTGTCATAGGATCAAGGTGGATCACTAATGTATTGGAGGATTAATTCATCCACTTCCCATGCCTATGTGTATGTGGGATGAGGTGATTATGGAAATTGTGATGTGGTTTCCTAAAACCCCTAGATATTGAGAAGTTGTTTGGGTGATAGTTGATCAAATGATGAAAGTAACACATTTCTTGATAATAAGAGAGACTCACTCTATTTATGAGTTTGGAAAGATTAATTTCTATGAGATTTCATGACTATAATAAGTTACTTCCAATATCATATCATACAGGGAATCACATTTTACATCATGGTTTTAGAATGGTCTATAGAATGATTTGGTGACTCAGTTAAAGATGAGTACAATGTATCTCTACAAACTGATGGAAAGTCGGAGAGTATGATTCATATCTTAGAGGATATGCTTCAATAATTTTTCCTAGACTTTGTTGGAGAATGCTATGATCATATGTACTCAATTAATTTAACTTACAATAATAGTTTATAGGATTCAATTCAGATATCAAATTTTGAGGATTTTTATGGCTGGCCATATCGCTCACTGTTGTGTTGGATTTAGGTGGATGAGGTAGCTATTATTGGGCCATGTGTTGTGATGGATGCCTCTAAGAGGGTGGAGTTTATCTAGAACTAGTTGGTTACCACTCATATTATACAATGATCATATTCCAACTTAAGGATATGAACTTTGGAGTTTTTTTGGCTAACTAGGTTTTCCTACTGGTGTCACCTTGGTTGGGGCCTCATCATTGGAGGCAAGGAAAACTAACATTGAGATTTGTGGGACTATTTGATATCACTGGGCATTTTGGATCAATGGATTACCATGACACCTTATTCTATGATATTAAGGTATGAATAACGTGTTTCATATCTCTCAGATTTAGAGTTACAATCCTGATACTGTGCATGTAATCGACTATGATGACATTGAGTTAGAACCATATAAATCTTTTGTGGAGTACCCTATGGATATTATAGATTATAATGAAAAAATTCTTGTTTAATAATGCATAAATCCAAGAGGATATGTGGGAGTGGGAGTCTGATGTTTAGGCTCAACAGCTTGAGTTGTTAGAGCAGGACCACTAGAGGCACTTCTTGAGGATAAAAAGTCATTAAAGGTGTATTTTTGTGACATCCTCAGATTTTAAATATTTTCCTAGGATTAGTTTTAGGGGAGGAAGACAAAATTTGACCTTTTTTAGTGGATCAGGTGTCTAGGGAATGGTGCATATTCTATGTCATCAAGGTTGTTATTGTAGTATGGTTGTGGAAATATGGTGTAATAGTAATATTTGGTGGTTCTTCCTTTTTTAGAATAGATATGGTGTAGAGTTTTAGGTTCTCCATGGGGGGTTTGAGGCTATAGTTAATGTAGTTAATCTAATTTTGGGGTCAACATGCTATGGATCAAGGTTGCAGTGTGCGATTCTTCTTTATTTTAGAATTCTATGCTGTAGGGGTTCCCTTGAGGCATTGTCTCTTTTATAGGTTTATAAGATCATGTCATAGACCACAACATAGTTCTCAGATGTGGTTTTGACTAGAACCATTGCAGCTTAGTCCCTTACCTCACACCATATTTTTTTTTCTACATTAGTCCCCTTAATTATGTAGTGTAGGGCCTCTAACATAGTTTTAGGATTCCTATTTTTCATTAAAAATTCTCAACACCCCTTGAACTCTTACTTCTTCGATATGTTCCTATTGATTATTGGGTGACCTAGGTTCCTCCCCAATATTTATTTCTACCCTATTTCATTATATTACAACCTTATCCATGGGATATCAATCTATTGGCTTCTATGATATAAAATTATTCCACTCTTTACTGAATCCTATTCTTTTTCTTGAATTAGCCATGAATATAATCTATATTGGATAGGTCTATGAATTTTTTCATGATCTAATAAAGGATTCTTGGAACTTTGATAGATCAACACCAATTTAGAGAGTTACAAAACCTTCAATGAACTAAATCTATATACACTATTAAAAACATATAACCTTGGGTAATCCTTGGGGTGTGGGATTGTTTTGGTTGGTGCATGGACCAGATATGGGTGACTACCCCCTTAGTGTAAATTTAATATTAAAAAATCATGATTTAGAAATTATCACACTTAAGGTAGGAAGTTTCTTACCATTTAGATCCCTTTTATAAAGTCATTTCTTGATAATGAATTCATGTGTGTGCATCTATAGCCTATGATATCCATGTTTGATATTGATCACATGTTTTTGCATATATAGTACAGAGACCCATGTTGATGAAAATAATATGTGTGTGTTTGTATGTTGATAATCATTATTGATATGTTATATTGTTTCTATATGTTTTATTCTATGTGTTGTGTGAATGTATAGCCTTTGGATGTTTTTCATTATATAGTAAATGAAAATTATACCATTGTGGCTTGGTTAGACCTTAGAGGGGGAGCATGTGTGACATGAAATGATGATGATGATGTACCGAGGCATTTAAAAAGGGTGAGATTATATTGAACCCTAAAACAAGATATTGATGGGATATTATTGAAATGTGACCGGACTTGAGGTAGAGATGAGGTAAGATGGCCTTGTCTCTTGATCCATGATAAATATGGGGATCAATTACCTTGGGGCTTGAACTGAGGATTATTGGCCTTGTGGATACTCAAATATATATGTGGTGGAATTGTTGATGAGCCTATATCATGAATTAAATTATGATTTTTCTTTTAACATGGATCTAAAGAAGGTACGAGAAGGGTTCATGATATCTTGGTTAGTGCACGACCACTCGATACATGATTGATTGTTACTTGCTTTCATATTCACCTATTATCATGGAATACACATCTTATGCATGTAAAATTATGCTAAGGATGAATTTTTGGTGTCATAATATATTTAAAATCACACCCTACATGTCCATATCAATGATTTTACATAACTCACGATGAAGGATCTAAGAAAGGGAAAGATCTTAATGATAGAGAGCAAAGGAGATAGAGCTTGGTGTTTAGAGGAGGTAGAGATATCTACTCTATATAGTTGTTGATGTTTCTTTATTTACATTACTATTGTTTTATTATACTATGGTTTGACCTACAACTTTGGGGATCATTGGTTTATTACCTTTCATGACTTGGGGAAACTTCCATTTCATCCATTACAAAATTGTTATTACCTTGTTCTGCTCTCACTTTTTTGGGTTATTATTTTTCTTTGTTATTATTCTGGTGTATTACCATTAATATTGAGTGTATAGTCTCTAGATTATACCATTTTGAAACTCAATGATAGTCAATAACCTCTTGAATGCGGGGAGGCATGCATGAGGTTATGTATCACACCTACCTAGATCAGGTGATTCAGGTTAGAGAATTTCAATGTGTTTGTTCATAATTACACATACATGACCTTGATGGATGAAAAATATTTTCCCTTATATACATCCTTCTTGATCTAGAAATTTTATTCTCAAATATTATATAATTTTTTCATTTTCTTTATTCTAAACTCATTATTTGCAAACAAAAATAATAATTTCATATAAAAATCATTATAGGGAATCTAATACCTATGTTGGATTTTGATAGGGATAACACTTATCCAATGTTAGTATAAATGAAAACCAATAGATTATACCGAAAGATAATGAATTGAGAGGTTTAAATTAATTTTTATAATATATAATGAATATATCAATATTTTTATCATAATGAACCATTGAATTTTTTTAATGATTTAAAGTCCTTTTATACAAGATTAAGAGTAATTTCTTAGTAGAAACCAAACGAATAAAAACTAAAAAGTTATACAGAATACATTTAAATAACTAAGATCACTACATAGAAGTATATCTAAAATTATGATGTCCTAGAAGATCCTTGGTTTTAATTGTATAAGAGAAATAGAGAGCTATATCATTTAAGTAGTTTTTTGGTTTAAGAGGGACACTCAAGAGCTAAAACTTTTCATGGTCTGACCCTCGTACTATAGTCATTAAAGGAGACTTTGTAAAGATCTATCATATTGTATAATACATAAAAAATTATTGAATTTTTGATATGATTTAGTATTTAAAACACTTATAAAATATTAATATAATAAAACAAGATACAATTTTATGTAATGTCTTTCCAACCACGATTGAAACTGTTTAACATTTAAATGTTTCTCATACCTATTTATTATCATAATATGAAATTGAAATGAATTTATGAGTATATTAAATGGGGTAATTATAACATTTATAAAAAATATATATTAATGAATTCAATTCAATGTATATGATATTGGAACTATGTTTATTTGGTCACCATTTTAGTGAGTGAATATTTGATAAAATTACTTGTTAAATAAATTTAAAAAATGATACACTTATAATAAAATATTTAGTTATAAATAAAATACCTTCACCATAAAAATTTCCATTTGAGATAAATATTAGAAAAGGTTAACCAGTTTTGAAGAAACAATATGGAATAATATAAAAACATTATAACTATTCTCAATTAAGAAGAAAAAATTTATGTTTTATAAAAATCCCGTCATTTTCATCCAATTGGTGATGTGATATAAAAAGTTGATATAGATATGTATTTAAAGTATATGAATGAAATTATTCACTTTTTTATATCTAATATAATTCTTTTATTTATAGAACCTAAATTTAAATAAGTAATAAGTGATCATATTTATATTAATCTTGATAGATAACCTAAATCGAGTTTATCAAGAATAAGAAAGGCATGATAAATACAAAGTTTTAATAGATTTTTTTAGATGAAAAATAACCAAGAAAACCTGAATATCCACTCATATAATCAATATATTTGGGTATATTAATGACATGGTAAAGAAGGGGTTTACACTAGAGATAGATGTTTTTATTAAATTCATTCTATAATAATTACTAAGAAGATTTTGATAATTTATTATAATATATAATTTGAATGATTTCTATAAAAGTTCATTTGACCTTCTTATTTTGTTGATGATAGTTGAACAGGAGATGGTGGATTCATAACTACTGTTATGTTGATTGAACTGATGAGTAAAAGTTTATTCTATAAGAATAAGAAAACTATTGGAGAGTCCAATATTCAACCTGGGTAAATATAACCCAATAAAGGTATTAGAAAGAAAATTTAATGTTTTAATTATTCCAAGACTCTAAATTAGTGACATAATTTCACATAATACTTGAAGGTTTAAAAGAAAATTAATTAAAATTCGATTTTAGTTATTAATGATATAAAACTTAATTATTATATTTTAAAGGATATATGATTCAAAATTTATATGAAACAATATTTCTAAATGTGTACAATAGTTAAAAATTTAGTATTAATTAATCAATGATTTTAATTTTTTCAATTCAAATAATTTTGAAAGAGTTTCCACTATATAGAATTAAACTAAAAAGAATTATTTATAGTTTGACGTTATTTATTTTTGTGTATTTTTATATCATTTTACCTTATAATAAGATAATCATAATAATAAAAAATGGTTGTTAGAAAAAATTGAGATGATTGTTTGGTTATACTTGGTTTATGATTTTTTTCAATTCTATTAGGACCTCATTTCCACTTATCATTACCAGGTATCCTCTTATAAAAGTTCATGATTCCATGAAACACATACATAGATCATGGATTTACCTCAAAACCTCTTCTCACTATAAACAGAAATATTCACAGGGTTCACCACAAAAGTAGTATCCTGATCAAGATCTGAATCATCACACACCTGAGATGGACCTGACTCATATTTCCTTAGTTGAGATAGATGAAAATTATCATAAATAGTTATATAATTTCATAAATTTAACATTTTATAAACTACCTCCTTAATCTTTATGAGAATCTCAAATGTCCCAAAAAACCATGGATCCATATCCTATGTTATTCAATCCTCTGATGTCCAAAATTCTGTGAGACATGAAGAAAGACATGATCTCCACTAACAAACTTGACTGGTTGATGACTATAGTTGGAATAATACTTGTATACACATTGATACATATCTAGTATCTTAAAATTTATTTTAACTTTAAAAAAACGTATCATGGACCCAACTAGACCCAAAATAATGATACCCCATTTTCTTCCATCAAACAAAAAAGAGACTGATACAGCCTTCCATACAAAGCTTCAAACATAGCGATTTAAGTAAATACATGGTAGATATTTTTATAAAAAACTATACTAAAGCCACATGATCCACCCATGTACCTAAAAAATAAATAATATATTCATAGATAATATCTTTTAGAATTTAAATATCAATCTCAAACTATCTATATATCTACACATGATAAGTTATAGTCAACTTCATATGAGAACTCAATCCTTTATAGGATCAATAGAAAAATAAATATGTGAATCATTCATTATAATCTAACACAATGTTATTAGGTATATAATGATGATGGGAAATATTTCTAACATAAATATTACCATCTTTCTCCACTTTTAGAGTCTATCTAATCAAAATCAAATAGTTAACATTAGTAAAATAATAAAAAATAACCAAAAATAAATATTTTATTTTCGACAATATCAAAAATAATATCAAAAAAAATTTAGTAACATCATACCATTTTCACTTTAGAATAGAAAATGATTAAAGAATTTTGACTGGGATTTTATTTTTAGTATTCACTCACTAATAGTTGAAACATATAAAAAAACCATCCATGTTTCGTTTCATATCTAACCACCAAAAGTGTCATTGAACACCATCGTACATCTTGGTCAAGACAATATTTACTACACAATGAGATATTTTAAAATATGCAATTGAATCACTCCTTAGAACCATTAAAACATAAATCCACCCATTAAAATAGAAAAGAGAATAATTGAAAAGTTCCCACCTTGTCATCTACTCCTTATTGAAGAACATTCCTTCATAAAATTATCACTAAGAATTTAAACCGTAACCTTCTTTATCAGTACCATCAAAGATTAGGTGATGGACAATGGTGCTAAAAAAAATATATACCTTCTTTTCAGAAACATCAATATGTAGCTTAGAGAACATATACAAAAGCTACCACTCATCTTTCGACCCACAAACTACATTGGAATTATCTCTCAAAGCATAAAAAATCCCATTAACTTTTTCTAAAGTATATAGCAGTTCAAAATTAAATTAATAGAGATATTTAACCCATCCCTTCTATCATAGGTTGAAATACTATAAAGAAAATATATACTTCATGATGTTGTGTTTACTAAACACCACAAACCTCTCACCATATAGATAATGCCACCAAATTTTAAGAACATTCACAAACATAACATAATCATATGTATGATTAGAAAAATTCATATTATTAGGATAAATTCATCGAGTTCCATATGACACTACTCACACTTTCTATATTACCTTACACCTCAAACCCACACATCATCCATCACAATATACCTTATAACACTCACCTAGATCTAATAATAAAATAATAAAGGTTGATTAAAATCTATTCTTAATCTTAAAAAAGGCTAAAATTTACAATTCCACAAGAAATTCACCCCTTTTATACTTAGTGTCATCATTTGGACAAATCAATGATATAAATCCTGAATAAATTTATGATAATAACATGAAATTCCTAAGAAAAATTATATCTCAAAATAATTATTTGAAATTTCATAGGAAATCACAAATTCCATATTCTTAGGTTCCATTGATATTATTGATTTATATACAATAAGCTAAATAGATGTCACCTTTCAAATCCAGAACTCACACTTCAATATCATAATATAAAAGTGATGAACTATTATCATAACCTTGTCAGTAGCCAAATTCTCCCTATTCTCCTCATTGTATCATTTTTATATCAATATATCATTTATAAATATAATAAAAAATGAATTCAAATAAGGATAAAACATTTGGTTCATCAACTCTATAAACAGAGTTAGTGAATTTTTCACCCCAAATGAAATAACCAAGAATTTTCAATGGATAAACCATATTTGAAAGGTTATCTTAGGCACATCCTCATCCCACACCCTTAATTGGTGATTATTTGATTGGATATTGATATTTAAAAACATACAAGATCATATAATGTGATCGAATAAATCATCATTATATGTAAATTAATATTGATTCTTAAATTTATCCTAATTCATCCCATGGTAAAAAAATACCAACATAAACTCTTATCTCCATTCATAGGAAAAATCATAATATCATCACATAAAGGCACACTCTGCTTGATGAATACTTTATATCCAATAGCTTCAAATTACATTATTTACTATCTAATATCAACTGGATACATATAATAAGGAGGTATATATGTTACTTTGTATCAGGTACCAAGATAATAAAAAACTCTAACTCCGTCTATGGTAGTAACTCTGTAAAATCATTAAGAAACACATCCTTATATCTATCAAACATAAGAGGGAGAAACATTGCAAGAAAACTTAAACAACCTATGAAATATCCCTTATACCTAAGATTTAATCCTCATAGATATTGAAAATTATTCCTTTCTCTACTAGAATGGTAATACTATTGTTTTATAAAACATACAGTTCATCAAAATATGGAATGAATTCCATGTGTCTTCAGTAGTAATCAATATTGGTCTAAATATATGAAAACCAGTTTAACATAATGATCACATAAAATATTTTAATTTATAAAAAAATAAATCCCAAAAATGTCAAAAAAATATATTAACATTATAAAATAGATATCCCATGATATGATATTTCTTCCCAATAGGGTTTTGGTAGACAAAACCCCAGTCATAAGCTCAATAGCCAAATCTAGGTCAAAAAATAAAAAATTATACTGAGAAGAACTAGAATTGAACAACATATTTACCAAGGTATAGATAATCAACATCATACCTATGATCATAGAAGAAACCTTTATAATATATATTGGTTCCATCTCAATAGTGAAAAACTGACCAGAACTTGCACCTTAACACTAACCCTGGGTTGCTTGACTCATCTAAATAACATACCATCAGTGAGTGATCCCTTGATACCCTTTGATTCACGTACTATCAGACCTTCTAAATTATATATGACTCTCTCTCTCTCCCTCTCTCTATCTCCTATGGTTTAATATCCAAAGAACTAGATGCCTATATATAAGTTGAATCATAACCTATACTCTTATATAATCCCTTCCAACAATAATGTCTAATATATCTCATTATATCCCAAAAGTGGCAGTACTTAATCTTGTTGGGATAAATATATTTATTATATACCATTTTTAACATAGATAACATTCTAAAATATTCTAATATCAAGAAAAATGGAGTCAAAAGTTATTCCCTTGAACACTTGATCACTAACCATCCCTACAATATTTATATACCAACCTCTTATTTCTACTACTAGATCAACCTATTCCCAATGATTCCCACCTCTCTTCCTCTAGATATTTCTAGATGTTAGAGCATTTTTAATTTTTTTAATATCAAGTAAATAAAATGGACACAACATCAATTTAATCTTTGAAATCAAACATACTCAAACAAAACGGATTTAGATATTTCCGCACAACCCATGTTTTGGAGAAAATAAATCAATTTTGTAAACCTTGAGAAATAATATAGAATGGATAAATTCATTAGCTTTAACTCAAAATACACTATGCATCCACCCATCCAGAATGTTTGAGGGTATAACTTAATGATTAAGAGAAATTGAAAAATCTTCCAATGAAAACCACTTGGTCCTATTCACCTAGACCGAGATATCCCATTAGTGGAGGGCAAGTGTCACGACCCATCCCCTAGATCCCATGCCATGATTACCCCAATCCCACCTCCCATAGGCCAGCGGAATGTGACAGGCACTGAGTAGGCATATCCCAAACAAATGGGAGGAATTGGACTACGTACCTATATACAAACACACAAATCCAAGCCACAAATGCTGGAAGGTGAATACGTTAAGTAAACAAACACAAAGTAATATAGTAGAAAAATTAAGGTAAACAAGGCCAGAATACATACCCAAATGAAATAGAAAAGTAAAATTACAAGTCTTTGGAACTCTGTAGAAAACCATACCTGAAGGGTAGGTATGGAAACAACTATATGAAGTCGTAGAAGTACATATCATCTATTGGGTCACTCTAAGCACCACCTGACCCCAGTCCACTAAGTAATCCATTAAAGCGTCGATCGTCTGTGAAAGAAATGACATGTACAGGAAAATCCCGTACAACGGTGAGTAAAACAATACTCAGTAGGGACCACAAACCATAAAGTTATACCACAAAGCAATACATAAAGCAGACTACCAAAAAGGCACACGAAGTGTAACCTCTAATAAGTACAATCAAGAGAGTTACTAGTGTCATCTCACATAGGTATAACCTAACGTATATAAAGCAATATTATTATTCATAAAGATGAATATCTTATAATACTGAGGGACTCATCCCTAATGATCCACTGAGGTTTGTCAGGATACTAAGGGAATCATCCCTAATGAGTCATTGAGGTCTATCAGACCATTGAGGTCTGATCATTTTTCGGGCCACTGAGGTGCACTTAGCTACTGAGCCACTAAGGTCTACTCATCTTCCAGGCCACTGAGGTCTGCTCAGCTCCTGGGCCACTGAGGTCTGCTCATATATTGAGCCACTAAGGTTAGCTGGACTACCGGGTCACTGGGGTCTGCTCATCGGCCAGACCACTAAGGTTTGATCCTCTATTAGGAAACTAATGTCCACTCGGCTATCGACCCACTGAGGATTGCTCAGTTACCAGGACATTGAGGTCCGCTCATCACATCATTCTTATCACAGAAAAACTCAGGATTTCTACTTGTAGAATGCTTGATTTGAAAGAATCTAATCCTCAAGCCATCAGTCAAAAATCAACTAACACAGAAACTCACTTGGAGTAAGATAAAAAGGACTGCCTCGTTTCATGGGTCCGAATGAAAAAAAACTCATCAATTGGATGTACGGTTTAGAAGTTATGTCTATTTTACTGAAAAGGGGCTGGTGGGGTCTGAGTCTAGTCCCACATGGTCGGACCGAATCGACCTGACTCGGTCTGGGCTGCGGGTCCAGCCTGCTGGGTTGCCATAGGTCTAGCCCGCTGGGCTGTCGCGGATCCGACCCACTGGGCTGCCGTGGGTCCAGCCTGCTGGGTTACCTAGGGTGGCCTGCCTCCTCTTTCCCGGACCACTGTGAGTGGGACGATCTGCTTCGGCCGAGATGCAGTGGGTGCACCGCCTCTCCCTCCACCCTGTGGGTTACTGCAGGGTCCACCACCATGGTCCAGGTGGACCACGACCTTCTATCCGTGTGACACGGTGTAACCTTCCGAGTTCCCTCATGTCACCATCATCGACTGCCCGATCCACTGCCTGAGGCCGTCATCGTGGGTAAACTTGTCACCACAGCACACCGCCTTCCCACAACGCCATTTCTGTCAAGCCATACCCCATGTTCTCTGACTGTGCCCCCCTATCGTGGCCTTTGTCTTCCACCGTGGTGCTTCATTGATGTGCGATTCTTCCTGCACAGGGCTGCTGCTGCGTTCCGCCACCGATGGTCTCTTCCGTAGGCCATCAGGTTCACTCTGGGGGTCTGTTTTCCGATCCTCAAGTGTATTCGATATCCTTGGATCATTGTTATCACTTCTATGGGATCAAGTTTGTATTTATATTAATCCGGGGGTTCAGTCATGAAGAACACAAGAACTCCCACAATAGAGGGATCTGGGCCTTGTTCGTGTTGGCTCGATACCTCTGTGTTAGAGTTTATAACAAGTTGGGGGATGTTTTAACACTCTATCAAGTATAACCCCAAATAAAAAACCCCAAGATCAAGTAACCATCATGCAAGAACAAAAAACCTATGAATCAACCTATTAGTGGGTTGATCCACATTAATTTTTTAGAAAGAAATAATAGGGATACGATTTGATCAAGAAAAAACCCCTAACTAGGTTTGGATCGATCGCTGACGAAGGGTGAATCGTATGTTCGTCATTATTCAATCCATTGACATCTAATCCAAATGCATTTTTTGATCCATCATCATTCTTCACCATTAAACACTTTCCAATGCCACTCTTCTAGGGCCTTAGAGAAAATCCAGAATCGTGCCAATGATCCCATATCTCTATTAAATAATTAAATGGAGGAAACAAATTTCAGAATTTCTGTTACGCTGAGTTATCACGTCGTTATGATATTTAATTTATGAAATGAAACAAAATTTTTATTATTCTTTAGTTGTAGTGTCATTACATTATTTAATTTATGAAATGAAATATCTGTCTCGTTGTTGAGTTGTAGTGATTTTTTTGGATAAAATAAACTTTCTTAAGTTTAATTTATTTTTCTTTAAAACGCCCAAAAATTAACTTTTACCCTCGACCCACACCGGTCGAGGTTAATCCATGCCTAAAGAAAGAACAAAATCATGAGATCAACGGTACTCTTGGATTTCCAATCTGGGTTATCATTTATGAGTTATAAGGATTTGAAAATAAAATAATTTTTATTTAATTATTTTATTTGAAGTTATGCTATTTTCAGATTTTCTTGCTGGAGGTTCGTTATAATTAAACTAAAGTCATGCCTAGGGTAAAATTACTATCCTGAATGCAATGATGTCATCAGATTTATGATTTGGGCACCTTTTTAAGAGTTATAATACTTTTTTAATAAAACTACCCACACGCACTATTTAAAAACATAACATTTTTTGACAGACCATTCCACGCACACCAGGGCTTGAAATCACATGCCATCTTAGTGACTGATCTCAAAATTTTTCCAGTAATTTTCTTAAAATAAAACCAAGAAAATACAAGTCATTACATATTCCCCACCATAAGGATTTACGTCCTAGAAATCCAAACCAATGGATTTCCAAACAGATGAGGGTACAAGCACGAATCTGAGCCTCTTGCTCCCACACGATCTTCTGGTGATTCCTATGATGCCACAAAACATGAACTATTGGAATCTATCACCCATAGAGGATCCTATACTATCGATCATTAATTTCTATAGGAAAATTCACAAAAGTCACCCCATCTTCAACATCGAGCTCTCCCTAGCCAATGACGTGTGATGGGTCATGTACGTATCTCTTTAGCTGGGTTACGTGGAAGATGTCATGAAACCGCTCTAACCATAGAGGTAGATCCAAGGGGTGTTCCACCTCGACCACTCTATATAGTAACAGAAAAGTTCTGATGAACCTCAGAGATAACTTACCTCCCCTGCCAAATCGACGTATCCCACATTGAGGAGAGACTTAAAGAAACACTTAGTTTTTATCCCTAAACTCGAAGGGTCTATGTCACCTATCAGTATAGGACTTATGACAGCTATGTGTAGTATTCATCTAATCCTATATGACATGAACCTTCTCTATAATAGCCTGTACTAACTCTAGGCCCATGAGCACTGACTCTACGAGGTCAGTCCAACAATGTGGTTACCTAAAGGGTTTCTCGTACAAGGCCACAAATAGTGCCATACCGATGGTGGAGTGGTAGTTTTTGTTGTACTAAAACTCCACCAAAGGTAGGTGATCCTTCCAAATATGAAAAAAATCAAGGATATAAGCACATATCATGTCCTCTAGGACCTAAATGGTTTGTTTTGTCTAGACGTCTGTCAGCAGGTGGAAAGCTGTGCTCAAGTGCAGTTGAGTCCCAAATGCCTCCTGTAATCTCTTCCACAACTAGGGTGAAAAGTGTGCACCTCAATCTAAGAATATCATTGATGGGACTCCTTGGAGTCAAACTATCTCTTGTATGTAGAGGTATCCAAATCTCCCTTTGAGATTTTGTTCTTGAAAAGCTAACAAGTGAATGACATGGTGGGTTAGTCAATAATCACCCAAATGGTATCGTATCCCCTAGACGTATGTGATAAACCCATCACGAAGCCAGTTGATATCCTTCCTCACTCCCTTCTTAGCACCCTAAGGAAGAAAATGAAACCCCTTCCAAGAAAAGGGGCTCGACATGGTGTGTTGAAAAACCATGAAACTGATTAAATACTCACTCAGCTTTTATATCAACAGGTAGGCCAAGCTTCAACCTATTCCATCATTCTCGACATTTTCCTTGACACCCACATGTTTATCCTGATGCATCTCATCACTCTAGGTGTCCATTAGTACTACTAAGCATCCTCTGAAAATAATGACGTGTTCCACACCTTTTGAATATCCATCAGGGGTATTCCCTATAGATAATTGACCACTTAAAGACTCACAGTCAGTATCATCATGCTGTGACACCCTAACTCACTTTAATAGTGGAGGGGTGAAAACCACCAATTGGAGGTAAGCTGCATCATCTCTATCCACAAAGGATAAATATAACAAGGACAAATGCTCTATTTCCTTGTTCAAAAAATATGAAATGGATCTCCTACTGATAGAATATTCTACCAATTTTCCCTTACTAGGAGAATAGACTAATTTAAAGTCATAGTCCTGAAGGAACCCCAACCATCATCTCTATATAAAATACTGAAAATCCTATGATAACCTTTCCATCCATGTGAAAGCATTAATTCCTCTTTAATCTGATCGATGTGTTCATCATCCCTTTAGTAGTGGGTACTCATTCTTCATGTCACCTAGTTAATGTGCCGGTAATCCACAAATAACTTCAAACACTGGGTCTTACTAAGCCCTTCATTTTCAATCCCCCCACATACACCCTTATCTCACGATTCTCTACAAAATCCATCTTATATACTAATGCTAATATTGGTGCCATACTAGGGTGTATAATGATTTATAATTCCATCTCCCTATGGGGAGGTGATCCTGGAAACATATTCTAGAAATATTTACCTGCAATCTGCCACTACTGCTGGGAACTAAAAAATCAAAACATCCACCTCCACATGGGTAAGTCTAGTTGACTCAACCATGATAAGCTGCATCCTCTTATGTATGAGTTTATCCGATGCTGCCTTGGTTTCCTTTTTCCCCGACCAAGGGAAAACCCATTCCAATTATACAAACATACCACATACTTTTTTTCTAAAATAGTTGTTCTGAGCATGTACTATGGATGACCAGTCCACACCCAAACTAACATCGTAAGGCCTCGATTCTGCCACCAAGAGGTTCCAACTGAAACTCTCTTCTCAAGGGTCATATCACACCGTCAGCATAAGTGTGATTATTAGGTCTCCTCCTATAGGTATCTCAATAATTAAGGGTGAAGTCAACAGTTTGACCAGCAATTATAGGTCTTGAACAATATTCGTGATAAGAAGGAATGATTATCACATGTTTCTATTAATATGATAGCTAATAGTAGACACTAACTATACCTCAAATCATTCCTGGATCCCTTGGGTCATATTCCTTGATTGCATGTAGCTACCCCCTTCCCCTGTCCCCCAACTCCCTGAGCTCGGTGTCAACCAAATTGGGGTGCTGGTTGTAACATTTCAAAATGTATACCACCTCCTAATGCTCTCCTAGCTCCTCTACTACATCTTACTCCCAACAGATTCATCTGTTCCTGTAACTATATCTACCTTGGTGGCCCATCCACCATTTACCTATCAGTGCGACGGGCTGGAAAATATCTAGCTATATGTCCCCTATCATCTTTTGAAAATAATTATATCTTTTTAGGCTAACTGGAATAACCATATGATCATTGAGATTTAGATCCTCTTCCTTGTGACCTCTTCTCAAAACTTCTCACATGTCCAAGTCTCTGAGGCTGACATCGACTTCCTGCTTTCCCACTGATGACATCCACTAGCTGCATCTTCTTTTCCAAAGGACATTCAACCACAAGGGTTCTCCATAGAACCCTAGCATAAGTATGAATACACAGAGTAATAGTGCTGGCTCGGATATCACTATACATGCATCACTCAGAGGTCCAATCCCTAAAGCACTGGTCATATCGTATTCATCAAGTACCTGGAAAGGTTGTTACACCTCAATGAATACTCAGCTACCGACATGTCATTTTGATGAAGCTATAAAATCTCTTGAGCATGCATAGACCCTATCTTTTATGGTAATAGCCCCTTCTCTGAGAAAGGTTCTCAAGCTTTGACCACAAAAGAGTCACCTAATTATAAGATCAAGTAGTCTAAAACCCCGCCATCACCCTAGTGAGCTCCATAGAAGGATCAATTTTAGGACTTCCATCTGATCTAATGGTGTCCTGAAAAGATAGAAAACTCAGTCACCACCTCAAGCCAGTCCTTAGCCACTTGTGAGTTGGGCTCACCACAGAACCTGAGGGGTCTCTGTCACTGAAACTAATGAAGTGGACTCAGCCCACACATCTCATCCAATAGTACTATGAGTACCATGTGATACTCCATAGGTGGTGGTATAGCTGGTACACCACTCGGTGGTGCCGTCTCTAGTAAAAACCCCTGTACTCATCTCATCACCCCACAGATCATCCTCATGATCACGTGGTGGAATCTTGGTTGGCTATCTATGTGGAAGCATCTTGAAACAAAACAAGATGTACCATGATCAATAGAGTATACATGGTGAGATGAATCAATAAGGACATGGAAAACTCAACCCATTACTATACGATTCATATAACATCGTTTTTCCCTACAACTAGTGTTTTCATGTACCTAGTCGAAAAAAAGAATTCAGGGGCTTGGTGTATGGATACCTATGCTACACCAACACCAAATTCCCTTTCCTGAAATCCAAATTCGAAATAAATAACACTATTTACCCAAACTAAACTCCTAAAATTTGGGTTCTTAAGGTAGAACTGAACTACTTTGACACCACTTTGTCATGACCCATCCCCCGGGGCCTGTACCATGATCACCCCAATCCTACCTCCCATAGGATAGGGGTTGGAAACTAGCACCGAGTAGGCATATCCCAAAAAATGGGAGGCATTTTACTAAGTACCTATACACACACAAATATTTCCAAGCCATAGATACTGGAAGTTGAATACATTAAGTAAACAAACATATGGTACGATAGTAGAAAAATGAAGGTAAACGAGGCCAGAATACAAGCCCACTGAAATAAAAAAGTAAAAGTAAAATTCTCTCTAGCTCCTCTATAAAAAACCCTACCAGAAGGGTAGGTACAAAAATAGATTTCTAAAGAAGCAAAAGCACGTATCGTCTGTCAGGTCACTCTAAGAACCACCTATCCCCGGTCCACCAAGGACTCCATCAAATCATTAATCGTATGTACATGATGTGACATGTGCAGGCGAATCCCATGAAGGGGTGAGTAAAACAATAATCAGTAGGGACCCCAAACCACAAAGGTATACCATAAAGAAATTCAAAAAGCAGACTACCAAAGAGGTACACAAAGTGTTTCCTCTATGAAGTACAGTCAAGAGAGTTACTAGAGTCATATAATATAGGTATAACCTAAAGTATAAAAAGAAGGATTATTATTCATAAAGATGAACATCTTGTACTACTGAGGGACTTATCCCTGATGAGTCATTGGGGTCTGTCAGGCCACTGAGGTCGGCTTATCTACCGGGCCACTGAGGTCTGATCAGCTACTAGTCTATTGAGGTATGCTCGTATATCAGGCCACTGAGGTCTACTCGACTATTGGGCCACCAAGGTCCGCTCGTATGCCGACCCTCGGAGGTCCGCTCGGCTACTGGGCCACTGAGGTCCACTTGTCTGCTGGGCCACTAAGCTTCACTTATCTGCAAGGCCATTGAATTCCTCTCATCTTCCAAGACACTGAGGTCTGATCAACTAATGAGCCATTGAGGTCTGCTCGTCTGTTGGGTAATTGATGTTTTCTCCACTACCAGGCCACTGCAGTACGCTCATGTTCTAGGCCACGGAGGTCCACTTGGCTATTGGTTTACCAAGGTATGATCGTCTTCCAGGCCACCAATGTCTTCTCATCTACCGGGCCACTGAGGTCCGCTTGTCACTTCCTTCTCGTCACAACCGTCTGCAAGATTTCTGCTCGTAGTGTGATTGATTCTAGGATAATCTACTCCTTAGGAAATTGGTCATACCTAAAACTCTATGGAAACTCACTTGGAGTATTTAAAAAGGACCGCCTTGTCGCAAGGTTACCAATGCCGCAAATGGCTCATCAATCAGAAATACCATTTTGATGTTATGTTTGTTTTATTGAAAAAGGGCCGATGGGGGTTTGGGTTTAGTCTGACCCATTCGGATCGACCTAACCCAAGTCTGACCAGACCCAGATCTGATCCAGTCTAGGTCTGACTTGGTCTAGGTTTGAACTGTTTTTCTTGGTCTGACCTAGACAGGCTGGGCCACGGGTCTTCCCGCTGGGCTGCTCGGGGCGGCCTGCTCCGGCCAAGACACGGCGGGCACACCACTTCTCCCTCCACCCTATGGTCCAGGTGGACTATAGCCTAATCCACCAACCACAACTATTTCCATGGGCCACCTCGCTGCCGTGGTGCGTCTTCTTTCCGCATCACTACAACCATCGAGCTATGGACCTTGTGCGCCACCTGCGGCCCCCAACCATGGGCTTTGTTTGCCACCTCGACACATCATAGGTGCGTTTTTCATCCCGTACATGGCCACCATCGGCCATCGACGGTCTCTTAATGGGCCAATGGGTCTACTATGGGGGTTATTTTTTCTAATTTGTGATCGTATTCTAGATCCTCGGATCATTTATGTCACTACTACAAGCTCAAGGTTATATTTTCGTCTATCTGGGGGTTCAGTCACAAAGAACACAAGAACACCCACAATGCGGGGATCTTGGCCTTGTTCGTGTTGGCCCGATCCCTCCGCATTAGAGTTTAAAACAATTTGGGGGAGTTTTTAAGATTCTATCAAGTATAAACCTGAATAAAAACCCCAAGATTAAGTAAACCTCCCCAAGAACAAACAACCCACAGATCAACTTGTTAGAGGGTTGATCCACATTTTTTGTTTAGAAAGAAAGAATGGGGAAACAATTTCATCAAGAACAATCCCCTACCTGGGTTTGGATCGATCACTAACAAAGGGTGATATCCTACGTTCATCATTAATCAATCCGTTGATTTATTATCGGAATCCGTTCGTCGATCCATTATCATTCGTTACCGTTCATCGCTTACCAACGCCACTCCTCCAGAGACTCAAAGAAAATCCAAGATCAAGCCAATGATCCTGTTATATTGTTTCAGCATTTCGGTTATGTTGAGTTACCACGTTGTTATGCCATTTCATTTATGAAATGAAATAGCTGGATCAATGTTGTGTTGCAGTGAAACAATTTTTTTTGATAAAATAAACTTTCTTAAGTTTATTTTATTTTTCTTTTAAAATCCCAAAAATTAAATTTTACCCTCAACCCATGCTGGTGAAGGTTAGGCCCTGCCTAAGTAAATATAAACCTCACAAGATCAATGGTACTCTTAGATTTCCAATTATAGTTACCATTTATGAGTTATAAGGATTTGAAAATAAAATAATCTTTATTTATTAATTTTATTTATTGTTTTGCCATTTTCGAGTTTTCTCACTAGAGACCTGTGCCGACTAAACTTAAGTCACATATAGGGTAAATACACCATCCTAAATGCAACAGTTCCCTCATATGTCTTATTCGGGCACCCGTTTAAGAGTTATTCCATTTTTTAGGAAAACTGCTCACGCACGCTATTTAAAAACATAACATTTTTTTGAAAGACCATTCTACGCACACTAGGCATTGGAATTACACATAATCTCAGCTTATGGTGTTAGAATTTTCCCTAAAATTTTCTAAAAATAAAACCAGGAAAATACAAGTCATTAAAGAAAATCTCTAAAACTTTAAAATAAAGAGTATCTCTTTGTTTCCATCTAGAACATCATTTATTATGAAAATCCTATGCATTTTATCCCACTACTAATAGGGTACCTAAGGCCCAAAATCTCCTCTAATTATAATATAATATTATAAAAAAATATAATATCACATGAAACACCAATGCCACTTCATGAGGTGGTCCCATCCCTATATTTCAGATAACTTTCAATAAATTATTATGGATTTTATTCTTCGCTAGAGTCCCTAGCTCACCTACCAAGGGAACATGCTTAGCTTACCCTTCCATATAACCCTTATTGGAGTTCTCCTAATCTAACTTTTTTCATCAAGGCACATGAAATCTCTTCTTAAGTTCAATGATTTAACAAAAATTATCAAATTAGTAAAATATTAACACAAAAATATCCAATAATAAAATCATTATAAATCACATCCTACACACAATCACCATGTAATTATTTAAGAAAAATAATAACATCACATAACCAATCAGTCATAAACCCATCCATACCCAAACATTTTAGGGTCTTACATTCCAACAAGATTCATTAAAACCCTACTACCCAACCTTAATATATTGATAATCATATCACAAAATATTATTAGTAAACTAAAAAAATATAATACCATACTCCCTATTTAACTTGTACTTCTACTATGGTTGTGATGGATTGGAAAATATACATATATTAAAAATTATGTCTTGAATCCTAATAATTAACCTATAAAATACAAAATATTAAGAACTCATAAAGGAAACCACTATGATTCCATTTGGTAATGCTCCACCCTTGCATGAATGTGATTCCAAGGGAAAATGTCACAAGGGCTCAAGTGCTCTTCCTGATCACTATAGGTTAGTAACCAATGCTAAGGATATAAGGATATGGCATGGGGAGTGATTTTCCGCTAATGGTCCATCAAAACAAAATATCAATATAAATGGTATGATAATAACAATTAGTGGAAAAAATTATATACAATTCAACATATCAAAAAAATATCATGTAAATTCCCATGTATACCACATATAAAAACATTAATAAAGTAAAACCTAGGTATAAGAGTATAAAAAATAAAACTAAAATAAAAAATAACAACTAGTGTGGTTGGCCCCATACACATGACTCCAAAATCACCCAAAAATGGCTCTAGGTTGTCTCCAAACATTATCTCATAGCTTAAAAGGCCTATTTTATTTAAATTAAATATAATGAATACAATTTTTATAAACATGAGGTGCGTACATGCATAGAGTGAGAATGAATTTCCACCAGAAACCATTACAAACCCTTACATCCAATGGAATTAACAATGAATATAAATAAATAATGTAATGATTTAAATGATTAAATAATATAATTTTTAGTATAAAAATAATGTATTCAATGTAAACCAAGTAACCTATGAAAACTCATACAAGCTTAAACTACTATTAGTAACCATAGGACATGCTATCCAAACACAAGTCTTATCATCTTCTTATATGAAAATCTTATGATATCAACCCATCACACACATCGACTTCAAGGAATCACATTTTTTCCTTGAGCCTAACTCAAGGCCTAGCTAAACAAATGGATATCACATTAATATAAAATGTCTTATCCTATCCTAAGGAACCCTATAAGTGACCATATATAGGGAACTTTCTACAATCATAAAAGGGTTCGAGAAAATATAACCAACCTTTTTTTGTATACATATTTTATCCCATAAATTATATGTTTAAAATTAAATCCATTTTTTATTTTGATAATATGAACAAAAATAATATATATATATATATATATTTATTTAATAACTAATTTTCATTTAATTTTTATATTCATGTTTATATATAAAATATGGATAGAAATATAAATGCTAGCAATGAATAAATTTTATATAACACATGTTATTGATATTTTATTAAATCATTATAGAATATTACATTTAAAGGATAATTAAAATCTATAAAATAGAAAAATATTTTAATTGAAAATTTAAATAAATAAAAAATATAGGCATATTTTTATAATTCATAGGGTCATGGTCACATATAAGTATCACACCCCCAAACAATAGTATAAAAAGAAAAAAAACATTAAAAATATGAATTATATGTTGTAAAAGATATAAAAATCATTGTGAGAAAACTATTATAATAATGATTAAACAAAATAAAAGGTTTTTATAATAATTATAAAGGAAATATGATTGTTGTAATAGAATTAAAATAATTAGAATAGTAAAATGACCATTCAAATAGTAACCTGACTATTGGAATAGTAACCTAGAAATTAGAATAGTTACTTGACTGATAGAATTATAAATTTAACTTGTTAATAATATTTATCATGGATAAAATAAGTAAATATAAATTTTATAATTTCATAAAATAAATTTTAAAATCAAGTAATCGAAATAAAATATAACATTATATTTTATATAATCTTTAGTTTAAGTAATATCCAAAAAACATAATTTTTATATTATTAAAAAAAATTTAAAAATACCTCATTTATAAAATAATTCAAATAAAATTAATTTAATTTTTGAAATAATAATTTCAAAATTTTACAAGAGTTATTTCTCCGAAATTTTCTATAAAACATGAATTGTATGGTGACTAATATATTTGTTCAAATACTATATTTTATGACATAATATTATTATAATAATTACCTAATAATTTTTAAAATATTTTTATAAATAATAAACATGTTTAATAAGATAAATAATTTATCTAAAAATAGTAAATAAATTTTTAAACTTAAAATATAATTTCAAAAGTATATAAGGGTAAATCAGTCTATTAAAAACCATTTTCAATTTTTTTCTTTTTTCTATTTGTATAAACTAAAAAATTTAGTTTGGAAATTTAATAAAAGAATTGATAATATATCATTTTAATAATGTAATATTCATAGTCTCAAATAAGATCACTATTTAAAGTATTTTTCATGACATAATATTTTATTCATTATTTTAACTCAACATACCCCCCTTCGAGTATAAATACCCTTTTCACCCATATGAAAAATCTCTGATCAAATTAGTTTCATTCCCTAGTCATAGAAAAATTTAATCATTAAAAGACTTATTATATACTTATAGATGTTTAATAATTTGACCAAAAAAATCTTTCATGGAATTAAGTGTCATAGAAAAAGAGAAACATCAATGGTGAGGTACCATTTATTTATTTTTTTCCTTTAAATTTTCCTCCTATTATTCTATTAAATTCATTATTGGTTGGTTTTCCTAGTTATGAGGATATTGTTAAATATTTATTTATCAATGACTTTATGGATGGTTAATATAGATTATATATCTATATATAAACATTTTAATGCTAATATATTGTTATTGTAAACTATTTATAATTTTTATGTATTATGTTTGTCTCCCTATTTTCAAAATGTCTAGTTAATGGTCAGTATACAGCCTATAAGGTTATTTTTAATTATTTATTTATCACCACCTTTATGGCTATTCTGTGTAGATTATATTTATATAATTATTATTATTCTAAAATATTGATATTATAATATACTAATAATGTATATTTATACCCTCTCACCCTATTTTGTTATATATAATTAATGTATGATTAACCACCTATGTGGATGTTGTCAATCCTTTACTTATCACACCTTCATAGATTGTTAAAGTACCTTTTATATAATCTATAATGATAAATGTTTAATTTATTTTATTATTCTATAGATAATTTTACTAATGGACACATATTAAAGAATCAAATACCATGAAATCAAAATGAAAATGGGATAATTCAAATAAAATATGTTATTAAACCATTTTAACTACAATAAAATGTTAATAAATTTATTATAATCGTTATAATTGAAAAATAGTAATATAAATTAATGTAATATACTTATATATACTTTTTAATGAACATAATTTTTCTATATAGTAAGTGTGAACATAATAAAAAATGTGACCTAGCTTAAGGTGATTCTGATTTTAATCCAACCTCTTTGGGTTATGTCTCCTCTTCAGGACCAAAAATATTTTGTGATGATTATAAACTATCATATGAAATTTTTGATATAGATTTTATATTTCTTGTAAATTTTTAATTTTGTTATTCTATATTCTCCCATTGACTGATCAATTATTCTTACTTTGTAAATTCTATAATGTAACTCTCAAATCTTCACTTTTCCTTTTGTTTTACACATACTTTCCCCATATTTTTCTTATTCTCCATCTAAAAACCCATCTAAATGTATTTTATTTTCACTTTATTTATTATAGTTAAAGTAATTTTAACTTTAATGGGTTTAATTAACAATCCATGATGACATAATTATGTATAAATAAATTAATTCTGAAACATCTCTTTTATTTTCCATATATTGTTTCTTCCTCTCTAGAGGACCTACATTCTTTTATTTTATAATTTCATAAAATTTAAAACAATTTGTTTCATATCACATCTCATGGTTTCTTTTAGGTACCTAATTTACATTTTTTTATCATATTTTATTTGGGTCTTCTCTAAAGTCATTTTGAGTGACTTCTAGAGGCTTTTAGTGTTTTTTGAAGCTATTTAAGGATGGATAATGGTTAGGAAAAAATGTACAGGTCTTACCAATAAAATTTCCACAATGTTTATTGGTTCTAGAGGAGGGAAAATCATTAGACCGATCCATGTGTATTACTCCTAAAACCGTGAAACATGGGACAGACTCATTTCAAAAGGTTGGCACACATTTTTCCAAACCATGTAACCAAACCATGAAGCTTCCCCAATAGAAAAGTAAGGGGCATATAATTGGTACACATTTTTAAAAATTTCTGGCTAAACCATGTGACATGATTTAATTAATTTAATTTTTTATTTTAAGACCTATAAATAATTTTATTTTCCGCATTCCTCTTCTGGTGGAACACGATCTTGAATAATGAGACTCCCCATGGATATTTTAGAGATTCCTTTCCTCACGATGACCATTTTTGACAGATCTTTGGGGGTTGGATATTTTTTGTTCAAAAGAATTTTCCCATTTTTGGTTCTTCTTCATTTTTTCTCTAGATCATATCTTCTCTCCTTGAATATAACCTTATATCAGGGATGATGATTCTAGATATATGTTTTTTGACGAGATCTAATTGGGTTTATTATAGACCCATCATGAAATTGGGTTTTGTTGTCCAGATCTTCATTGATCATTGTGCATTCATTGGGAATTATTATTATATAAGATATATCACTATCTTTCTATTATAGAAACAATGAATTAGTGATTCTAATTTTAGAATTAATGGATTAGGTTCCTTCCTTATCCTTTTAAACTCTTAGTTTCTCCTGTCTTTTGGATCCTATGTGAGTATTGGAAATCTATGTGTTTTGAGGTAGGTGGTTTCATGATTAGGGTTTATTCCACAAACATTGATTTCATTCTCTTTGAATTTGGTTTCTAAAATGGTTGGAAATAATTATTTATGTATTTATCTTGGAAATTGTTTTGAAATGTTTTTTATAGGGCATGAGAACTGTTTTGATAAAATGTGTTGGTTTTTGGGTAAAATTTGTGAAATAGATTCCTCATTTATTATTGTTAACAAGAATGGTTTTAAAGAATGATTTGTCTAGTTTCAAAGATAAAATTCCCATTTAATGTTTATAATATGCTAATCTATAATGTGATCAACAATTTGGTTTGGATCCACTCTTAGAAGTTAACTCTTAAAACCTAGACTAATTCTAATAGGGTAATTTTCACCTCAAGTGGCCTACTGATCACGATAATGTTTGGAGGATCCTCATTAACCTAAAACTATTGATACCCATGGGATTTATTTTATCTAGTGATTATATTTTATATTATTTTTTGTGATATTTATATAAATTCTTTGAAAATTGAGATATTGGGATGATTTACATGATTTTTTAATTAGGTTACTTATCCATGTTTTGCATCAAACTTTGTAGAACTATATCTCATGCCTTGTATTTGTTTACTTAAGCATTATTGATATATTTTTTAAAGTATTATTATGAAATTATTGGTTGTATCCTCCATGGATCTTCATCTCAAACCCCTCATGCATCTTTTGGTATATGTATATTTGGTTTTATCAAATTCATGTCCGGGAAAGGTGCTACAAGGTTGTTGTATATTTTTTCATTAGTAGGGTGTGGGAGTCTGGAGGTGAATTTGTGTCAAATAGAGTTGGTTTTTTATGGAATTATTATAATTTGGTTGTTTTATGTATTTTTTCACTAGTTTTTCTTCTTGATTTATTGTTTTGGAATACTAACATATTCTTCATCTATATTTCCTTGTTTTATGTTTTTTTTATAATTTTTTTCCCAAAGGAATTTTTGATGCCCAAGATCTTGTCAATAGCCCATATTGATCAAGAATTAACTTTAAGACATATTAGATTCATTTTTGGGAAGAAATATTTCCCATAAGAATTATTCTACTAGTGTAATGCATGCACCAGATTGACCAAGTTATAGAATAGTGAAACATGGTGGTAGTGGGTTTTTTGTTAGTAGGGTATGGGAGTATTGAGGTGAAATCATGTCATATAGAGTTGTTTTTTATGGAACTGGTGTAATTTAATTTTTTTATAAATATTTTAACCTATTTTTATTGATGATTGTACCTTTATTTTGATGAATTATTTTGGAATACCAATATTGTATTTATCTATATTTCATTTTTTATGTTATTTGTAGAAAAAATGTTTCTAAAGGTAGTTCTTGATGCCTAATCACTTGTCGCCTGCCCATGTAGATCAAGAACTCAATTTAAACCATTTAAATATTGGACTGGGTTACATATAGTTGTATAATCTATGTTTTTAATGGAATATTGGTATTAAAGGGTGGTTTCCTACTTCCATTGTTGGTATGAATTTTAGGATGTCTTGGTAGATAGGAGATAATAGTGTGGAGACTGAACAGGTAGGTTGTGATTGATTTTATGGCCATATCTCTTCATCAAAATCCATAAGTTACCATGGGTGGTCTAGAAATGTGTCTTTTTGTATTTGGAGTGTTTTAATCCTCTCATTAATTTTTTCCTTGTATCTTTGTAATTTTGGTTGACTTTTGTTATTTTAATTCAGAATTGATTTTTGGACCTCATCTTTTTGTATATGTTTTTCTATTGATGTGTATTATCATGTACCCTAGAATAATTTTTGTAATTCCTTTATAGGGTATAACTGACAAACCATGGTAGGAAAACCCTCCAGTTGTTTAGAGTCCAATCAAAATAGTTGTGTTCACGGTCCGAGCTATAGACTAAGGTGTGGAACCTACCCCTATTTAGGATAGAGAATAAAAAAATCATAGGGGAGAGGATAAGAATCATTACAATTAATTTATTTTCTAGAAAAAACCATCTTTCCAAGGGAATAATGATCCTTAGAAGGTAGAGGATTGGTTAGAAAGTATTGAAAGGATTTTTAAATTTCTGGAAAATCCTAATTCTTCTGAGGTGAGGTGTTTTATTTTCAAGCTAGAAGGACCACATAAAAGGTTATGGGAATTAGTTGTTTTTGGATAATAAATATGAGATATTAGAGTGATAGGAATTCTAGGAAATTTTTACCAAGTAATTCTACCTGAATCCTATGACCATAGTGAAATATATTGAGTTTCTCAAACTTGAACAAGAGAATTAGTCAGTGATGAAATATACTAATCATTTGTTGAGCCTATTTGTTTATTTTATGAGGTTTTTTCTAATGAGAATATTAAGTATTATAGGTTTAATATGGGTCTTTGAGATGATGTTAGTTCATAGTTATTTATATTAAAGCTAAAAACCTATGATGAGGTCGTAGATAGGGTGTTGAGGGAATAAATAGATGCAAATGGAATATATGGGTTGTTTGTATTTCATTTTCTTCCAGTGGAATATTTCATGGTTTTTATAAGGAAAAGAAGAATTTTAGTGTGTTTTGGTGTAGAAAAAATATTGGTGATTCTCATAAGTCTCACCCTACACCATCATAATATATTAGTGTGTTAACTTGTTATCAGTATGGTTATACTGGACACACAAAGAAATTTTTTCTCTTGCCTCCAAATGATTTCAACACATGTCAGATTCATGGACCCCATTATAGGTTTTACAAAAAATAAATTTTCCTTAATATAGATAAAACTCATTTAAACCTAGAGTATCTACGGTGCAATTTGATGATTCACAGAAAATAGGGTTCCAACCATAGGGCTATGGAAAAAAGTAATTATACACCGTTAAAGAGTCTCCAAAGGATGTTGATGCATGTCCTATAACTATGAGAGGTACTATTTATATTTCTTCTACCTTAATGACTACTTTATTTTATGTAGGTTCCTCTCATTCCATCATGTTAACTCATTAGATGGATATTTTAAAACATTCAATGGAACTCTTTCCATTGATTAGGAAATTGGTGATGTGTAACATAGATATGATCTATGATTTTCTAGTTATAATTTTGTACCTATTTTATTTTATTATCAGGATGGGCTGGTTGATTTCTCTTAAAGCTTCGATCTATTGTAATCATCAGAGGGAGTCTTTTTTTTTAACTTTGTTGGTAACTCATGTGTATTTTAGGTGGATTGAGATATGAGGTCCATTCAGGTAGGTCCACCTATTCAATATTTTGGTTGGTTGAAGCTTTTTTATAGAGTTTTTTTGGGATAGAAGTCAAGTAGTGGTGATATCCATATAGTAGTCAATGAGTTACTTAATGTGATTCTGAATCACTTTTTCTTTCTTTCCACTGAAGAGATAGGTGGAGTTCTTAATCAAATTAGTACCAAGAACTAAATTAATATCAATGTTTCCTTACCATATGGATCCAAATGATTTTAAAGAGATGAAAATTTTGTTGGATGATTGGATATCCAAGGGATTTATAAAACCAAGTGTGTCACCCTGGGAAACCTAGATGCTCTTTTCCAAGAAATATCATGGAACTCTTCACTTATGTATTGATTATCGGAAGATCAGTTGAGTAACAATCAAAAATAAATATCCATTACATAACATTGATGATTTGTTTGATCAGTTGAAAGTAGAAAGGTTTTTTTTTTAAAATTTAACTTCTTTCTGTATTAACAACTCAAAATCAGAGAATCAGATTTTCCAAATACTACTTTTAGGAGTGGGTATGTACACTTCAAGTACCTTAGGATTTTTTTAGTCAAATTGAAACTTCTAATATTTTTATGGAATCAATGAACCATATTCTCCACCAATATATTGACACTTTTTTCATGGTGATCTTGGATGACATATTGGTGTACTCACAGAATAGGGAAGATTATTTATGTCACTTGAGACATGTTTTGGGAATCACAAGGGATCATTTCCTATACAAAAAAATATCAAAATTTCAATTTTATATCTAAGATTTGAATTTATTGGGACATGTAATCTCATAGTATGTTATCTTAGTTGATCTTGAAAAGGCGACAATTTTCATGTCATGGGAGAATCTAAATAATGCATTTGAGATTTTAAGCTTCTTGGTTTTGGGAGGATATTATCATTGGTTCTTAAAGGATTTCTCTAACCTTATTCCACCTTTTACTTATCTCACCTAGAAAGGGGAAAAGTTTTGTGTGGGACTCAAATTGGTAGACATAATTTGATAAAATAAAGTGTTACTTGACCTCTACACTAATTTTAACTCAACCAAAGTATGAATAAGGGTATGTGGTTTGTTATGATGTTTTAGGTGTGGTTTTGGGACACATCCTTATAAAAGGGAATCATACAGTAGCTTATGGATCACGTTAGCTTTGACCACATGATAGAAATTATTCAATTCATGATTTCTAACTTGAATCAGTAGTGCATGACATGAAAATTTAGTTTCACTATGTTTTTGGGGAAAATTTTATCATTAATCTGACCACAAATGTTTGTGTTACATATTTTATAAAAAACATTTGATCCTTTAAAAAAGATGATCGGTAGAGTACCTAAAGTTATACTACTTTTACATTACATATACCATGATAAATAGTAATGAAGTTATTTATGATCTTAGTAGAAAGTTTTCTTCACAGAGTTTGAAGAAGGAAATGGATGAATGGAACGCGATGAGTCACTTTACTCCGATACACCTGGGTGTTATGGATAAAGTATATGGTTGTGTTACAATGATTGTTCATGATATATCCTCTCACCTTGAGATGATTCTCTTGGAAATAAAATAAAATAATAAGTTTTATATTATCAGGGATACTTTATATGATAGGGAAACATATGTAATCAGTCTTTTTCTAAAAAGGATGTTTTTTCTTTTGAAACTAGTGTATTGTTACATCAACTTCAAATAAGTTCATAATGATATATTTTCTTCATTATCTGTGGATTATCCACCCTGGAACTACAATGAGGTTTTAAGATATAAGGCATTATTTCTAGTGTAATTTTATAAAATGCGACATATCCAAAATTGTGTCTATATGTTACATGTGCCAACAGGTAAAGGTTGAGACCCAAAAGACTTCATATTTTCTTCAACATCTCACCATTAAAAAAATAAAATGGAATGATATTTCAATGGATTTAATTATTGGTTTATCTCATACTCCTTAAGGTATGAATTCCATCTGGGTAGTGATTGATCAGTTGACCGAGTGAGCTCATTTTATAATGATCCATGACACCAAAAAGTGTAAGACTTGAGGAAATAGTTTTTAGGAGAACATATTTTTTCATGGAATTCATATGACCATTGTTTCAGATAGATATATATCAAAATATGGCAAGGGATAGTCAAATTGTAAAATATATGATACATGTCTATGTATTTAAATTTAGAGGGGCTTGGTATTTTCATTTAGGACTGGTTGAATTTTATTATAACAATAGTTTCAAGTTATCCATTGGAATGGTACCTTTCAAAGATTTATATTATTGTCCTTACAGGTCTCCCCTCTATTGATTGAAGGTTATATATTCTTCCTTAGTTGGAATAGGTTTGGTCTAGAAGAAAAAGGTAAATATACCACTGATTCATCTACATTTGGTTATGGATCAAATCTAGTACACGTCTTATGTATATCAGTTTCATAATACTTTAGAGTTTTTAATTGGTTACTAGGTGTTTTTGAAATTCTCACCCTAGTTGGATCATAGATGGATTATAAATAAAGTGAAGGTCACTTCTAGGTATGTGGGACCTTTTGAGACCACCAAAGAAATTTCAAAGGTGGAATATTTATTGGAATTACCACCTTAGTTTTCTTTGATCCACAATACTTACCATACATACCAACTCAAAAAGTATCAAGCTGACTAGTCTCATGTTTTGAACTAGGAAGACCTCAATATAGAACCTAATATATCTATGACTAAACAACCACTTTAATTTTTTGAATCTAAATCAAAGGTTTTTCATGGAAATTCTATACCATTGGTTTGAATTTTGTGCCAGCATGGTTTTGATTCTCATGAGAATTGGGAGTTGGAGTCTTTGATAAGGGAGTAATGTCCTCATATATTAGGGGGATAACATTATTTAAATTAGATTTCTAGGTGTAGAAATAATTATTGAGGGGAGAATTTTCACATCATGGTGTTTCCTTAAGGATTTTAGTTTCCTTTATTATTAAAATATTTCATTTGGGTTTTCTCTTAGGTCATATTGGGTGACTATTAGAGGTTTTTAGAGGTTTCTGGGCCTATAAATGGTTGTAATACATTTAGGGAAAACTATGAAAGGCTTCCTAGAAAACAGTTCACCATGTTTTTGTGTTCTATAGGAGGGTGCATTATTAGACACACCATTGGCCAAAAACATGTAGCTTCCTCATCAAACTATGTAAAACGGGATAAAGGAATTTCACATAGTTGGAACATATTTTTTTGAACTATGTGTCCAAACTACATAACTTTTAAAGTAGAATAGAAATGGGTGCACATTTGGCACATGTATTCCTAAACCCTCTATGTAAACCATGGGGCACAATTTAGTTAATCTAAATTTTTATTTTAATTCCTAAAACTCATCTGATTTTCCTCATTCCTATTACATAGGAATAAGATCTTAAATAAAGAGATTCCTCTTGATTTGTTTTTGAGATTCATTGCCTTTATGTGATCATTTTGGATGGATATTTGGGTATTGAATCTAGTTTTTAAAAAGAATGTTCACATTCATAGTCTTTCATCATAGTTTTTCTAGATACAATCTTCTCTCCTTGAACATAACCTTAGATAGAGGTTTTTGATGCTAGATCTAAGGTTTGTGACATGATATAATTAGGTTTTTTATTGATATTCGATGTAAATGGGTTTTATTTTCTGGATATTCATTGATCATTGTGAGTGTTTTGGGAATCGTTATGGTAAGTGATTTATCTATATTCAATTTTTTTAGAAATGATGAATTGAAGATTATTATATGATAATTACTGTCTTAGAGTTATTATATGTCTTCTTAAACCCACAATTTCTCTTGTATTGTGGATCCCATGTGAGTTTTGGAATTCCATGTATTTCTAGTTAGGTGGTATCATGATTTAAATTTATTCTACAATCTATTATTTCATTATCTTTGAATTTTTTTTCTAATTTTTTTGTAAATATGAATTTATTGATTTATATTAGAAATTCTTTTGAAATAGTTTTTTAAAGGGAATGATAAATGTTATGATAAAATGTGTTAGTTTTTTGATAATGTTTTTGAAATACATTTATCCCTTTTTTTGTTATGAAAAATGGTTTTAAAGCATTATTTGTCTATTTTCAAAGATAAAATGCCCAATGAATGTTTCTAGTATGGTGAAACTAATTATTATTGATAATGAGGTAGGTATCCATTATTGGGGATAAAATATTTCCCCCTAGAATTATTCTTATAGGGTAATGTATGCACCAGGTTTCACAAGTTAAGGAAATGAGCCGCTCTCAAGAGTAAAATCTTACCCCTTAAAGCTGTTCTA
Source organism: Viscum album (assembly GCA_963277665.1). Classification (NCBI taxonomy): domain Eukaryota; kingdom Viridiplantae; phylum Streptophyta; class Magnoliopsida; order Santalales; family Viscaceae; genus Viscum; species Viscum album. Next base: position 175,580,246 of record OY728151.1, read on the forward strand.
CTAGGGTAATTTTTACACAAGGTGGCATATAGGTTAGAATAATGTTATGAGGATCCTAATTGAATTAGAACTATTAATACCCTTGGTATTTTTTTATTTAGTGATCTTTATTAAAATATATATTTGGGATATTTATGGAAATGATTTGAAAACCATGATATTGGGATGATTTACATGATTTGTGAAAATGGTGAATTATCCATATTTTGTATCAATCTATGTAAAACTATATATCATGGATTTTCTTTTTTATACTTAATAATAATTGGTTTATTTTATAAATTTTTCTTTCGAAACACTTGGTGTGATCCTATGAGGATATTTTTCACACACCATGCATACACCTTCAGGTGTGTGTAGATTTGATTTTATCTGATGTAGGTAAGGTCAAGGCACCAAAATGTGGTAATAGGTTTTTTAATTAGAAGGGTGTGAGAGTATGAAGGTTAAATCATGTCACGTGGATTTTTGTTTTTATAGAAATTTTGTACCTTGGTTGTTTGATAGATCATAGAATCTGTTTTTCCTAATTATTGCAATTGTTCTTCTGATGTCATGTTTTGGAATACCAAAATTTTCATTATCTATATTACCTTGTTTAATGTTCTTTGTGAAAAAATCATTCCCAAAGGAAGTTATTGATGACTATTCACTTTTCAAAAGCTTTTTGGGATCAGGAATTCCCTTCAAGCCATATCGGGATAGATTGGGTTATAAATAGTTGGTTAATCTGATTTGGTTCATGAAATTTCATCCTATTATTTTATAAACACTAGGTTTATTCATTAAAAAATTCCTTATGATATCATTATAAAATTCATTATTTTCTCAGGGGTTCATTTCATGATAATGGTTGATGTACATTTATTTTCGATATGGAATTATTTATTATCAGTATATTTCTATGTGATTGGTGTGTCTAGAACTATATTCTCCTCTAATGCATTGGGTAATATATTATATCTCATGAGATTATTATTAATAGAAATTATGTAGAAAAAATTATCGATAATGTTATGCAAGAACATGATGAAATTTTATAGGTTTGTTATGTTATGAAATCTTGGGAAGTAAGCCTAGAATTTTTTTTATGATGTCTAATTTTTTTAGTTTCCACACAATCTATAAATTATTAATATATTTATTGTTCTTTGTATCCAATTATTATATTATAATTACGATAATTATGATCATCCATTTAATCATATTGATTCCTTTCTCATGATCCTTCCTATTATTACTCCCCTTAAAATGCTTTCATCTCACCCAATCTATGATTTATATACCTTGTGATACCCCAAACCTGCACTCTCAGATCTGGTTCCATAAACACATACTTTTCCTATTTACTTTAACACCACCTCTAAAATCATGGATATAACTATCCATAATTAAAAAATCAATAATTATTGTTACATCTATTATATCCAAAGGATATTTTCAATTTTATATATTTAGAGAATTATGACACAAAATATATTGATAAATCTCTTGTTCTCTATATCAATGGAAATTTCCCAATTAGATATGACACTACTTAATTCATGAAAAATATTCAACATCTTCCAAAAAATATTTCAAATGTGTTATCTTTCTAAACATGTCACATGACCTAAATTTATTCATAACCTGTAAAAATGGAGGACAAAATATTGGGTGATCTCAAACACTTAGTAAATGAAATATATAACTCAAGAAGTCATGGAACAAACATTTAATAAATATTATAGAAGGAATAAGTAAAAAACATGAAGCTATAATCAACTTGAATCTGATCGCATTATATATCCATGAAAATAAATTAAAACATGGTTATTAATAAAACTGATCTCACACTAATGGAATGCATAATTATGGACATCAAAACCATGTTATCAAATCCTTTTTACTTGAAATTTACTTTTCATCAAGACCAAAATCAAGACATATTGTTGAATTGGGAAGGCATATGAAAAATACTAAAATCTATTTTGGCTCATGAAACCTATTGATGCCTTTAAGGGATATATAAATATGGGCCCCACCCATAACCCGATTAAGTCCAATGCATTAAATAAAAGATTTATTAATACCTTTCATCCCATTACCTGAGGAATATCTTACAGATTTTTTTTGGCTTTCCATATAATGAAAAATATGAAAAATCAATACCTAATAAATATGTATTAGTAATCAATAGTCATCAAGAATGACAATACTTTTCCCCATGTTAATAAAATGGATAACATGATCATAACAAAACTTGATAAAGAAGGTAGATATTTGAGAAACAAATAGTAAACTTTCCAATAATAATTTTTGTTGGAATAACAACATACAAAATGCCAATACATTCCCCCTATGTCAACAGAATAATATTCTTTTTGGGAAAACATCATCCAATTTGAATTATTTAAAATGTGATGTTCATGGTGTATAGAGAAATGAGTATATGACTAAGTTAATACTTGAATAAAATGATCATCATCCATCCATAAGATGAGGGTTTATGGTTTCAGAAGAAAATATCATAAGTATAAAGGAAAACTATAAGGATGTTAACATAGATGAAAAACATCCTTAAAAAAAATGATCGAACTATACCACCCAATGGGGTATCATGAATTGTATTGTTTTTTTTCATGAATTTATTCTCATTATATATATATATATATATATATTAGCGTATAAATAGTGAAATCTAAACCCTATTAATCTAAATAATTTTTGAAATGAAAATGGAAATGGAAATAAAAATGAAAATGAAAACAGAAAATAGATTTTCAAAAACATTTTTAATATTAATAAAAGAGGATGATATGAGTCACACACAAAAGTATTTTTCAAAACATGAAGTTAAAATTTTGTGAAGAATTTTATTTTTAATATAATCTCAAATTAATGATCCTTTAAAATAAAATAATTTTTTTCTATATGAAACGTGGATCCAATTTTTTTTGTTATATAATAGACATTTTTAATACTTTAAATTATCTTTATTGAAAACACACATTGTAAAAAGGGTAAAAAACCTTCTTATTATTAAAAATTAATTCTATAAAAGAGTATTATAAAATACAATATAATAAAATATCAGGGTGGTATAACCCAAGCATGGTAGAATAATGTTCAAGATAAAATATTATAACTTAAAGAAGGAGACTTGAGTTACCCATAATCTGTACTACTGGGGAAAACATTGTATCAAAAACCACATGAATAAAGGAAAATTATTTGGATAGTAAATATAATAAAATACAAATATCACGATATATATATGGGAATTTAATACACCATATTAACAAAACATGGTGCAAAAAGTGTAACATGTCCCAAAGAATCATAATTGAGACCATAAAACCCTTGTGCCTTTTGTAATGTTTTAATAAAAAAACCTAGAAATAGAGGGATTTTAATTGAAATTAAAATACCATTATTAAATTATAATTCAATATATGTTATCTCAAATAGGTAATACATGAACCAAATAAATGAAATTAGGTTCATATTACCAATCATGTCTCAAAGATAGGAATTTAAGATGAAAACCCTTACCTAGTTTCCTTGCTTAGTTTATCACACTGTAACCTCCTGTAAAACAAAAATAAAAAAAATAATATTATATTTCAGAAACTTAATCATAAATATTACCATTTTAAAATCATTATAATATTTTTTTATATGAGAATATTAATTTTTATAGCATATTACGAGCATTAGGTGTTAATAACTTTAATTGTTTTGCGCATGTTTAATAATTTTGATATCATTACCCATAATTTGATACCATGTTAATTATTAATATATAAATTAATAATATTTAATATATAAATTATAATTATTTAATATATTATTATTTAATTTCATATGTTTTTGGTTGTGTTATTTGAAAACCGAATTGATGACGTGTTATTTTGATAATTTTGGTTGTTGAAGATGATTTATTAATATTAAATTATATACTTTATATAAATCTTCAAAAATCATAAAATGATCATTAGTTTCTTATGAAACTATGAAAATATCATTATTTAGTTTCTCATAGATACCCATGATGAAATTTTAAAGTATCGCTCATGTAGGGGTTAAACCATCCAAAACACGAATACACTTTATCTTGATAGGTGAGTATGATCAAATAAGTGATTCCTTTGACATAATATCATTACAAAAGAAGTATAAAAGTATTAAATTGATGAATTTATCATGATGAACCAAATTTTATTATGTTTTAAAAATAATTAAAGACTAGAATAAAAAAAACGATTCTTCATCAAGGCGGTAGCCTGAACAAACACGCAATTGACATTCCTTTATTTTTATAATTGTATGGAAATGAATAAATAAGGGTTTAACCATTAATATTAAAAAATATTATTATAATAATTACACTAAATTCATAATTTCATTTTTTATAAAATAATTGGAAGAGTAATATTAAGAAGAAAACATAAGAGGGAGATAATACTTACACTGGAACTTGATCTTTCCTTGGAAGTCGCCTTGAAATTGAAGGTCTTAAGATAACTATAAGTTATCATAGAATTATGTTTGTGTGAAATGATTAAAGGGAGATAAAAATTAAATATTTTCAATTATTAATTAAAATATTATGAGTATCATTGAAGGGTGGAAGTGGTATGATTTTATATGTGAAAGTATGGTCACTTTTGGAAACACAACTACATTTTTCAATAATGAAATTTCCTTATAAAGGTCCCATGGCTCCAAAATAAAATTATAGAATAGAAATAACATGTATTTTTCAATAAAAATATCAACCAATAAATTAAATAATGTTTTTAAAATGATTTAGGACTTTTACACTTAGTTAACCTCAATTTAACCCTTTTACTTTTACTATGATAATTAATTTTTAACCTTAGTAAATAATTTGAAGGAAAAAATTAAAATTATCATTAATAGATAATTTTAATCTTAAAATTTAAAATTTTAAATCATTTTATCCAATATAATTTATGTAGGTATGAAAATAATATTTTAAAATTAAAATACTTTAACATATCAAATCGTTTTTTTGAAAAATAATGTAATTAAATTTCTTCATATATATATATATGATAAAATTATCATGGTTACTTATATTAAATCCACAAATTTATTTATTATGAATTTAATAAAATCTTTAGTCTTACAAGGAAAACCAAAATCAAAGCTCACCATGAAAACATTTGATTTTAAGAGAAGGCCAAAAATAGTTTTTATATCAAAGTAACATTTTACTTTTGTTCTAAAATTTTTTGGCACAATATTTATATGTAAAAAGAATATTTAAAAATGAATAATTTTATTCCTTAATTTCAAATTTTATAATTTTTGTTTGAAATTTTCTAGGTTATGATTACATAGTGATAAAATGATGTAAATTATAATTTTCATAAATCCCGTATTTTTTGACTAAAAGTCAAACTTCTTAAAAAATGATAAAAAATACATAATAAGTAAATTTTGATATAAGGAATTCTAAAATGAATCTCATTTTATTAATTTCAAATTCCAAAATTTATTAATTTCATTTCTGAATAAAATCATATAATATAATAAAAACCATTTTTATTAGAAACTAGAATTTTCAAATATTAACTTTTATTATTATTTCATATCATTGAAAAACTAATTTGGTGTTAAAAAATTATCAATAGAGAACATAATTTATCATCATTAATCATATTTTTCATGAAATTTAAATGCATATCATATAAAAATGCAATTTAAAAAAATACATTAAGAAATAATAAAATATCTTATTAGTCATTTTAGACCATCTAATTGAATTTCATTCATATTAACATTAGTCTTTATTTTCATTATACATATATTTTATAAAGTAGTTACTCCCATTCATTCCCACTAATTCAAAGGCTATTTTTTAATGGTCATACTTAAACATTTATATTTTATCCAAAATATATCATGGTTTCATTTAAGTTCGGTGTTGCATGTAGAGAAAGATGTCAAACACATTGAAATATTTAATGGTAATATTATATTAATATCTCAAGGTGTCACATTATCCCACCATAAATAAATTTAATCATTAAAATTTTAATTATCTCTTACAAATAAAAATATTCAATGTTATGTAAAAGATATATATAATTGAAGATATATTTTCTAATGAGGTGTCGACCATAATATCTTAGGTACATTTTTTCCATCCATTATGAAAACCAAACTCTTAGTTGCTATATTTCCTCATTTTCTACACATGAATCATATTATAGTTCATTAAATACATTTCCCAAGGTTCTTCTTCCCATATATTTACATAAAGAAGATTAAATAATCTTTCCTTCATCATTTACAAGATTACAACCTTCTCTTATTTGGTGAATTTAGAGTTTAAATTACATTAAATTTGATAATCAAAATTATTTATAGTTGGTTTGGTATAATAATAAGATTTCTCACTTTATCACTTATCCTACTAGGTTTTTTTTGGGTCAGTTTCTTCATTTTCCACGGAATCCATTATTAACTTAGTTTCTTAAAGCTTAAACCATTAATAAAACCAAAAGAGTTAACATGTGTGACAATAATTATAAGAGAATTGTCATAATTGGAAACAAAAAAATTGATCCTCAAGATGTGTCACTTTTTAATACTATCATGTTAGCGTATTGTTCTTATAACTCCACTTATATCACACTCAGTTCAAACTATATCACTCTCAGTTTAACATATATCATTATTAGTTTAATGTAGGTTACTTTGAGTTGGGTTATATCAAACTTATTAAACTAATCTGTGAAATAGTGAACCCAAATTACCATAAAATTTCTAAAAATATTATAAACCCAATAATCATTAAAATATATACTCTCAAAATCCAACTTGTCCTTCCTTAAACCACATTAATCATTCTTAAAATCATATTCCCAAGTATCTATTTACTATTAATAACATAAATTTCCCAAAACCTATTTCATTCTCTAAGAAATTAAACCAAAATCATATTATATATTACTATAAAAATTAACTATATATTTAACCCTCAAATGGTATTAACTACTAGTTTATAAATCCACATATTAGTCACTATATATCCTAATCCAAAAAATGAGATGAACTTATCCAAAAATAGCATGATTAAATTATCAATACCATGGGTATTGATACTACAAAACATATATTTTCTAAATTACCCATCCCTTTAATGTATTGACATAAAACATACACTAAGCCTAAAACATATCCACACATCAAACATGCGTTCTTTAATTTATTAATTTCTATTAATATATAATCTTCACTACCTTAGGTAAGACTAGAAAACTCACATTTTATAGCCTAATAGACATATACTAATATTATCACCCATTTAATTATGATCCATTATTCAGTTATAAGACATAGTTGTTTCTAGATACATACCACTCTCAGCATAATATTTGGGACCATGTTTCAACCAAATACTAAAACCAAAATGGTAATTTTAATATTTAAAATATGAATATGAAAATGTCAATTTGAATATGTATTCCCTTATGAAACCTTCAGTTTTAACATATGATTTTTAGATTAGCCTATGACTCCCTTATTCAATCCTTGGTTATCCATGACCATTTTTCTATTAGGTTATCTTGCCGAATTAGTTTAAATCATTCTTAAATACTTCATAATTGCTTTTAAAGAGAATGTGATTAACCAAAGCATATACCACATGAGTGTATTTATTTGCGTGAAGTCTTAGGCCCATTAATCATGCATCAAACTGAGGATTGATTCAATACTCTACAAACCCTTTTCAGGGTGATTACCCCTATGTGCATCTGTACCATATCCAAATCCACTTTCCAGTATCCAGATAGGGATGCATTGCTAAAAAGAACCATATAATACCTATTTTACCAAAACATTAATATGTGATCCAATACATAGACTTATTCCAAGGGTTTTAACTAATGTTTTATTATCCTAATCCCAAAATAAAATCATCATTATTTTCATAGCATTAAATCAAATATTATTCTAAAGTGTTATCTATACCTTTGAAATTGTGATCAAACATAACTTATCAATATATAAATCACCATCAAATAACATCCTAATATACAAAGTTATCTAAACCTTTACTTTTATACAAACTGTGACACCATGTACATGTGCTCCTAGATCCAATTCCACAGATAGATACATTATATACTTTCTTTGATACTAACAGTAAAAGCCTGGATATAACCATCCATAATTACAAAACCAATAAAAATCATTTCATCTCTTACATATGAAGTATCCTATCATATTTAGAGATTTATAGAATCAGGACACCTAAAAAACTGATAAATCCCATTTTCTTTGTATCTATATACAATTTTTACATTATATATGAAAGTACTTATTTTATGAAAATTATTCAATGTCTCCCACAAATTATTTCACATGATTTATCCTTATAAACATGTAATGTGTACTGTATTTATGCATAACCCAAGGAAATGGAAAACATAAGAAGAATTGAGCTCAAACACCCAATAAGAGAAACATATAATTTAAGCAATCATAGAATAAACATGAAATACATATTATTCCATAAATAGGTAAAAAAACATGAATCCATAATCAATAAGAAATTTGGAGCATTCTATATCCATGAAAATAAATGAAAACATGGATATCAATAATACCAATATAATAATGATGGAATGAATAATTTCAGACACCAAAAACATTATTTAAAGGCCATATTCCAAGAGCATTATTTTTATTCAAGATTGTAGTCAAGTAATCTTTCAGAATTGTCCAAACACACACCAAATACCTAAACCTTTTTTGTCTCGTTAGAACTATTGATGCATCGAGGGGCTATATAATTCTGAGCCCCACCTTTAATCTGATTATGTCTGATGAATTAACCATAAGATTCATAAATAAATTTTATACCATTGCATGATGAACCTCTTATTGAATGAACATGAGTATCCTTATAATGAGAAACAAAAAAATTAATACATAATCTATCCACATTAGTAGCTGATAACCATCAAGAATGTCAATACTTTTAGCCATGAAAATAAACAGGACAACTTGATCATAATGTATCATGATAAATAAGGTTGATTGTCAAACAATACATAGTTAACTTTATAATAATATTCTATATTTTAATAATAAGATATAGAACACCAATATTTTCCCCAATGTTAATTGAATAACATTCTTTCTTGGTGAAGATCATCCAATCCGAATTATATAAAATGTGATGTTCACACCATATATCAAAATAAGTATATAAATAATTTAATACATGAATAACATGATCATAATTAATCCATAGTAATAAGGTGAGTGGTTTAAAAAGGATATATCCCTAGTGTGATAATAGTAAACAAGAAGGATATTGACATAGATGAAAATCAGCCTTAAAAAAGCATACATGAATGATACCACCAAAGAGGGGACCATGAATTGGATTATTTGATATCATGATTTCATTCCACCAATATATATATATATATATAAATATATATTAGATTATAAATAGTGAAACATAAAACCTACTATGGTAAATAATTTTTAAAATTAAAAGGGAAATAGAAGTGAAAAATTAAAAGATCTTTTAAAAAACATTTTTAACATTATCATGAAGGAGGAAGTTACATGTCACTACCAAACGTCATTGTTAAAACATGAAGTTAAATCTCATTAAAAAATATTACTTTTAAAATAATATCTCATAATAGAGCTTTGAAAATGAAATATAGTTTTATATGGGAAATTTAGATCCAAAACATTTGATTATAAAAGTGACATTTTTAATGCTCGAAATTACCTATGTTGAAAAACCCACATTGTAAAAAGAGTAATATAATCTTCTTTGCATTAAAACATCATTATCTCAAATAAGATTATAAAATTCCATATAATAAATTTTTTGGATAGGATAACCCAACCACAGGAGAAGAATGTTCAAGATAAAATATTATAACTCAAATAAGGATATTTGAGTTACAAATAATCCCTACTAATGGGGAAACAATTATATCAATAGGTACTTGAATAGTGGATCATTATTTTTCTAGTAAATTCAATAAAATAAAAATATCATGATAATGATATATTTAAGGTAAGTGAATACACCACTCAAAGAAAACATGGTGCACAACATTTAACATGCCTCAAATAATTATAATTGATACCAAGAAAATTCTTGCATCTTGAGTAATTTTTTAATCAAAATCCATTTAAAAGTGAGTATGACACCCCGAATCCACTCCTATATCCGATGCTAAAAAATTTAAAAAAAAATTATTTAGTTTTTATACTAAATAAGTAACCTAATTTTAATAATTCACAATTTAATATCATTGAAATTAAATCAATACCCACACGAGGACCCTTTAAGTCTATAGTTTGCGAGGTTTTGGATAACTTAAAAAAAACTCATTACACAATAAATTTAAAAATATTGTTTTTATACAATTCATGCAGTTTTATCTTAGAATCACTATCACTAACTCATTAATCATGGCCTTAATGTGAAATAACATATACTTATCACTAAGACCTATGAAAAACATTTAAAAACATGAGATTGAAAAAAATTGCTCAGTAAGTGGTTTTAAAATTAGAGGGGAAATATTTTTTTAAATGAAATAATAATTCTTCTAAAAAAATTTCTTTTAATATCAATAGAAGTAATTTTATATAATAAATATTTTTTCTCTAAATAAATATTTTGGGCTTTCAAAATCCATAAGAGAAACTTTTCAAAACTATTATTGAGAATACTAATTATTTTGAAAACCCATTTTATTTCAAAACATAACACCCTTGGAAATAATTCCATATTTCTCCATTAATATCTCAGAAATTTACTTTTGAAAATAATATCTCTTTATGAAATTTATTGATACTTGAAATGATTTATGAAATCCATGTGTCCGCTATGAGTATAAAAGGTCTTAATATCACTTCTAGGACAAATTACCCCTTGAGGTCATGAGTTCACTCCCAAATCCTCATCATCATGATCATTACCCAATTTTTAAAATTTTAGATAATTTTTTTTTGTAAATATTTCTTTTATCACTATAAATACATTAAAAACATCTTTTCAAAAATAACTTCACTTCTATGAAATTTATTTTCAAACAGGAAAATAATTACATATATTATATACTTAACAAAAGTTTCCTTAAAGAGAACCCATAATTTGATAAAGATTATAAATAATATAAAAATCCATATAAAATAACTATAAATAAATCTTAAAAATTAAACTTATCAAAATTATTTTCATACAAATATGGTATCTCAATAAAAAATTTAATACAGGCCCATACAATACATAATCCTAAATGAGATCCCAAAATTTTAATGAATATTCCACACATGAAATATTAATTTCTATACTCTATAAAACCATTTCTAGAAATTATAAAAACTTTATAATAGGATTCATAAAACAAAATCTTTAAGATTTTAGAAATAAATATTTTTTGAAAACATATTTCCCTTATAAAATGGTTTTAAAAACCATTAAATAGGAGTTTATCAAAAATAATTTTCTTTTACCTTGCATTGAATAGCTGAATAAAAAATCTCTCTACTAATCGATTCATTTTATCCAAGATAGACTCTCCTACTTTCTCTTTAGGGAAAAATATGTTTCTTAGTGAGGAAACCTTAACTGGATGTAGATTATAGATGACCTCAGAAAAAAAACTCTTCTTTAATAGAGGAAATAAATAAATATATGGGTAGAAAGTCAATTGTGGATGGTTTTTTGTTTTTATTATAAGAATATTTGTTAATATCTCATCTATAGTGGTGTTTATTAAAATATAAAACCTCTATACTATTCACATCCCACAATACCCCTACTAAAACATATAAAACAAATATTTAGTATTTTAATAATAATAAGTCCATATATAAAATCCTGAATCATCATCTTTTAAAGTTAATAGATAAAATAATATCTTCTCTATAGTGACTTCCATTTAAGTATAACTATGTGAAAGTTCTCAGATAAAACCATATCTTTGAATGATTTATTTATTACAACATAATCTCATGTATGTTTTAGTTCCTCTAATATAATAATCCACTAACCTCCACAACCATAACTATCATGGAGAGACTGTTTAGATAGCTTTTAGGTATTTCTGAATATCAAAACTAGTGTATATATATTGGGTTAAAATTTCAAATATCTTCTTATGAGTTTGTATAAGAAGTTTTGTAATATATTCTCATTGTATGATCATCATTTTAGTTTTTTGAAAATTATCATTTGATGCATTATATATATATGTTATCTCGAAAACTACTTAAATGTGGAAGGGAATATGACGATGCTATCAGGACTGAATTCATTCATCATCTCTTTAAAATGATAGAATGGATCTATATATTCTTTATATAGGACACAAAAACTCATATATATATATATATAGTTTCATATAAAAATTTATATCCTGATGAGTTTTTTTCCAAAGGAAGATGATAAAGCCTTTATCTGACTGTGTGAATGCCTGATATGGTTTTTACAGTGGAGGAAGAAGATGGAATCGAGATGGGCTATCTACAGGTCATATATGTTGTGAAGAATATGATTCCTATGTTGTAAGAAGAAGAATAAAGTGATGAAATTTTATGTTTTGGTGTGTGAGTAATGAGACAACACTCAGGTTGATCTGATGGTCTAACATGAATGGATTAAAAGGCTCTTGTTCTTTACATATATTAAAAATAGTTCTATAATTCCCACATAACATGATCCCACATCTAATATCCATTCCTTCAATCACTCACTTATAAGATATTTCACTTCATTAACCTACAGAATAAGAGTTTATGGGTCCACTTCGATCATCTTCTATGCTACCTCACATGCACCCCAGAGCACTGGTTCACCTATGTGTGTGACCATCCACCTACTTGCCTATGCATTATATGCAAGACCTATGCACACCCAAAGCTATCCTCGATTTTATGGTTTGTTATCTTTTATCCTATAGGCTAGATAAATATAAAAATTATTATTATTATTATTATTATTATTTATACCATGTAATTTTATTTAGACTAATTTTATTAAAAAGGAAGATACACCTCATATATCTAAAATGAATACTACATTCAATTAATACAATCTCTATATTATATATTTTTATAAATTAAACATTTTCATTTCAAATATATATATTTAGTTAATATTTATTCTCACTTAGAATTTTAGTTGGCACAATAAAAATTTTTCTTAATATATATCATACTAAATTAAAATTTATATATATATGAATCAAATTAATATTTTAATAACCGTAGATTTTATATTATTTCACTAATTAATAAATACTTATATTTATCCTAAAAATAAATAAATTAATTAACATTATACCCATAAACATTTATTTAAATTTCAAAAGATTATATTTACTAAAATTTAGGATGTTACATTATAACCCCTTTAAATAAATTGTGTCTTCACAATTTTAAATATCCAACTAAATATGTAACTTTAAAATTAAAATAAATTATTATTATTATTATAGTCATTCATGAGTTTGGTAAAAATAAATTTAATTAGAAAATAACAATAATTTAATCTTGGAAAAAGTTTCCTTAAAACATTAGGTCATTCTAAAATGACTTTCGACTAATATACATTCAATCAATTAAAATATGACCTCATAATTGTCAAAACGATTTATAAATTCTATATTATCCCAAATGATATCATCCTCATTTCCAATTGTTTCTAAAACTTTCTCTAATACCTTATGTGATGCCCCAAAACCTCACTGCCAAATACCTTATAAAAACTTGAATTTTTATCTAGTTTTTATACCAAAGAGGTGGACCAATTTTAAAAATTCACAATTTAATATCATTAAAATTGATTCAATACCCACCCAAGTATCATTTAGTTCTATAGATTTTGATGTTTATTAAAACTTAAAAAAAACTCATTACACAAGAAATTATAAACTATTATTTTTATACAATTATTCAAATTCAACCTCAGTATCAACCACAATAAATCCTTAATCAAGGAATTAATATTTAATAGATTTTACTCATCACCAAAACCTATTAAAAAAATTTAATAACATGAGATGAGAACAAAATTTATTAATAAGTTATTTTAAATATACAGGTTAAATCCTTTTTCATTTTTAAATGCTATAACAAATCTTTCAAAAAATTACTTTTATATCAAGTATAAATCAATTTAAATAATAAATAACTCTTCCCTAAACAACAATTTAGTGTTTTCAAAATCCATAAGAGAATATTATCAAAAACTTTTGTTAAAAATACTATTCATTTTGAAAACCCATTTTATTTCAAAAATAGAACATCATTTGAAATAATTCCATATTTTTTCATTGAAACCAAATAACATTACTTTTGAAAATAATATATCTTTATGGTATATAATGATACTTGAAAAACTTTAAGAAATCCATGTGACCACTAGTAGTATTTATGGCCTAAACATCACTTATAGGATATACCCCCTTTAGGTAGTTGGTTCACTCTACATTTCTCATCATCATGATCAATACCCAAGTTCCAAAATTTTAAATAAAACATTTTTTTATAGATTTCACTTCTCACTATAAGTCCATGAAAAATATTCTTTAAAGAAAATTTCATTTCTATGTAATTTTTTTTGAAAATAGGAAAATAATTACATATCTAATATACTTAACAAAAGTTTCATTAAAGGGAATCCATAATTTCATAGAGATTATAAATAATTTAAAAATATATAGACAATAATTATAAATAATTTTTATAAATTAAACTTAAGAAAATTATTTTCATAAAAATATGATATGTTAATAAGAATGATAAGGCATGGTCATAGAATACATAATCATGAATGAAAAACATAAATTTTAAAGAAAATTTCACACATGAAATAAAAGTTTCTATACTCCATAAATCCACTTATTGAAACTATAAAATTTTTAAAATAGGGTTAATAAAACAAAATCATTAAGAGTTGAGAAATAAATAAATTTTGAACAAAAAATTCTCTTACAAAAAAGTTTTGAAAAAATTTAAATAAGAGTTTATCAAAAATAAATTTCCCTTACCTTTTATTGAATAGTTGAATAGAAAATATTTCCACTAAGAAATTATTTTTCTCCAAGATAGAGTCCCTAACTCTCTATTTAAGAAAAACACATCTTTTGGAGAGGAAACATTAATGAGAGGTGGATATCAAAGAACCCATGAACAACCTCTACTTTACTAGGGGATCTTAAATAGATATATAGGTAGAAAGGTGACTATGGATGAATTTTTGTTTTTCTTAAAATAATATTTTTAAGATATCATTGATAAAATGAAATTATATATACATGTTGGATACATTTATTTAAGGTTTATTCTTTATTTATTTGAAAAATCACTGGGTTTTGGTTTGTTTTCAAAGAAATTAGTAATTAAAGATTTAAATGAAGAAATGATGAAAAAGTTCCAAAAACAGGATTTACACACCATGTACCACATTTAGATGTGTATACCTCATTCATAATACACCTACAAGACCATATACTTGCACGTGAAACACTTTCATGATGTGAATCCCATACATGATGTGTAAACTCATTACATAAAGTGAAAATTTTAAAGATCATAATCTTTTTCAAAGTAAATCACATACACAATGTGCAAAAATTGAAGGCTTATCCAGTCAATGATATAAGCAGATTCTTTAGCAGGAAATGTGGATCTCAAATACATGGCATGGAACCAACTTACATGATATTCAAATATTGAGACATAATTCCCTTAAGCTAGTACACAACGTGCATGACTTACACATTGTGTACTTCTTGGGTCTATTTATATTTTGAGAACCCTCCGTATACAGATCATTCATGCCACTTTAGTTTTCTCTTGATTTTCTTATGCAGTTTCTTCTTATTTTTGTTCATTTTCATTATAAAATAGATTCCATTCATTTATTTCATTGTTTTATTAGATCCTTTTGATTTTTTAATCATTCTATTCACATTATTCATCCATTGCAGTCCCATTTCCATTCTTAATGTCCGTTTTAACACCTCTCTCTATTCTTTATTAACTCTTGCATAATTATTCAATGTTTCTTCATTCACTACGATTTTCTAATTGTTTCAAACTTATTTTGATTATGGACTTCCCTTTCTTCATTATTTCATCACAATAAGTTGGTTTTTGATTAAATTTACATTTTTTCCAGTTTTTTAACATTGGTTTTTTCTTATTTTAATTTTGGATTTCTTCTTTATCAATTGTTTCATGATTTTTCATTGCATGTTTTATATTTCCTTTCTTTTGATCACCCCCAAAATGCGTGCATAATCCACCTAGGGTTAGAGGTTGATATTAGGGGTGTTTCAGATCCTAATAAATCTATATATTGAACCTTTGTAACCCTATGGCTAGTAATTAGTTTAATAACAACTTTTTATCAAATTATTTTTCCCAACCTTGACTATGGGAAGTGAAATTGAACTGATATAACCTAAGTAGAGTTGATAAGAAATATGACCATTAGAATATGATACTTTATACATAGAATCTAATCATAATGCACCTATATTAAAATTTATACCCTGACCATGGGATAATTTCATCATAGGTAGATCCAATTGGTTTGACCAAAACCAATTGGTGAATCTTTCACCCCTTCAAAACCTAAGATGTAGGAATATTAAAAGATAAATCTAGGATTATATTCTATCACGAATCCTGAAATTTACTCAGATAACTTCTATTATTATCTAAATTAAACTCCAAAACTACCTATATTTAGTAAACAATAAACCTGAAGAGTAAATGTGAGGAATACTTTTCAAGGTTTTTTATTTTATTGGCTGCTGACCTACCATTAGTCCTTGTGGGTTCAACCCTGGACTACCACTTTACTATGCCCTTGTAGTAAGTGTAGTTTGAGGTAATAAATATATAATCTGATCTTTGTTTATGAGAATTCAAATATGTCTGTGGGTACATAAAAATTTATCACTATTTCTAGGGATTACTATTACTCAGGTACAATGAACATCGGATTGAACCCCGTATTACCTCACCCTCTTTCTACTTTTTTCCTTCCCCTTTTCCTTTTTACATTTCCTCTCTTTCAGGCACACCTACACCCCCTCACTCTCTCTATCTTATTCTTGGCTAGTGCATGTTACAGGGACCCTTGAATCACTCAAGAATCATAAACATACAAGAAAAAATTATCTTTGAGATCAAGATCGATAGAACAATTGCTTCATGTCTCTGATTCATAATGGTCGATTGCAACAATCTTGTGCTGCCACATCGCACATGAGCCTCAGCCCGGTTGGTGAGGACTATTAAGTGAATCTAGGAAACCTGGGATCAAATCCAGGCGGAGGCATAATTTCCAGGGTACTATAGTAGTACTATAGCAAGAACTGTGTAGTACTGTAGCAGGTACTGTAGTGGGAACTGTAATAGGAATTGTTTGGAATTGTAGCAGCTGGAAATTTGCCCCTGTTTGGGATTTCAGGCCACTTATTTGGTCCCCAAGTTCTTTAAGGCCTTCGGGCCACCCAAGACTTCGGGC